>BTPG01000008.1:159380152-159447652 GCA_036245525.1 Semisulcospira habei
CCGTCGATGGTGACGGACTGCTGTCTGTCGGAGAGGTAGGAGAGAAACCAGGAGTGAGCAGAGTCAGTGATGCCAAAGGAGTGGTGAAGGCGGTGGAGTAGGATAGAGTGGTCTATGGTGTCGAAGGCGGCAGAGAGATCGAGTAGCGTAAGAAGGGAGATGTTGCCCGAGTCAGTGGAGAGAAGCAGGTCGTTTAGGATATGTAGAAGGGCTGTTTCAGTGCTGGGATGTTTGCGATAGGCAGACTGGAAGGGACTGAGGAGGTTGTTGTCGGCGAGGTGGAGATTGAGTTGGTTGATGACAACCTTCTCAAGAAGCTTGGACAGGAAAGAGAGATTGGAGACTGGGCGGTAGTTCTTTAGTTCGTTTGGGTCGAGGTTGTGTTTTTTTAGGAGAGGACGGACGATGGCGGACTTGAAGATATCGGGGACGGAGCCATTCTCTAGAGATGTGTTGATGATGTCGGTAATGAAGGGCAAAAGTTTTGGGAGGCCGTCCCGGTAGAGAGAAGCTGGGAGGAGGGGGTCTAGTTCGCAGGTTTTGAAAGGCATGGACTTTATGGTCTTGAGGACTTCAACCTGAGAGACGGGGCGGAAGGACGAGAGGGGAGTGCCGGAAAAGGGGGGGGGGGGGGTCAGGAAGGCAAGGCGGAGAAGGTAGAGTGTCGAGTGTGTTGCGCAGAGTTTGGATTTTGTCGGAGAAATAGGAGGAAAAAGCGGACGGAAGTTCTTCTTTGCTGTGTGTGTTGGGAAGAGGAGAGTCTTTAGAAGTGCCTAGGAGTGTTTTCATGGTAGCGTAGAGGGTTTTGGAAGAAGTGGATTCCAGGATTTTGTTTTGAAGGTGTTTACATTTGGAGTCGGAGATCATTCTGCAGACTTTGGATCTGGTGGTTTGGAAGATCTCTCTGTGAACGGTGAGGTCAGATGAGCGCCAGCGGCGTTCCGCTTGTCGACGCTCGCGCTTGGCCTCAGCTATGTCGTCAGTGAGCCAAGAGGAGGGGAGTCAGTTGGGTATGGAGCAGGTGGTGACAGGGGCATGGGTGTCTAGAAGTTTTCGAAGGGAGGAATCGAAATGGGATGCAAGATCGGGAGAGGGCGCGGGGTCCAAGAGACGGTCGACAGCTTCGTCGAAGAAGTTCTCTCGGTTGACAGATTTTAGTTTGCGACGAGAGACAAAGAGCTTGGGTTTTTTCGGGGGAGTTAGGTTGAGGGCGACGAGAATAGCGAGGTGGTCGGAGGGAAGCACAGAAGAGGTGTCAGAGTCGAGAAAGAGTTGATCGGAGGTGCGGGTGATGATCCAGTCGAGGGTGTGGCCGAGTCGGTGGGTGGGTTTAGTGATGTGTTGTGTAAGATTGTGGTTTGAAAGTGACGTGCATAGGCGTTTTGTGTCAGGGTGGTCGGGTTTGTCGAAGTGGAAGTTAAAGTCGCCAAGAAGGATGTGTTTTCCGGGTCGTGTGCTGTAGTGGTCGAGGAGGAGGTCGAACTCGGTGAGGAACATGGAGTTTGTGAGTTTGTTTTGAGAGCTTGGAGGGGGGGCGATAGATACATGAGAAGATGAGGGACTGGCCAGGGAGTGTTGCTACGGCCTCGACAGATTCAAAAGAGGGATGAGCAAAAGGGAGAGACTGGGAGAAGGAGAAGTGAGCAGAAAGACAGTCCCTGTAGATGATGGCAATGCCACCCCTCTGGAAGCACGCGGGAAGGAGGCCAGGCGGTAGCCACTCAGAGTGACTGAAACTGAATTTCAGTCTTTGGACGGCCACCAGATTTGGGAAGCGATCTTTATTAACCCCTTCACCGCCGAGAAATATTGAATACCAACCAGCTGCAAGAGGCATGGATGCTCATGCGCCCCCGCAACTGCGGGGGCGCATGAAGATCTATGCCTCTTGTTGAAACCACTTTGTTTCCGCGTACCATTGACGGCAGGAGATATTTTACGCTGATTTTTCAATGATTTTAAAAAAACGTGATAATTATGCATCCACTCAGTGTCAGTGAGGTAGTTAACGGCCATTTGCAAGTCTTGGGAGGTCGATCGACCAAGGGTAACCGGCAAGCTGATCTTGCGCTACCCTAAACCTATCATTTCGCTCCATCTGCCACAGTCGTCAGTCAGAGAACTCGTCTACAAAATCTGCTTTTAAAAACATATATGCGATCTCAAGCTATGACTACAAGAGTTGCCGGAAGGGAAATCAGTGGGAGACCTCATTTTTCAAGCACAGACTGGCAGCATAGAATCCAGTCTGACGGTCCTGTTTGCTTGAGGAAGTCCGTCGGAGGTCTCCCTGTATCATCTCATACTGCAAGCCGGAGGCATACATTCACTTAAACCCGGCCCTGCAGTCGCAGGGGTTCGTGAGAATGTGTGCCTCTTGCTGACAATGGTAGGTCCCATTTATATCCTCCGATTGAGGCAATCATCCAGCTGTGTGTGAGAATGGTATAGCTGTCCAGTGGTAAAACACGGCGTCTAGCATCCATCCATCTAACCATTAACCCCTTGACTGCCGAGAAAAAGTGAACGCGATCCAACTGCAAGAGACATAGATCCTCATGAGCCCCCGCAATTGCGGGGGCTCATGAGGATCTATGTCTCTTGCTGAGAACGATTTGTATCCACATTCCCTTGACGGTTGTGGTTGTTGGTCGTTGAAAGAACAAAGATTTCAGATGTACAATATACGTACAGTGGCAGGGGAAGGGTTAAAACACCAAGAGTTTGGTATCGAGCAGACGTCTTTTTTTGCGTAGTCACAGACCTTTGGTTCACTGTGAAATCATTCGCCAGAGTTGTGTGTTGATGACTTACGCCTGCATATGTGTATATGCAGGATATCAATTTTCTGGATACACCAAAGTCGACAGATCTGATTGGTCGCACGGACATCTTGCAAACACTATTCAGGACAAGCGCTAGTACAGTATAAGTCATTTGAAGGACGGTCAAGATGTCAGCCTCAGGTCTATGTCGTCTCAGTTTTTAAGAACGTTTTCTTTCTAAGTGGATATTAACATTACAGATGGTTGTGATGTTATATACATGCACATACTGTAAACGGTCGGTGTGTTCTAGTCAGTGAAATGTATTTATTTGCTTTATGTTCACATTTGTTGTTTTTACAACTGTTTTTTAAAAAAATCCGCTACAAACAAATTTCCCATCTTGGGACAGTAAAGGTATTCGCATTCGTATTCGAATAAGCCACGGTGGAATTAGTTATAAGGGCAGGTCTGCTAGAATTCTACGTGTAGGCACTATGAACAAAAGGCTATCGGAACGACAAAGCTCTGATCATACCTGTGACGTATTGCTGGCGAAAATTGACGCCGAAATAAAGCACGGTTATGTAGGATCCAGTTGTACTACAGACGGCCGGTAACCAGTGTCCAACAGCAGTAGCTTTAAATGGTCTGAGATTGTGGTCTAGTGAAAATGGTATTACATTCGGTGAGAGGGTGGTTCAGCGATTTGAGATTTAGACTGGGAAGGTCGTATATGTCTTTGGCTTAATACCTGTTGGGGTTAACCCCAGTCGCAAAACATCTTCGGGCCCACGACGGGCGCAGTGGGCCCGCACACAGCTGTGCGCGGTCCCACTGCGGTTGTCGTTGGCCCGAGGACATTTGCTTAATGGGCTTGATTTCCACTCATGCTCGTTTTGTTGGTTTCCTCTGTTTTGAACGGATATAATGGAACAACATCTTTTCCACCTCACCTCCTGCCCCACCCCAAACCCCTACCCATCCCCTACCCCACCCCCAACCTCTACCCCCCTGAACCATCTACCTCAGTTCCCGCTGGCACCTCTACTCCAGTCCACCTCCACCCACAAGATACCTCCCACCGCCCCATCTCCCCCCCCCCTCCCCCTCCTCCCCTCCCCTAACTCCCAACCCCAATTTAGCCATTTGATGAGTGTGTTGATGGGATTGTCGGTCACACCCTTATGCAAGTTTTCATTCTCCAGATTCACTCCACTCTTCTATTTTTTCCAGCCCTTTACACAACCCTTCAGCCAAATTCCCCTGCCACCTGCAAGAGGCATAGATTTTCATGAGACCTTGCGGACGCAGGGTCTCGTGAGATTGTACGCTTCTTGCTGGCTGAGGTCGCTGCCGTTTTTTGCATCCTTGGACTGAGGGAGTCGTGCCGGTTGAAGTCTACTGCCTTTTAGATTGAGTTATTGAAGTTCTGCCAAAGTTAGCCCTGGCTTGAAGCCTGACCTGTCAACTGTCAAAGCTTTTCCCCGTCCCGGGAGCCTGCGTCTTTTTCAAGTCGTGTGCCAACTAACAGAGACGTGTCGATCGTTACAGCTCATGGGTAGCGCCTGATTAGCTTGGCGCCTGTAGGCGCCAAGCTAATCAGTCGCTACCCCTCAGCTGAAACGATCGATTACAGGCTTGGGCACATCCGGTCAGGATGCATGGGTTCTTCTGGTCAATCCGTCCTCAGGTCGGGGAACTTGTGTAGGAGATGCTTTGCAGGCGACTTTTACGCACGCGGTAAATAACAAAATGCCTGCATGGACCAAGTGTCTTTATTGTGGTTATATCCGAAGTCAGTAATATGCGAAATAATTTACGGAAGAAAAAAATGTGGCCGAGTCTTCCTGAAAGTTGTTTTGTATCCACATTCTGTTATGTCCGACCTTTTTAGTAGAAGTCAGTCGGCTTGTGTTTGCGCTATTTGGCTCCAGAGACGAAAGCGATGTCAAGCGCCAGTCGGTTTTGGAAGGCGCCGCCACATCTAGATCGGAGGATCTGCACCATAGCACATAAACCCGATCCCGGATTGCTGAAAAGCTGAACTGTCAAACGTCAGCGCGCGTAGACGGAGGGTGAACTCGGATCGCTGGTTAGATTCCGTTATTGGAAATTGTCCAAAAAAAAAAAAAGAAAAAAACTCCAGATCTTCGTCGCCGGAGATCTCACTGGCACCATCCTCGCAGTGGAAGACGACGTGCGTAGAGGAGACACTCTATTCTGGGACCACCCTTCCTAAATTATCTGGGTCGATGATTATCATGTTGTAATGTTTTACTCATACAAGGCGCCCCTCATCAATAACTGCGAAAGTGTCAAGCGGCAACGCTATACGACACTTCCGCAGCTATTGATGCCGGGCACCTTGTATGAGTTAAGACTGCGTGGGTTACAGAAGGAGAACCCAGATCGATACTAAACCCCTGTTGAAAACCTACATAAAACAGATCTTCGCGATTTCATCTTCACGACTATGTTCCATCTACGACAAGCAAAGGTCCTCGTGATGGTCCATAATGTAGCAGGGGATCCCGAGTATCAGATGTTTTTTGTGGCAAACGTCCTTTATGGACATAAAGGAAATATTTAGGTAATTAAGTTTTATGCTGAAAAACCATACGAGTATCATGACTCTACAAACCACTCTCCTCCCGCCTTCGATCTCTCTCTTTGGTCATTTACTTTCTCCACGCACAGACAAGATAAGTAGCTAATTGTATACTTTGTTTGTTTTGTCTTTTTCGAAATATTAATAAATTGTGTAGTGGCTGTCTTTTCTAAGCTTGTTTCTTTCTTACTTGGGTTATTCTCTGCATTTTACGCGCTTGGCAGTCACCTTTCTGGTTTCGTCCATAGAAAGTACGAACTTTATGACCGCAAACAATTGCTGCAGTTGTATTATGCAATCCAGACCAAAAAAAAGGTGACTGCCAAGCGTGTAATATGCAAAGAAGTACCCAAAGGAGAAAGAAACACGCTTAGAAAAGACGGATACAACACAATTTATTAATATTTCGGGGAAATACCCTTTGTCAAAATAGACAAACAAACAAACAGAGAGATTAGCCGCTACTTATCTTTCTTGGCAGAAGGAATGTGGCAACCTATTGTTGTGGTTTGTTTGTTTGTTTGTCTAGTTTGACAAAGGGTATTTACCAGAAATATTAATAAATTGTGTTGTATCCGTCTTTTCTAAGCGTGTTTCTTTCTCTGTTGGGTACTTCTTTAGTTGTATTATGGCCTCAAGCCCAAAGACGTTCTTCCTGAATCGGAATAGGAATGGGTCAACTGTTCAGTGATGTGTCTGCTACTGATCTGGATTCCTAGTTCATTTGGCGTTCAGATTTAACTCATTCAGCCCGACGGCCGTATTTCCCAAATTTTGGAGGCGTCATCTAACGACTATGCACCAGTTGCAGGAGATGGATCGACCATGATAATTCAAGGGCAGTGCCAGATTACCTTGGCGCCGACAAGCACCAAGCTAATCTGACACTACCCTTGAATTATCATGGTCCACCCATCTCCTGCTGTAGTGCGTCAGGGCTGAATGGGTTAATGGGGTAGACAAATCCGTATTGTTTTTCTGGCTCAGCCCAGCTCAGAACAATTCAGCCCACTGAGATTTTGCAATGGTTACCTCCCTCGAGCCGCTCCGCGCCAAAGATTTATCACCGCGCGGCCCGGGACCTTCCGCAGCCAGATGACGGACGTCACCCAAACTAAAGATTTACCAGCTAGGGGAGACAATCACTAGCTGTAGCTGCCCGGATAGGACGTCAGCGGTGGAACTGTCATAACCCAGATTGGCCCCTAAGGCCAGCGAAGTCCCCCAACGAGGGACATATATTCCAATTGTCTTGGTAGCGCCCGGTCGACTTCCTTTAGCAAGAGAGAGAACCGACAGCGAACATTCACTAGGTATATCTGCCCAGATAGGACGTCAGCATTGGAACTGTCGTAACTCAGATTGGTCACTCTGCCAGTCAACTCCGTCTGCTGGAGGTGCAGAGTCTCAGCGATTGTTGTAGCCACCGGCCGGTCTCTGCGAGCAAGAGGTATAGGCAGATTCACATGTGTCCCTGTCGGGACACATGCGAATCTGCCTATGTCTCTTGCAGTCAGTGTGTACCACTTGACGAAGGAAGTGATTCTGTGGCTGTAATCTACGATTTAGCCAGGCCAGCTTTCCGATGTTTGCTCATGCAAACCCTCTGAATGTCCGACCATTATCTGGGAACACGATTCATATAGAATCGCACAGACAAGATGTGTTTCGATGGCCGGTCGCTTCCATCTACGAAAGGCACAGATTTTCATCAGCCCGTTTTGCACGAGAATTTCTGTCTGGTTGGCATGGGTCATCCCCTTGTTCTGTCCAACCCCACATGCGAAGAACGCTATCAGGGGTAAAGCCTGTTACTGAAGTGAAGGAGGCTTAAGCTTACGTCTCACTCACAACCACTCTCTCCTAGTCTTCGATCCCTTTCCATCCCACTGAAAGGATCTGATTCATGGCGTTGTTTTCAATGTGTTCTGAGGAAACATATTCGCCAGATAACTTTTCTCTCCTGAATTCAACAGCCGGGCGGTGTTGCTTTTGGAATACATCCTACAAAAACAAGTGGGGCTTGTCAGAATAAGCAAGCTTCCATTAATACAAGATTGGAGCCAACGACGTGCTCCTGCAAGAGGCGTAGATCCTCATGAGCCCCCGCGAATGCGGGGGCTCATGAGGATCTACACCTCTCGCTGTTATGAATTCTTCCATCGTCTTACTGGATGAGAGGATGATTGAACAGGAGATCCCCCATGGTTGATACAGAAATCAGACCGGCAAGTGATATGAAACAAATGTTCCCAGCCTTTGTATTTTCTCAGACTACGGAGAATGTCTTGACGCGACTGCGCTGGGTTCCTATCCGGATAAGCTTTAGTTTCTGATAATGTTTCTCTTTGGCCAAACGTGCCAGGAGTAATGCAGCGGACCGTACAAGTGCGACCTGCAGCAGGTCGCCAGGGTTAGACAGTGCAAGATTACAACTTGTGCTAACTATTCGTATGTATCATCGTGATATTTCAAAAGTGCTACACTTCCTCCCGCCCCCCCCCCCTCCCGCCCCTAACCCTCCCCCCTCCCCCCCCACCCCACCCTCCACCTTTTTCTTCTGCTGAATGCCAGTGGCTTAAATATGTGTTCATGCTTCATAAACTTTCTTAGCGAGTTTTTTTTACGTGCAAGTCAGTATATCATCTGCCTTCTAGTCATAGTCATTCAAGCTTAATCAAGTTGGTTTATTGCTTGATTAGTTGGCTTGGATGAGCGACCGAAAATATGAACACTTTAGGTACTGTGTCACTTTGAACAGCACATCGCCCAAAACAGCTCTCACTATGATGTCACAACCAAAATGTATCTGAGCTTCAACGACATAATGTCCCCCTCAGCTTCATGAATACAGACCTTAATGTAATACAAGAGGCATTGATTCTCATGAGACCTCGCGGACTGCAGGGTGGGGGGGGGGGGCTCATGAGGATCTATACCTCTTGCAGATCGGTGGCGCTGGCTTCATGATGTCGACTGGCCGTTCGTGATTGTGAGAGGGTTCAGAGAACGGGTCGCGTCATCAATCATGGCGGCCCCCTCTGTTGGAGATGTCTGCTTTCTGGAAACAGTCGACGGGCCACAGGGCTACATGGACAGGTCACAGAGTTAGCCAAACGCAGATAACGTCAAATGAAATCTCTAGATAGGATTGCGGCCAATATGGTGATGATAAAATGTTTTTGACGCACAAAGCCTGTCGTGGATGTATGGGGGACGGCGAAAATGGTCTGTGCCAGTCGAGAACTTTTCCCGGCCGCTCCACATCTCAAACGCCAGTTGACTGCACATTCTTCCAATCGCAGGATAATTTACACAGATTCACATGAGCCCTGCAGCCGACGGGGCGAGTGAGATTTAATGCCTAGTGTTGGCAAAGGTCGGCTCCATTTAGATGACTAGACAAGATTAGACACCTAAACAAGATGAGGTTCGAGGGTTAGGGCGATGTTTATGTATGTAGTCGTTTTCTATAAGCAAGATATTCAGACATGATTCCTTCAGCCAAAGGAGCTAATGACATTTTATCCCACGTGTTGGGGGAGTTAGGCCTCATTTAGATCCCCAGAAGCAAGGGCAGATGTGGGTTTATGGCTAGTAATATATGTAGTCACTCTCCAGGCCCGAGTCAGTGTTGAACTTGTCTTCCTTGTGACACAGAGGGCGCCAGGGTCCTAATGGTTTGACCAGATCTACCGCAACACCTTCAGTTTGAAGGAACGCTGGAGCCGATTTTTGGTCAGCATGAGGCGTAGATTCTCATGGGCCCCTGCGCATGCAGGGACCCATGAGAATCTATTCCTCATGCAGCTGGCTGGTTTTAGCAACTCTCTCGGTTTGATCAACAGTCGTGGGCCCGAACTGGTATGGCCGTCCTGCCCGATACGGTCTCGTGAATGACACCTCCGACAAACAAGGCAATCCAAATAATTTTAGCACCATATTCGGCTCACCTTTCCATCTGTAAGAGGCATAGGTGTTCATGAGCCCCAGGGACTCAGGAGAATCTATGCCTCTTGCTGTAATCACTTCGTCGATCTTACTCTGTCGTCCTCCTCAGTCGCTGAAAGTTACCAGAGTTTGCTCCTATGACTGAACAAGGCAATCAAAATAATTTTCGCCTCATGTTCGGCTTCGTGGCCCAGATCGCCCGCTTTGATGCAAGTTATCTCGTCAAGTGGGGAGCACGGGACTGTATCCTGTCCTTGAAGTCAAGGCTTATTAGGCGGGTTCACTGAGGTTCCGTTAAACGGTACGAGGCGTTCTGTTCAAAGATCTGGCCAAAGAAACTACACAAACACGAACCGTTGGTAACTTTCGCCAACGGGACTGCAAGGACGCTTAAATACTTGTGAAGCTAGAAAACCAGACGCAGACACTGACTGAAACATTGACGCATATCTTTCGTGACGTACTCCTTCTGGACGTACCGCTTCATGAAGCCGCACGTCCAAGTGCTGCACGTCTCGAATGAGTTAACACGTGTGGTCCAGAATCTCTAAAGCTGTTACTGTCGTGTGAAGACTACATTACAGTTCAGGAGTTAGACTGACCATGATAGTTCAAGGGTGGTGCCAGGATAGCATGGAGCCTCTTTAGGCGCCATGCTATTCTGGCACCACCCTTGCACTATCATGATCGATCATATCTGTTTACAATGAGTCAGAGCTGAATCGATTTTTTCGTGACCGAGCATAGTGACATGAGATAATATCCAAGGTGTCTAGGCAATGTCCTGACCCCATCCCCCCCCACCCCACCCCCCACCCACCCCCCCACCCCACCCCCACCCCACACACACACCTTCCCCAATAAAAAAAAATATCTTCCTACGCCACTGTATCCCGAGAACAAACTGGCACTATAAGCCTCAGCACGGCGTCTTGACCAAACTTGCAGTCTGGAAGCGGACAATTTCCGAATACTCAATCCTTCCTCTGTCTGGGGAGCAAAGAGTCAGCAAGGTGGACACCAGTCCCAGGCAACAAGAGGCACAGATTCTGAAGATCCGCATAGTGTTCTAGTCATACACTCGCAATACGACAGTAACCACAGGCACGGGTTGGTCGTTACATAATCTCTTAATAACCTGTTTAACACGGGTAGTAAGAAATTAGCGCAAAGTCCCAAGGCGCAAAAGGCCATCGGGCCGACGTCGGCCGCCGTTGGCCCGCGCACGGACGTGCGCGGGCCAACGGCGGCCGTTGTCGGCCCGATGGCCTTTGCGCATAGGGGTACTGTTTCCTACTACACGTGTTATAGAGGTGATCGATTTCGCAACGACCGCCCCATGCCTGCGACAGTAACTCCCCTAAACATCCTGCGTCCGACACTGAAACAGCCCAAAACTATAAAGCTTCGAGTTCTTCCTCACCTGCACATAGAGTCCGAAATAGCTCAGGCGGTTAAACGTCGGAGCAGGAGAGCGAAGGGATTCGCCGGGTCGTGGGTTCGAATCCCGTCCCGGCCCCGGTAGCTGGACTCACAATTCAGGGGGAAAAAACGGATTTGTTCAATAGCATGTCCGTTGAAAGGTCCTGGTAAATCAAAGTGGCACAGTTGGAGTGCGCCTGAGTTGATCAGTGTTCAGGTCGTACTCCATAGGCAATAGATTTCCCTCTCCCCCATAACCCGCCCGTCAGGGCCGTCCATGATCACCTCGGTGCTGTGGACGTTAAACCCGAACTAACCAACCACCACCACCACCTGCACGTCAGAATCTGTCTGGCTGTACAGACGGTCTCGAAGCCATGAAAACCAGCTGGGGTCAGTTGCAGGAGCTCAAGATATTTATTGTCCCAACGGGCATATTCTTCATACAGCTCACAGCTCACAAAAAGAAAGAGGTAAAAGGATTAGTAAGAAACATAACCCAAAATGAGATCGATGAAAAATACAACCACGATACACATCACATTCTATAGGCATATCACATAAAACATATAAGCTAATTAATTTAAACACCTCATTAAATATCACATAAATATCACACAATAATTTACATAATTTGGCACTTGCATCACAATAAGGCAGCTAAGAAATTTTACTAAAAGGCTCGGTCCCATGGCCTAGTCCTGTGCCGCCGGATTGCTAAGCGAGCGGCAGTCAGTGGACACGCTTGATGTCGCCGCGATATGGAAGACCGTGAAAAAAAATAGTATGGGAAAAGATCGCCACCGACAAACCGAGCTCTCCCTTCCTGCACGACTCTTGAGTGTGCGTATCCAATACTGTTCTTTATATGCCCAGTGACCAGTCAGGCTCTTACGCATAGTCACCCTCATGCACTTAACCCTTCACGGCCGGAACACAAGTACCACCCAAATGTTCTCCTCTAGTAAGTGTCACCGTAAATTCGGGCGGACCGTCGGGGGTTCTTTCTCCGGGTACTCCGGCTCTTCCTCCCCCTCCACTTTGGTATCAATTTCAGCCAACTTAATAAAATTTCAAATACAAAACGATTTCCAAATACCGTCAGTAGCTCGCTTGAGCTTGCCCTTAGCACCACGTGAATGTTCTGTGTTTACGTACAGTGTGTGAGTGAATGCGCGTGATTCACGTGAGCGTGCTTGTTGGGTTCAGTTCGCGGCTACATTCTGCGCATTGAGTTATATTATAAGTATGAGAAATGCGCCATATAAATGCTATGCATTATTATTATTATTATTATTAAATGCAAGAGGCATAGATCCTCATGAGCCCCCGCAGTTGCGGGGGCTCATGAGGATCTATGCCTCTTGCTGACCACACTTTGTATTCACGCTCCTTGGACGGACGACGTTCTCTGGCGCTGAATAAAGAAAGATTTCAGAAACATAAATCTGCGGCCAGTGGCGGGGACGTGGTTAACACGGTAGCTCTAAGGTCCAGGGGTCAGTTGCATGAGCGAGCTTAGTCCTGCGCCAGCCACTAAGCAAGGTGCGGCGCACCTTGCTTAGTGGCTGGCGCAGGACTGAGCTCGCTCATGCAACTGGCCCCAGATATGTAACTCAGGAGTTGTCGTATGAAGACTCCACGAAAGTCCAGGAGACATTTCGACCGTGATCGGTTCACGGTCGGAACCAGACTACCTTGGCGCACCCCCCTTCAAGTATGATTTTTTTTTTTTTTTTACATAAGTATATTATTTCTTTCTGTGTCAGGTCCGGGGAAAAAAAAGTTAAGTCTAACCTTTGAATTTTTATGAAATAACATAATAGGGTGCTGTCTGAATAGTTTTTCTCTCTACTTCTTTACCTAAATCTTTACCTTTATCTTCCTGCAGGATGCCTTAAAACTCTATGTAAGAGATGCGCTCCCTGAGTTACCAAATGCGCAAAAGGCCATCAGGCCGACGTCAGCTGCCGTTGGCCCGCGCATGGCTGTGCGCGGGCCAACGGCGGCCGACGTCGGCCCGATGGCCTTTTGCGCATTGGGTCACATGGTAAAATAAATAGTTACTTTTTGCCTTAAAGCAGCAGATGCGATTCTGCAGCGATTTTGCTGAGAACTGTTATTTCCGGTTCCGCCGTCATCGCAGCCAGTGGGTATTCGCCAGAGGACGCCACCGCTGTGCTTGAAAGTGTTAACCCCTTGAGTGCCACTGCCGATACCGCTCGGCGTAAACGACGCATCTTTTTTCCAACGAACGGTATCGTCAGCAGCAGTCAAGGGCTCAAAGAAAGTGGCTGATGGTCATTTGTGGCGCGTGGGCCTGGCATTGTTGACTGGGCAGCATATTCTGCATACCGCCTTACCATTATTAATCAGTGGCTCGCCAATATAACAGAACAGTTGGTTAAGCAGACGATTAACTCTCCTGCCTGAGGAGCACAGATCTAGCTGTATTTTGGGTCTACCAAGGACACAACATCTGAGAGTCTCTACATCAGGGACTCGCGGTCTAGTTGTCTCAAGTCGTCTCTCCACGAGATAGTGCCAAGCTGTATCATTCTGCAAATTGTGCAGATCAAAAATATATCTGCAAGAGGCATGGATCTACATGAGCCCCCGCATTTGCGGGGGCTCATGTATATCCACGCCTCTTGCTGATAGATTCGATCTCTTCTCTGGAGGAGTGCGGAGACTCGTGAGGTTCTGCTACTCTTGCAGATCGGTGTCTTTTCTCTAAAGTTACCATCACCAACTCCAGCACCGACACCAACACTGCCCGGGGGGCGCGGGGATTTATTTGACGTAGCCGGGAGGGGTACAGCCGACATAAAGTTGTGCCCGCACTTTATTTCTCCAACCACCCAGCAAATTTACGACACGCCTCCGCCGCGTGGCGCGCTAAAGATGCTGACCTTTTTTTACGGCGCAAATCTCCAGATCTGTTCGCGCGACGGCGTGACTTTTATTGTCCCTCATTTCGATTCATATCGGGCCGGTTCTGTCGCAAAACTTTCGGCAACACCAGAGATACTACGAGTAGTATCTCTGGCAACAGTGACTGCCTGTTACTGGGCGTAGATCCTCATGAGCCGTTGGCTTAAGCTTTTCCTGACCCTTGCAGCTAAGTACAGTCCATGACGTTCAAAACCTGTCAAAATCCCAACCCTTCTTCAAGAGTCTTCAAGAGTCATAGATTCTCATGTGCCCCCGCGTCCGCGGGAGCTTGTGAGAATCTACGGCTCTTGCGCACGCAGTCCTGTGCCCGTTTGCCTCCCTGTTCCTCAAAGATGAGGAGGTCGTTGGGTGTTTGTTCTATGAGGGATTCGTTATGTGGCTGGCCTGCAGCAGGGCAAAGCTCAGATGGGGTACGACTTGACAGGTAGTTAAGGCCAGTGGGGGTGTATTTTCGTTTTCGCTGTCATTGTCACAGGCTGAGTGGGGTAGCTGTGAATTAGAATTATTCAGCTTTCGGGAGGTGGGGGGAGGGTGGTGATAGTGGTGGTGGTAGTAGTCGTCGTCGTCGTAGCAGTAATAGTAGCAGCAGTAGTAGCATCATTAAAAAAAAAAAAAGTGGCTTGAACAAGTGACTTGATAATATCAGGGTATTAACCAAAGATCCCACAATGATACGGCTTAATCAAGAGTCATTGGGGATAGAGTGAGATTTTAGATAGAGTTTTCACTCCTCGGTTCCTCATTTGTCGCCGTCCGCCTGCACGAGGCACAGATGTCGGAGGTTCTACAGGTTCGAGAGGCTCTACACCTCTTATTCATAATGTAGATGTGTTCCTTTGCGACATCGGCTTCAGTAGTCCCTCCGATGTAGCAGTCACGGGCTGTCAGCAAATCAATTATTTCACCCTGACAGACTACAGCTGGAAACGGATCAAACATGATAATTCAAGGGTGGTGCCAGAATAGCTTGGCGCCTTTGGCGCCAAGCTATTCTGGCACCACCCTTGAACTAACATGATCGTTCCATCGCTTTTATTGATATGCAGTCTTTAAAGGACTAATCGCCGGTTTCGATCGTACGGGCGACTTTGCTTAGAGCTGAACAAGCTCTTCAACTTCTGCTACAAAACAAGTTCCACATTATACCTTACCCATCCCATCAGCTCCAGCGGCTGACTTGTAAGTGTCTGCCATTAGGCGCTTTATGACTGCGCCCCGATGCGGGATCATCACTGCTATCATTAATGTCCACCGGTAGGTGGCGCGCAATCACACCAAACATCTTCACCCTCACGACCAGCGTCCATCCATTTCGCCGGCGGCCTGACCCCACGAGGTCGTGGGACTGTGATGACCGGATGCTGGTCCAATCTTGGTCTTGGTCACTTTTGTTTCTTCCCTCTGTCCCCTGCGCGTGATGTTGCGTGGCGGATCGAGGGAGGTGGCCAGCGTAGGTCTTGGCCTCTGCACTAATCTGCCAGGTCCGATCCTCGACTCGATGTGTGTGCTGGTCTGTGATTTTGAAACTTACGGCTTTCAGCCTTAAGTTCCAAATTCACAGACCTGCACAGATTTGATGATATATTATGGTCAGCCTTTTTCAAGCAATTTCCTTTACTGGGTTTTTATTTTTGTTTTTGTTTTTTCATGCTTTTGATAAGGTTGGAACTGTGTTCCTTGTTCAAAAGTAAGGAGTGATTGATTTGGTAAGTTTATTTGTGCTTTTGGTCAGGTTTAGCTGACAGGTTCGTTTGTTGTCTTGTCAGTTGGTCGGTTGATTGGTTGGTTGGTTGATGCGTTCTTGTTTCCATTGTCGCTTTGCGATAGCAGTAGGCCTAATGCGTTTGCTTCTTTGTTGTACGTGTTCAAGAGTTTCTCATTAATTCTTAGGGTCACCGCTAACAAACTAGACATGCATATCACACGCGAACGAGTGATCTGCTTCCAAGTGCAATCATTGCTGTTGATAGTTTGACCGGATAGTTTTAGTACGCTGGTTATTGTCCGGTCGGAGTACAATTTTTCTAGTCACTCTTTGCACATCTGCAAGAGATGTAGATTATCGTCAAACCTGCCCTGCAAGGCTCACCAGAATCTATGCATCTTGATACTGGTACCATTTACATCCTCTTCCTGCTAAGCACTAAGTCGTCAGGCCGGCTTCAGTCGCAGTAGGCCCGCGCACCGCTGTGCGGCCGATGTAGGCCCGATGACTTTTTGTGTTGAGATACAGAGGACTTCTATGGATTTCAGACTGCGCGGGAGTGTCCGGTCATTGCTGACTGTCAGTGGCTAATAGGAGGACGTATTGCTCTGGTGCGGGTCTGCAGACAGTGCGGAGTCTACACTAAGGGCACTTTGAGAGTGAACCCTGCCTCACTTGCTGAGGGTCACTAACACTCCAGGGCAAAAGGCATTTATCTACGAAAGTTATAGATCCTCATGAGCCCCTCGCGGCCTGCGGTGGTTAATGGGGATCTGTGCCTCTTTGCTGAACATTCTAAAGCTGTGTTCAGTTTGTCGGTAGAACGGGTGATCAGGCATTCAGGCCAGGTCGCAAGAAAGATCTAGCAGCATGGTGACGCTTCTGTAGAGATAAAATAAAAGTCCCGCGGATCCACTTTATCTTGACTGTTACACCTACTTAACTCATTCTACCCCATCACCCAAATCCCCAGATTTTGCCGTTGTCTTCTGAAGACTGCATTGCAGTGCAGGCCACAGATCGACCATGATAGTTCAAGGGTGGTGCCAGAATAGCTTGGCGCCCATAGGCGCCAAGCTATTCTGGCATCACCCTTGAACTATCATGGTGGATCCTTGTCTTTCTGTTGTGTGTCTGGGGTAGAATGAGTTAACTAACGGGGAAGGTCTGGGGATATCCATCTGCAAGAGACATAAACCCTCATGAGCCCCCAAAGTAGCGGGGGCTCATGAGGGTTTATGTCTCTTGTTAGTCCCATGTTCTTTACGCCTATTTTTGATCCCCGTTACGTTGTGTTCTTCGTGCGAATGTCAGTCAGAGCGCAGTAATTTCAGACGCGCATTTCGCGTCCGCTGGCATCGAACGGGTTAATTTTATTTTTGCTGTTCATTCCTAACTCAGCTGCGCGTGTTTTCCGCCGAACGGCATTGTCAGCAGCAGTCAAGGGATTCGTGAATATTGTTTTGTTTTAACTGTATTTTTCAGGAAAGGACTGAAGACGACCCCAGGTCTGGAAGCCGCACCAGGCGAAAACGGGTGTCAGGACGCCCGAACGCACCTAGCAATTACTGTTGTAATATTATTCTGTCTTGGATTCTGTACCCATTTTTCTGGTTGTGATTTTCAGGACGGCAAGGAGCCGGCCGGTCTGGAGACCCACCCCCGGAGAAGGCCCGACCCAGTGCGCCGCAAGCCTAAGACGAGGATCGAGGCCAGCTCGGACGAGGGCTCTGACCACTCCGACTCCGAGATGATCAGCTCCGTCTAGTCCAACCAGGGGTCAAGCTAGGACACCCGGGGATCACTGGACACTTAGCGTGATGTCCCACACTGAGTCAGACACACCCGGCGTCTACAACTGCAGTGGGCATAGATTTTCATGAGCAGTAGTCACGTTGTTTGCAGTCCCTCAGTCAGAAACGACTATCTTCGAGAGACATAGATTCTCGTGAGCTCCTGCGGCTTGAGCCGCCGCAGGAGCTCAAGAGAAGCTATGCCTCTCATTGGCCAATATCGAGATCATGATGTTGCTTACACGGAGGTGAAATCACCCGCGATGGACTGTGAAATAGTCCGTGTTCTGTCTTCAGCCCAGAGTAGCTGTACTACCGATGGCAGTTCTGTTGGCTGCTACACCAGTACCTGTTTTGAGCGAGCACACTTACGAGAGATCGCCTGTCATTAAAGACTATCATTTAGTTGGCTGTCGTCACCCAGATGATGGTCTTTAATGACGGGAGACACTTGTTGCCCATGAAGACTTCTTTTGAGAGAGCATCCTTCTTTTAAGATCACTTTTTTTTTCCTCGCAAAAGGTGGCTGCTCACAACAGGTTCTGCTGTGTGATCATCTGCAAGAGGCACGCATTCTCATGAAGACTGATCCTTCAAGGGCTCGTGAGAATCTGTGCACAGATCTAGCCGTTCCTTCTTGGCGATGGACTGAATGAGGCAGGGTGGTGTGGTCTTAAGGCCCCGCCACACGTGCCGGTTGTGCCCCGATTTTGAAGCCGATTCCGATCCGATTGCGATCGGATGACGTCAATTATCCGATCCGGTCCCAATCGGCTGGGAATCGGGTGTCTAGAACCTGCTCTATTTTTCCGATCCGAATCGGTCCCGATCGTAAGCTTCAACCAATCAGAGCGCGTCTCGCAAAGCAAGTCGTTTCAGTTCAGTTTGCAAATGGCGGAACACGCCTGTTGTGATCAGTACCACCGCCGTTGCTGATGTTTCGCACGCCTCTTCCCGAATATGATGCAAAACTGCTGATAATGCAAGCACATCATCATCACTGTCAAAACTAGCAGCCATTTTGCAGAACAGGTACGACTTTGATCTTCGGTTCAAACCGGTCGGCTAAATAAAGTCAGGGAATGTGTGGCAGTGCACACGTTTTTGCAGTCCGGTCCGATCACCTACCGATTCGAAACTGATCGGGAATCGGCCTCAAAACCGGGCATGTGTAGCGGGGCCTTTACCCCAAGTGACTGATTTCCCGTGCTCTCACCACGTGATCAAGCTGTGATCCCCATGCAGACGCTATCGTTTAACCCATTTAGCCCCGAGGCACTACAGCAGGAGATGGATCGACCATGATAATTTAAGGGTAGTGCCAGATTAGCTTGGCGCCTGAAGGCGCCAAGCTAATCTGGCACTACCCTTAAATTATCATGGTTGATCATCTCCTGCAACTGGTACATAGCGGCACCTCTAAAATGCGGCCTTGGTGTCAAATGGGTTAAGTCGAGGACTGGTGAAGCAACTTGTAATATCCTGATTCATAGACCGGATCAACCACCGAAATACTCTGACGTGCTAAATAGTGATGTTACGTAGTGTTGGGTGTGTGGTCAGAGAAATGGAGAGATACTTTTTAACAAACGCATGGAGGAGTATACTACAATCAGTAATAGTCAACCAAAGAGCGTATTCCCCTTGTGGAATTTCTGGAAAACACGGCCACAGAAACATTCCAAAACAGATTTTTTTTTATGTACGGTTCAGTGTGTTCCTAAGATTTTGTTTGCCGTGCAAGCCCAGAACAGAGCAGTACACAACGTTGGGCGAACTTGATGTCGAGATCATGGTCAACAGGTGGGTTATTGGAAATTTGTTGAGAGAAATGCAAGCTTCAGGCTCGTAAATTCCCCCTACTAAATAAAATTGCTCCTAGACAATTCCCAACAACCCACGTGCTGATCATGTTTCATATGTTACATGTTCTACATTTGCATAATGCACCGAGACACACTGACAAAGATTGCGTCTTCGACAATCACGGTTGGGCACTTTTCGACATGACTTCGTCTTTCACAACACGATACAGCAAAATGTGACAGCAATAACACGCATGTCAAAACCCAAAGAGATGTTTGGTAAAGAATGGTGCGTATGTGTGTTGTAGTGCGTTGTATGCTGATTTGATGATTACGTGAAATACTCGAGCCCGTGATAACGCTTTGTGTGAAGAACGATCAAGAAGTGTGCTGGTCTGTGATTTTGGATCTTACAGCCCTATGGCCGTAAGATCCAAAATCACAGACCAGCACATACATGATTTCAAAAAAAAATGGAGAAGAAAGAGACTACTGCGGCAGCTGAAGAGTAGTCGGTTTTCATTGATTGCCCATGAACCCTCACCAGAAGAAAAACGGGTCGCAACTGAGAGAAACGAAAGGAATTTCCATATGAAATTACAAACACTTTGACATGACTACTGATGGTCCTATAACCTGACGATTTCGCTGAATAACTATGACTGTTCTTGATTTCAGTTTAATAGTTTGTGAAGAACATTGACGTGGAACCAGTAAACGTTGACATGAATCTGGAGGTGGTGAACCTGACACTAAAAAATCAAAACTGAAGAAGACAACGACACGCATACTTAATACTATGACCTACTCAGCCTGCCACATAGTGTTTTCATTATAAAGAACGGAGAGTACAGTCCCAAAAAAAATATTTACAGTTGTGCTTCAATTGCTCTCCTTTTTATGGAAAAAAATATATGATCTCATGTTGGGTTTTGTTTTGTTTTTTGTATCTGCTTGCGGAGTCTTACCCCAGTCAGCCCTGACGCACTACAGCAGGAGATGGGTCGACCATGATAATTCAAGGGCAGTGCCAGATTAGCTTGGCGCCTGTCGGCGCCAAGCTAATCTGGCACTGCCCTTGAATTATCATGGTCGATCCATCTCCTGCAACTGGTGCATAGTCATTAGATGACGCCTCCAAAATTTGGGGAACACGGCCGTCGGGCTGAATGAGTTAACCATGTTGAATAATGTTGTATAATGAATGTGCTTGACGTTCATCCGTTGTCGAATACGTTTCTTATTGTTGACACTTTCTTTGTCACTGCTCCATCAGTCTCATACGAACTGCTTATTTGTAAGTAATTTCTAATCGAATGAACTCATTGACTGCTACTGACGATACCATTCGGCGGAAAAGACGCGTAACTACGGTATCATCAGTAGCAGTCACGGTATCATCAGTAGCAGTCATCAGTAGCAGTCACTGGTAATTATGTCCTGACTGTTACCGTCCACTGGAGTATCTAGTAGTCAGCCCGGCGTTAACCTTGACGTAATATTATTACGTGTCTAGTCCGATAAGACAATTCCTATTTGTTTCTTTGTTGGTTGGTTGGTGGGTTGGTTGGTCAGTCTTGAGTAAGTTACAGCTTTTAAAATAGGATTCCGTTTGTTTGTTTGTTTCTTTGTTTGTTTGTGTTTTCTTTTAAAATGATGAAGCTGACATCGTCGTACAGTGTGTCTTGTTGTTTTATTGTTTCTGCACCCTGACTACTTGTTTAAATGTTTATATTTAGGTCTTTTGCTCAGTTGACTATATCTTTTGGGTTCTGCTTTAGTCTGTGTGAAAGCACAAATATATCGTAATGGAATTAAGCAGGTTCATTGACAAGACCTCGTATTTAGTATCTTTTAGTATTCAGTGAAAAGTAATCCCTTCTCTTTTTTTTTTTTCTTCCCCCCCCCCCCCCCCCATGCTCTTCAGCGCAGTAGCCGATAACACAGGTACCACACTTTTTCACTTTTAATCCGTGTCGAGGTTCCGTGCTAAACTTGGGTAGCTGTTTCACTTCTGGCTGTACGTTTGCACACAATGTTTGCATAGTAGGTCATGCTGTTTTACGCGCTTGAGTGAATCTGAGAGCAATTCACGATCTTCGGCTTTAACTCATTCAGCCCGACGGCCGTATTTCAAAATTTTAGACTCGTCATCTAATGACTATGCACCAGTTGCAGGGGGTCGATCGACTATGATAATTCAAGGTTAGTGCCAGAATAGCTTGGCCAATAATCTGGCACTACCCTTGAATTATCATGGTCGCTCCATCTCCTGCTTTTAAACGTCAGGGCTGAGTGGGTTAACATTCTTATCTAGGGTGAAATGGAGGTGCTGGAATGAGGTGCGGGCACAGCTGTTTTAGTATCTAGCTAAATGCTTATTGCTTGAGTAAGTATGTCAATGTGTTTTGTTGTAAATACGTAGGTATATCAAACAACACGTGTAAATCAGTACAATGTGTATGTCTGCTTTCTGAGTATGTCCAGGTTTGATAATTATGGTCAAATGACGTCTTGAATAAAGTGGTGCAAAATTTTGACTCAATGTATGTTGTGTTCCATATTTGTTCACACACGCGCGCACGTACACACATACGCGCGCGCGCACACACACACACACACACACACACACACACACACACACACACACACACACACACACACATGTATTAACGAGACAGAGACGAAGGGAGAATGTACGTAACCCATTGCCTGTCGGTAGCGCTCTTTGTCGAGGTGATTCCTGCAGGAATCACCTCGACAAAGAGTGCTACCGACGGAAAAAGGGTTAACATCTACATGTACATGTGTCTCCTGAAAGTGTTCAGACCACCTCCCATGTCTACTAAATAAATAACAAAGCAGGCAAATTGCGCTAGTAGACATTGCTGCACCCAGAGTCATCGAGCACCATTAGTCAAGCATTAGTCAGACTGACACAAAGAATTCACTGGAAAACTGTTGTGTAACAAAATGCTGAGAGACATTTCCACGACAGTCACAAACGGAATTCATAGCCCTGCCGCTGGTCCAATTTTAGCAAGAGCTATTCCGATCCCGATTATTTAAAAGGGAAAGGACTTCCAGCTCTCGCTGATTTCGTCCTGGGGTGTGGGAGGGGTGGTTGGGAGGGGGGGGGGACATTTATTGTCTGTCGCTGATGTCCACGCATCACTCACTCTGGCCGTCCTTCATGTCCAGTCGCGCCTCAAAATGCAGCGCCTCGGGAAAGGGCAGGCCTTTCCCTCCGTTCTGTGTTGTTCCTCTCTCCGTGTGGGTCACAGTCCAAGGCCTTTGCTGCACTTCAGTATGTCCTTAGTTTTGAGGTAGGGTTGATTTTACTAACCCCCCCCCCCCCCCCCTTTATGTGTTTCTGTATTCTTACAGGGTACTCCGGTGGTCTAGATGTGCTGGATTTGTGGATGGCTATTTAATAGTTTCACGGTTTCCGTGAGTGTGCTATGCCAGGGTCCGAAGGGTGGGTTTTGATTGATTGTACGTTACTTAACGTCCCGACAGCAACAAGGCTTTCTCAGGACGTGCCTGCACTGCTTGTGAAAAAAATAAATAAACAGAATATTGAATGTATGTCGCCAGCCGGTCCAATACATTAAAAAAAAAAACCTACAACATGGGGCCTAAATAAAGCCAAGACCATTTAGCAACACACATCCAATATCAAGAGCTACAGACAGCGCAGACAGTAGTGAGAGTTTAAAAAAGGAATATACAGGTGAATGGACCAAGGGTAGACAGAAACACATGCCGCAGAATAGAGAAGAAAACCCACCCTGTGGGGCTGACCAGGGTGACCCTGGGAACTAAAAAGTAGTTAACCCCACCCAAGTCCCCCTGGGCAGACCCGGGTGGGGGAACCCGGAGGGGGGGGGGAGGGGGGATTGATCAGACTCTCTATCGTTATGGGGAGTTGGAGGGTGTTCGTTATTTGTGCTCTAGTGTCGTATGTAGTGGGGCAGTCCGGAGGACGTGTTCAGTTGTGAGTGTGTCCGCAGGTGCAGATAGTTGTGTTTGAGTGGACTAGGTACCGTTCCCCGCCTAGTCTGATTCTTGCTAGCCTAGTCTGGACTTTTCTTTTGCCTAGGAATATTCATAGCAAGAGCTATTACTTCTCTGCGAGGTATATATTCTGTTGTACCCCCTGTGGATGTTGGGGCTCAAGAGAATGTGCGTATCTCTATGCAGAAAAAAAATATCTGACACGAGAAGTGTTGCGGTCAGGAAGCACAGCGATACATTGAGGTGTACCATAAGCCTGTACATCATTGTCATCTGTATAGTTTGATAAGCTTACGGATGTAGCCTACCCATTAGCTCCAGCAATGTTGCTAACCCCTTCATGATCCAACTGCAAGAGACATAGATCCTCATGAGCCCCCGCGACTGCGGGGGCTCATGATGACCTATGCCTTTTGCTGAGACCAGTTTGCATCCAGGCCACGTTTCTTGGACGGTTGCGGCTTTTGGTCGCTGAATGACAGAACGAAAGTAGTCAAAAACAGGAATGTGCGTACAGTGGCACGGAATGGTTTAGTTACCGCTGGACATTAGACTCATAGTGAGCCGAGGCAGTGCAGAGATGAAGATGAGAACTGGCCTGTACTTCAAAGACATGGATTTTCATCAGCTGCCATGTACCTGGGTAATGATCGACCCCATATTGACAGCAACGGCTCTTAAAAATCCATGCCTTGTGAGGTGTACCATTTTCCTGTGTCTGAACTCCTCCTGCGAATCATAATATCGGGGTTTTCACTGCACTAGCCCCACCTAAGTGAGCACCAAAGGTCCTCGGGTCGTCGTCGAGCGCAGTTGGCCCGCGCACGACGTGCGCGGGCCAACAGCGACCGACGTCGGCCCGAAGACCTTTTCTTCATTGCGACCGCACCCCCAGCGGCCCCGTGCCCAAGGGAGGCGCTCCTGAGCCCCTTCCCATCATCCTCTCTGGTCACGTCGCGCGGCATTAGCCACGCTAGCAGCGCCCCCACGCCCTGCATCTCAATGGCAGGGCCCGACACTCTGGGGGCCGACTGGGGCAGGAGGAGTGAGCTCCCTTTACGCCACCCGATCATCCCCGATGAGTGTGTGTGTGTACGGGAACAGTCTGGACTGGGCAGTGTTCGGAATCAGATACACGGTCTGGTATCAATGCACGCGCTGATGACTGTTCAGAACATTTTCACAACAAATTTCCGTTGGCAAACAACAAATTCATCAGATTCTGGCAGAACGTGTGCTAGTCTTTAATTTTGTACTTACGTATCAGACTACAAAACACAAATTTGCTCATTCAAAATTGACTGTCCGCTGTCACACTGGTTGTCTCCATCAATAGACCACTGTGGAGGTCCGCGCCGGCTTTACTAAGATCATGACGGAAAACCACGTGATCGCATCCTTGAATACAATTGACTTGGCCTAGGGGGGGGGGGGGGGTTGGTTTTTTTTTCGAGTAAAGGTCGTGGAAGTTAGCACGGCGAGTTGCGGCTTTTCAGTGGTGCGTCTAGGCTCCACAGGCGTAAGCTGGAGATCGGCAGCACTCCGAGTAGGTCACATATCGTGTCGTCATTTGTTTACTCGAAATTTTTGGAGAGCACAAAATTCATCATGGCAACGAAACTCTACAGCTGTCTCATTAGTGTTTTCTACCGCTGACAAGGCTCGACGGTAACGAATCGAGGGACACAACCAGTGCGCTACGACGTTTTTAACATGTTCCATGACCTGCGTAAATGTCTCACGGACAACTGAATGTGAATTTTAGAAGAGATAAAAGTCACCTTGAGAAAGGAGGGCCCCAGTGCGCACAACGTCATCGGGCCGACCTCGGCCCAACGACCTTTGCTTACTGGGGCGGGAGATGGGGAGGGGGGGGGGGGCCGGCCCGAAACTTAAGCAGAAAATGTACCAGAGGAAATGTTTCCCAATGTCTTGCACAATATTTGTCTCCAAATCAGTCTCTTCATGTTCCCACGAAGAAGTAAACTGGACTGTTTGGGCAGTACTTATTTACTTACTATATACTTGTACTTATTCTCAGTATACGGACCATCCACCTGGAACACTCTCCCACTCTCTCTCCGTCAGAAACACTCTCTCTCCTCCTTCCAGTCCGCCCTCGAAACTCACCTCTTTCAACATTTCTAGCACTATACCACCACACTCCCCACCCTAAGCAGACTGTCGTAATGTATTTCACTATTTGTGGTACGTGAGTCGTTGTCTAAAGCGTGCGCATGCGTGCGCGAGTTGTGAGTGCGCGCTTAGAGTTATAATTATTATAAGATAACCGCATTATAAATACCGTAATTATTATTATTATTATTAACAATGCAGGAGAAAGGCAAGGATAAGCAGAGCACGAATTTAAAATAAAAATTACTATCTAATGCATCCCTCTTTAAGTTAAAGCCCTCATTTGATTCCCATAGGTGGACAAGAATATCATTATGCACGGCACTAGGTGCACAAGCCTATCGGTTATAAATTATTTCGTAAAATGCGTTTTGTTAAGCTGTGCGTATTAATGTATGCTGCAATCAACTTTCATGCAACTGTTTCTTGATGTTGGAACCTCCCCCTAAAATGTGACTTAGCCAACACTTAGTTTACCTCGCGAGTCGTCGCTAAGTATTTCTCCTGGAGGTTTTGACTGCAGCCTGGCAGCTCAGAGCCCTGAGAGTCCCAACACTGAACACCTCCCACCTACAAGAGGCACAGACCCTCGTGACTTACAGTTCAAGGGTGATGCCAGAATAGCTTGGCGCCTGTAGGCGCCAAGCTATTCTGACACCACCCTTGAACTAAATCATAATGATCAATCTGTCTCCCAATGTAGTCTTCAGACGTCAACTCATGAATGTGAGATTTTCCACGGTAGGATTTAGTCTTGTAAGCACAATACATATGCGATCACATATCAGAAATAAAAAGAGACAGGCCTCAGGAAAAGTGTCGTATTATCTTGGTGTCAGAGTAATCTAGCACTGTTCAGTTTTGAGCAGTGTCATGCAGTGTCCGTTCCTACAATTTTCCGATGTTTTGCAAATGACAGTCCATTTTCGTGAAAAGCAAAATTTTATCTCGCTATTCACAAAAATGGATTTACGATCCTTTGCCTTCAAAGGGAAGAATGTGAGCTTAAAATAAGATACATGTAGATTATATGAAAGTCACATTTACATCCGAGTACTACTTATAGAGGAACTTATCAGGGCTTCGTCCAACAAGCGCTACAGCCCCCAAGTCCCTTATGGCGCTGACAGTACAATTAGGGCCGCCCAGGCGCGAAATATGAAGCCTGGCTCGCAATATTGTTGCAGTAAATGGCTCACGTTCGCCAAATGAAATTAGCCCGCTCCTAGCAAATTTCTCCCCCCTCTCTACGGGTCCGTGAAAGCTAACGTATTTGCGCGGGCTGCGGGTCTCAAAAGACAGGAGGGGTAATACGGTTATGACAATCAGGTGTGATTATAGACATATTCCACGCTAACTCGCTTCGCTTCCAGCGCCGAGAAGACAGAGACAGGAGGAGAGATGCGGATTCTAATCGCGAGTCTGACGTGAGCGCTGTAGTTTTCTTTTCGACGGTGATTCGTGACAAAACATGTCCGTGAAACGTGATTCGTCATTTTTCTAGAAAGAAAAATCATCATCTTTCATACGTCAATTTCCCTGAATCGTGATTTAGTGATCGTGAAAACAAAGTAATGTAATGGTGGAGATGTGACAGTATCACCCCATAAACAGGATGCATGGCAGTAGTGGCTGAAGGCTCATTCTCGCTCACTCAGGGACCGTAGTGCCTATGCTGGCACCGAGATGTCGACTGAAGGGTAGTGCTTGACTAGCTTGGCGCCTTAGGCGCCAAGCTAGTCCTGCACTACCCTTCACCTATCATGGCCAGTCCATCTCCCGCGAATCATGTTCACTTAGGACACGATTCTATAATGTGGAGCAATGGCCCTAGATGGTGAAACCTTATAGCCAGATGAAGTATCCTCTGTGGAAACTCCCTTTGAAGCTTGTGGCTTTGAGACCATGCTTTGTCTGCGTGCTTCCTCGAGGAGTGCCGCGGAGAAGAGAGGCTGCGACAGCAGGCAGACGGGTTAAGCACAAATTGGAGATGGTATATGATTATAGCTGGGACGCAGCGAGAAGAATTCATATGATTTTCGCCGCGCTCGCCAGGGATGCATTACGGATTTGGGATCCTACTCATGTTTGAGTCGTCACAGAAACATTCTCCACGGGACAATCTCTTCCCTACGAGGAACGCAGACGAAAATGAGCGTGATGTATTTTAGCTTCAGTGATGACAGCATACTGTACTTTGTGTTTTATTATTCGTCTTGCCGCAACTGTAATCCGACAAAAAGCTGCTTTGGAGGATGTATATCTCAAACTGAAGCATGATCACGCTATGCTTGCTTCTTTTCGGTAAATTGAATTGCTTGGTGCCAGCATGTCGTCTGCATATCTTGAAATAATAAACAATACAAATTAAGCGATGCCCCCAGTAAACAAGAGGCAAATACCTCCACGTGCCGCTGCGTACGCAGCGGCACATGGAGATCTTTGCCTCTTGCAGATGGAAAGTTTTCCTTTTGGGAATACGCACGTGAAGTGCACGAGACAGTGGCCTCCTGGCGCGAGCCACTCTAGCCAATCACCATCAAGGCAAGTTTTGCCCCGCATTAAAAGTCTGGGACAACATTCCCAGCAAACAGAAGTTTTATACAGTTTAACTAATTTACATGTTTTCAGGGCTTTGCGGGCTCCCGTGGGCGTAGCATAGTTGATAGACATTCATGTCACATCTGACAGCTGCAACACACTGAGGATTCTCCTGAATTCGTTTCCGATAGGCAAGGGTATTTAAAGGGGCGCGCCCGACCTTTTTTAAGGCTTCAGTTCGCAAAAAGCTTTTACTGGGATTTAGTATACATACCCACTTAGACAATGACCACCCTATAGTCCCACCAAATGCTTTCTTTCGTCCAAAAGCAAAAAGAGGTCCACCAGAATTTTCTGACGGGACACGTAACACAATTGCTTCTGATAGGCGATGGTAGCTGACGTCATAACTATTCTATATGACCTTAGGTCATCTGCATAACTATAACCAATCAGAGACAAGATGATGAACCAGCGAAGAAATACGAAAGTATCATCGACTCGCGGGGACAATGACAGACTCGGAATTGAAGAGAAGAAAAAGGAAGAGAGACAAAATACCCCTAAGTAGAACTGACATCCGACAAGGGAATATGGACATGTGGCAACACGTAAAGCAAGAGCTTGGCTTGACCGCCCACCTAGAATTTGTCCCTTTCCTGCTGAATCAGTAAGTAATCTACGGTCTTTGTCGATCTTCCTATAGCCTATAGGTTCCGTGAGCGTTAGTGATTTTCAGAATTCATGATCTTTGTCAGAATTTATCTCTTACTGATTTCGCAAGATTGTAGACCTGTTTTATCATATGGTTACGAGCTAGTTATCACATTTTATGCTGCAAAGATATGAAAACTACGGTGTGTGTCAAAGTTGCACATCGCTCTTCGTAACATGTTTTTGTCTGTGCGGGCTCTCATTCACTCGATTCAGAGAGGTATTGTTTCTGCTGCGATGGTGCATTTGTCGTTTCCAATAATGCTTTCAGTTACATAGACTTCGATGTGTGAGAGTGAAATTGACTGCAGTGTAGAAAGTGGGTATAAATACCAATGTTCTGTTTCAATGATGGAATACGCTGCGTGTTTCCGAGGGGTAAAGGATCAAAGTTCAAACTAGGCACAGTGGACGCATGCTCGTTTTGCGAGTCAAACAAGCCACGCCCTTGGTGCACTACTGTACGCACGATCGTTACTAGTAAATACTAGCAGGTCAAGCAAAACCCGCATTGTGATTTTGACAGCATACCGAGTATAAAATGTTTATTCTACTTTCTCGTGAAAAATTACGTCAAAGGGATGCCGGAGAACACTGACACGTGTGTACACCACATCGATGACCTCGTGACCTGCAGTATTGCGATACACTGATAGTCGGCCGGGTTCTGCCTTGTGACGTAGGTTTATAGATATGCATATTGATTCAAAACAAGGCCGATGCAGACGATTAATCCGCGACTCGGGTACAAAAACAATACACCCTCCAAACGATGAATTTCGACATTTGGCATTGTACTTACATCATAAAGCTGTAAGATAGTACACAAAGGACCCATACACATACTGTCAGCAGTATCTGTTGCAGACAGTCTTTTCCGTCTGTGTTGAGATGTTTGATCCTGAGGAATATAACTTTAAGGGTATACGCGTCAGAGTATTTTTTTGTTTTAAAATACAGAATAAAACAGCGATTATGTCTTGAAACTGGCGGCATTTTAGTCCGTCGTTTGAATGCATCCATATCTAGCGAAAGATATTAACCTTTTTCGTGTCGGTAGCGCTTTTAGTCGCAATGATTTAATGTGTTAACCCTTTGCGCACGGTTACAGTTTTAGTGACGATGATTCCTTCATTAAACTAAGATTACAATCCCCAATTTTTAGGTTGTCCTTTAGTGTAAGACTACAACTAAAGGATGGCGCCAGAAACGCTCAGAGCCTGTAAGCACCAAGCTGTTCTGGTACTACCTTTAACGCATTCGAGACATGCTGCATTCGGATACGCGGTTTTGTTCCCTGTATCTGGATGCGACACATCATAGTCTCGAATGAGTTAACTGTCAAGGTCGATTCTCATTCTTAAGTGTGTTTACGCACCCTAACAAGAATCACAAGAGATACTTATAGTCCCTTAAAAACAGGTGTTATATAATGAGGTAAAAACTCGACAATGCGACAAAAACGTTTCAGGCCATCGAGCGGCATGAGCGAACTTGTTCTGCGTGACCTTAGTCCTGCACCAGCGGAGCACTTTGCTTAGTGGCTGGCGCAGGACTAAGCTCATTCGTGTACACATGAGCCCAGGCGCAGATCTGTCCTGCACGAATCGCTGTCTGAACTGCAAATGGATGCTACCTGAACCAAGTCCGCTCTCAGTTGGCGTAGCGTACCACAAACTCCTTCATAAAGCGTCCGCGATACATGCAGGTGAAGGGCAGTGCCTGAATAGCTTGGCGCCTTAGGAGCCAAATTATCTAGGCACTACCCATTAACTATAATGAGCAGTCTATTTCCCGCGACTTGTATTTACGTAGGGCACGATTCTAGGTTGTGCGATATCTCTGAATGATGGAACCTTAAAAGTATTGCCAGATGAAAATTATATACCCTCTACGGAAATTCCCCGTGATATGTGCGGTTTAAATCCATTCGCGGTGACTAAATGACAATAATAAGACAACACAAGACAAAAGTATGATAAGCTTTGGCATTCTGAAAAATGATATCCGGCCATGAGTGATGACGAATGAAATAACCAGTGCAATCTAAAGCAACGAAGCGTAACATTTTCATGTAACCTGTGGAGCAATTAGTTTACGTAGAGGAAAGTGTCAGACTAATCAAGATCTGTCCCTGAACTTGTATTCAACTCAAGCCGGCCAGGCCTTTGCAGCGCTGATCAAATAATCCTACAACACGAACCATGTATGTGTTGGTCTGTGATTTCGGACCTTACGGATGAAAGACGTAAGGTCCAAAATCACAGACCAACACACATTTGACCGATGGAGAGAATGATACGTTCAGTGTAAAGCGTTTAAAGTGTATTTGGATTTCTCTCTGTGCAGAAGTGTTCATCTGTCCACGGGACGTCAGACCGACCTCAGGGTCCACTGCGCAGGCTCCAAGATGGCGTTCTCCAGACTAGAACAGACGGGTCGGAGAAAAAACGAAGTAAGAAAGCAGAAAAAAGCAAGCCGTGCCCCCTTGATCTCTTCTCTTCCCTCCCCTTCCATCACGAGACAAAATGCAGCCATGTGCAAGAGACAAAGATCCTCATAAGCCCCTTCCAGAGGCTCATAAGGATCCTTGTCTCTTGCCGCACGATCATCAGTGCCTCTTAGCTTACAAGGCTCTTACACATACATGACATGTACGTCTGCCGGCCTTTCGCAGAAGCGGGAGATCGTGGGTGTGTTGATGAAGGATCTTGCCCGCTTCAGTTATGACAAGTACGAAACTGTGGCATAGTGAGGTCGGACAGGGGCAGGCGCAATCCCGCACGTGCTATGGTCCGGCCCGGTTGTCTCCCCTCTGATGGGTGTCAGCCAATCAATAGCGGCCCCCTGATCGCGCCTGCTATCTCGCGAGAATAATAAAACCTTTTTCATGCATCTGATTTTTTCAATTGAGTTATTTTATGGCGGAATGAGAAATGCTGGGACTTGTCTTTGTATGGTCGGCACCGTTTTTCTTCTGCTTTGCTGTATGTGTACACATGACGCCCCGTTTGTTTGAGGAACACAGATGTAAATGGGGCAGCAAGAGACATGATACCTAATCAGACTTCGCCAGCTGCAGGCGTTTATGATGATCTGTATCCAAACTAATACGGCTAGTTGACGGATTATGGTCAGAACCGTTTTTCATCTGGTTAAACACAGGAGTTACTGAGCCAGCAAGAGGCATAGATCCTCATGTCCCCGCAGCCTGCAGGGGCTCATGAGGATCTATGTCTTTTGCAGATGGATGTTGTTATTCTAGTCTCGTTCTTTCCCGGAGCGGTGCAATTCCATTTTTACCCTGGGCCCGTGTTGGGGCAAGCTTGAAAAGTCGGGTTTCTGACATGATTCAATAGCTCGTGTCTTCGGAAGTCTGGTTTACATACAGACTGAGGTAGTGAATATGGGAAGTCATGTGAACAACGCGTGATTTGCTGGAGTAAAGTCTGGATACAACACGTATTGAGGGCACATCAGGGCTACTTGCAAATGCCCTCTTTGGGTGTAGAATGTAGGTGAATTAAAGATATTCATGCATTCTAGTTTCCTCTTCAAGTAAATTGCAACTGTCTTGACTTCAGGACTGACCTAAAGAAAAAAAAAGACTTTTACTGGCCAAAGATGAAAAATATTGGGCAGAAACGAAACGGACGATCCAAATTAAAACAACAAAATTAATATCAGTGACAGACAAGAATAAAGATTGAAAAGAAGCATTAATTATGTGACAGGAGCAGGACTTTAAATGCCGATATAATTGTAAGGTTAGCCTGTGGTTTCTGAATGAGTGGCGCAGTGGTTAAGGCGTCTGCCTCCAATGCCAAAGGTGCGAGGTTCGATACCGGGTTCCGGCGTTGGATTTTTCTCCTCTGGTAAGTGTCACCGTCTGGGCAGTGGGCAGATGTTCACATCTGCACGGGACATAGACGACCCCGGCCCCCACGAGTCCCCTGCTGCCTTGCAGGCCTGGCCGCTTGGCTGCGGAAAGGCTAAGGGAGGAAACCCTTGACATCAAAGCCCCCGTGTCTCCGGGGAAGGCTTTTGAGCCAGAGACTAAGACAAGGACAGTCTGATATAAAACCTACGACCCGAGGACCTCGATGCCACCGTCCCAGCTTGCTAGGCCATGGCAAACGAACCAAGGGTTTAAAGGGTGCGCACACTGCACTCCACCAAAAAGCTCCACCGCGCAGGCTTTAGGCACAGAGGTCCTTCATCAGCCGGCACCCAAGGAAGAGCATCGCCCTCCCCACATCACCATCGGCGAGTCCGAACTGAAGTCTGTACACCAGTTTACCTACCTTGGCTGCATCATCACGTCAGACGCCAAGCTGGACAAGGAGCTGGACAACAGGCTGGCAAAAGCGAACAGTGCTTTCGGGCGACTATTCAAGCGGGTGTGGCACAATCAACAGCTGAAAAAAGGCACCAAGATCAGCGTGTACAGAGCTGTCGTCCTCACCACCCTGCTGTACGGTTCCGAGTCCTGGGCCCTCTACCGCAGCCAACTACGACTCCTCGAACGCTTTCACCAGCGCTGCCTGCGTACCATCCTCAGCATTCACTGGAGTGACTATGTCACCAACGTCGAGGTCCTTGAACAGACGGAAACTGTGAGCATCGAGGCTTTGCTGCTGCGGACACAGCTTCGCTGGGCGGGGCACGTCTCCATGATGGAGGATCATTGCCTACCCAAGATCACTCTGTTCGGCGAGCTCGCCACTGGACACCGAGACAGAGGGGCACCAAAGAAGAGATACAAAGACGGTCTCAAGAAGTCACTTAGTGCCTGCCAAATCGACCACCGCCAGTGGTCTTCGCTTGCTGCGGACCGTGACACCTGGCGCTCCACCATTCACAAGGCAGCCGTCTCCTTTGAGGACTCTCGCAGAGCTAACCTTAAGCACAAGCGGCTCAGAAGAAAAAACAGAGTTGTCGTAACTCAGAATCCTGACCAGACCTTCCCCTGCAGCCACTGCGGTCGAACCTGCCTGTCCCGGATTGGCCTCCGCAGCTACGAAAATGCCTGCAGACGACGTGGGCAAGCCCTATAGATCTTCGTTCGCGAAGTCAAGCCAAGAGGGGGGGGGGGGGGTTCTGAATACTAGTAGCATGGATGCTGGAGAGTTGCCAATAATACACTACCCTTTAGCTATCACGGTCGATCCATCTCTCCCGGGATTTTTTTTTTATAACTTTTTCAATAGAACAATTGTAAAGTTTCAATCACTGGCTCATCATGAAAAACACATACGTCGACTGACGATACCATTGGGCATTGGGCGTTGGTTTTTCCACCGAGCGCTATCGTCAGGAGCAGTCAAGCGATAAACTCATTCGAGACGAACGGCATCCGGATACGCGGCTTAAGCCGCGTATCCGGATGCCGTTCGTCTCGAATGAGTTAAGCACTAAAACAAACATGAACATACATATACATAATACATACTAAATGTATATTCAAGATAACAAATGTTGCTTTCAATTGTGTACATCTTTGTTTCTGTTTGTATTTAATAATAATAATAATAATAATAATAATAATAATAATAATAATAATAATAATAATAATAATAATAATAATAATAATAAAGAGTTGTTAAGCGCTTATTCTAAAAGTAGCTCTAAGTGCTGATACAATGAAAAGGCTAACAACTAACACGCACACACACACACAACATACGCACACACACGCGCGCGCACACACACACACACACACACGCACGCACGCACGCACGCACGCACACACACACACACACACACACACACACACACACACACACACACACACACGTGACCGTGGTGGTGAATTGTGCATGGCTGGGGAAATGAACTAGTGAAAAGCAGCGTTGTAGAGGTGGGTTTTGTCGTTGTTGGTATCTGGCTCCCGTGTCCAGCGGTATTTTTTTTTCTCAACTCAATAAGTTCAAAGCTTACATATCTATATCTGCCTCATGACGTGAAATCGGCTCCATCACTCAATGTTCGCCGAGCGAAACACATTTCTTCCCAAGTAACCCTAAAGAACCCGTTGGCTTTGCACGTCAGCCGGTGCAAAGCAAACAAGTGAATGACAAATTAATAGAGAAAATTTAAAAAATCAAAAACGAACTAACTTTCGAAGGTTTCTGTAAAAGCTTTGACGTGAAAATATTGCGTAAAATTTTGACCAGACCTTCCCGGTGTTAGAATTTTGAGGGAGGTCTGCTGGGTTGAACAGGACCCAGGGTACAACCATAGACGGAATTTTACACGAACTCCTTCGCTTTCAGGCGCACAGACATTATGTGTGTACGCAAGAGGCACAGATTCTCGATTGCCCCCGCCATGGCGGGGGCAATAGAGAATCTATGCCTCTTGCAGATGAATGATGTTGAACAAGACCCAGGATACAACCTTACATGACGGAACTTCTACGAACTGTTTCAAGTTTAAGGAGCATAGATGTTACGTGCGCAAGCAAACGGTATAGAATCTCAATCGCCAGAGCCACGTGCGGAGGCAACTGAGACTCTACACCTCTTGCAGTTGGGAGACGCTCGCAAGAAGAATTTGTGGGCAATGAGGATGAATGGTCTGCCAGCCAAGCGCTCCTGAGGATCGACTCGGTACGCCAAGATTACTGATTGCCTGCTTTATGCTTCACATATATCTTCTGTCCCTCCCCGTCCATATAATACGGAACATATAGTTGGAAATAACGGTGTGCAATTAAGCGTAAGTTTGAGCGCTAAATTACTTGCCTTGTTTGCCGAAGCCCCCTCACTACAGGGCTGTACCACGGTCTCATTCTCGGGCTTAAACCCTCATGATTTCCAGCGTAAGAGGAGCCTGTAAATGAGGCCGATCTCTGCCAGTCAGTCCAAGACTTAATTCCAGGAGGCGCCGGAGGCAGCTCCGTCTGAGGATGTAACTGTGGCCAAACTCTGTCAAGAAGAGGAGCAGATTCTTATTGACCTCTTCTTCCACTGAGATTTTATGTATTTTGCAGATAGAAACGTGCACGGGCTCATAAAATCTGTACTTCGAACAAACTGGACCAACGCTTATCGAGTCTTCTAGAGGCATAGATTCCCATTAGCCCCTGCAGCCGCAGGCTGCAGTGGCTCATGAGAATCTATGCCTCTTACAAATGGAATACCTGCACGGGCTCGTGAGACTCTGTACCCTTCGAAAATATAAAGGCCGCATGGGCTCAACACAACATACATCTCTTTCAATTCATGCGATAGGCAACGAGGGGCTTTAGTAAATCTACACTTCTGGCCGACGAACCCGGCTGCAGCCTCACTTGAAGCTCCTGTCAGTCTATGCCTCTCGCAACATGGAATGAATCTGGCTTAAGGGCTCCTCTGGATTTGGCTGAAGGACTTGACCGCCGGCCCTTAAAGGCAACAGGAACTCGGCCCGACATGGGCCCGACCGACAGGTCATCTATTTCCGCCATAAAGGGACGAAATAGCATGAGGGAGGCGGGAGGCGGCGGCTCGAAACATTCGCAGCGACATAATTAACGATCATTGCCCGAAATGGCGCGCTGGCACAAGGACCGTGATGGATCGTATGGGAAGTGAGCAGAACCATTTGCCAGCCGCCTCGCTCCATTGCACAGAAAACCACTGACTTTAAATCTGCCTCCACCCCTAGACGTCTGCGAAACAAAGATGTAACTTAACCACTTCACAGCCGGTTGTCGCGGATCTCGTTTCTGCAATCAGCCACAGCCGTCCCTGGAACATGGATTCAGAGTGGTGCCAGCAAGAGGCATAGATCCTCATGACCCCCCGCATCCGCGGGGGCTCATGAGGATCTATGTTTCTTGCAGTCGGATCGTGTTCACTTTTTTCTCGGCAGTCGAGGAGTTAACCATCTTTAAGGAGTTAATCATCTACCAGGCGCCCCAAATTAATAGCCGCGAAAGTGTCGTATAGCGTTGCCGGTAGGAGCTGTCCTCGAAGTGGCTAGAGTGAGCCAGCCGTCGTAGGTCCATTGGGCAGACGAGCAGATCAAGACCTCTTCTCCTCCCCTCATTGGGCCGATACTCGTCCTCGCCACTTCAACGCGCAGACAAGTTCTGGATGAGAGAGCAACGCCTGGAGAGGGAAGTTTCCATCAACTAACACCACTCCGCGTGCGGGATGCCCAAACCCGGTGAGCGAAAAGTCCCCAGAAGTATCCACGCAAAATTAATTCTCAAAATTCTGCACAGTTGTAGACTGCACACCAAGGACTAATTGCTTGAGTGAGCTCAGTGCTGCGCCAGCGGCTAAGCCGCACGGTGCTCCGCTGTTGCATGAGTGCTTAGCGGCTGGCGCAGGACTAAGCTCACTCATGCAATTTTCCTGCTGCGTTAGTTATTTACTGAGGGTTTAACTTTCCTGAGGAACACAAATACACACGGGCCTAGCAAAGTGCGTTAATCCTTACGAGCCCTTGCAAACTACGCTGGCTCAAGATCATCAATAGCTTGCAGTGGTGACAGGCGCTAGTCAGGGTCTATGCCCATTTGCAGACTGGTGACGATCGCTACAGGGAGTGTGGCAGGAAAGGTCAAAACGTTGTCTAATGATCGTGGGTGACCTGAAACCCCTCAAAACATTTCATTACATGGGGATTCGTGTGGATCCATGCAACTTGTAAATGGGCGGTGTTCGTCGAGGGCATTCTAGGGTGAGAAGTAAAAATGTTGTCTAATGACCCTGTGTGACCGACAGTTTCCCTCCACAATACGTGAATTTGACTCGTCATCAGCCAGAGCTCGGAATTTATCGCTTGAAGACCTCCCCGAAACTCTGGTGTCGGTCCGTCACGGTCTTCTTCTCCATCTGCAAGAGAGGTAGGTCCGCATGGGCCCTTAAAATCCCCAGAGGCGCGTGAAAACCTTTGTCTCGTGCTGACAGGTCGCTGCCACCGTTGCATATGTGTTCCTTGGACAGAGAAGGCAGATGAGTTTTAGGACGCTACAGCAAATTTCTGCATGACAGTCTGACTCCTGTGTACAGTGAACGTCAGTGAACTACAAGAGGAATACATCCTTAGGATCCTACGCCTGGGCTCTTGTTGGCTTAACCCTTCACTGCCGAAGAAAAACTGAGCACAACCTAACTGCAAGAGACATAGATCCTCATGAGCCCCCGCAGGTGCGGGGGCTCATGAGAATCTATGCCTCTTGCTGACACCACTTTGAATCTATGTTCCTTGGGCGGATGGGGCTCTTTGGCGTTGATTAAGAACGATTTCACAAACGCAGATTGCGTCCACCGGCAGTAAAGGGGTTAGTTCTCATCACTGTTCCTCAGACCGAATGGATCAACTGTGCGAACAAAAAAAAAAAAGTTTGATGGCAGTCTGAGAAATCTTCTCCCACGCCACCTATGACCCCGCTCACTGTCGGCCCTCGTAACGTTGCCTAATTACTGGCACGGGAGATAATCAGACCGGTCACGGCTAGTCTCCCCTACTTTTTGTCAACAGACGCATCAAGGGGCGTAAATCGTGACAAGTAGCGCTTAATCTGAGAGTCCTGTCACGGGCCTCCAAAACCTACAGGGAAGATCTTTGCAGGACCTGTCGCCATGCCGATCATTAGTGTTTGTGGGTAGGAGTTATGGCGGCCACGCGCTGAAGAAAAGCCGCGGTTGTGCGGCGTCATCATCCGGGCATTTGTCAAGGGAAGCAACCATTTCTCCTTGCTATGCTAGTGGTAAATACTTCACATAAAAAAATGACTCATGGCCGAAGAGGACCCGGGGTCGCTAGCTTCTGTCTCTCTTTTCATCTCGCTCTCTTAATTGTGGTCATACACCTCTCAACCGAAAACATTGCGACTGCAAGAGACATAGATCATCATGAGCCCCCGCAACTTGCGGGGGCTCATGAGGATCTATACCTCTTGCTGATGCCATCTCCATCATTGTTTTTTCCAGAGTGGTTGGCAATCAAGTCATATAATTGTGTGATCATATCCCGGAACCTCTTTCTAAAGCGAGGTCCCAAGAAACATCAGTAATTTCCCTGCAACTACTAATCGCGCTGGCTAAACGCTTCTTATAAAGAAAGAAAGTTCACTCATAAACGAAAGTTCCGACATCATTTCCTGAAACCTGTTCTAAAGCGTGGCCCTGATCGTCCCAATCATTGGCTGAACACAGTATGCTCCTTCCGCCTAAAAAAAGGAGACGAAAATCAGTCCGCAAGAGGCATAGATCTTCATGAGACCCCGCACCCTGCGGGGGCTCATGAAGGTCTATGTCTTTTGTATATGTTTGGCTTTTCCTGAAGGCCGGGGTGGTGTGGAAAAGTACTAATCGGGTGGCCAGCCAATTCTTTTGCGGGAGGAAAAAACTAATAGCCATAAATGAAACTTGTATGGTCGTAACCGAAGACTTTTTTTTTAGTGAGGTCTTGCAAGGTCCTGAGAAGTCTGGGAACTACCATTGTGCTCGTCGCCAGACAGTCTTTGATGTCAAGGTTTACACTCATAAATGAAAATTTCCGTCAGATTTTCCCAAGAAAAGCGTTACGAGAGTGCAACAATGCTGCATGTGTACAAATAAAAGGGATCAGTGATTTTCTTCTTCTTCTTTCTTTGCTTCTCAAGAAATGAATTATTTTCTGAAAAGGCATTGTGTACAGAAGTACAAAAAAAATTGCATATGGTCTTTAGAAGGATATGGGTTGAGTGTATTCCAGCAAAATCTTGGTCATTTAACCCATATCATATTGAGGCTAAAAGCTTCAAATTTGTACACTGCCATATGCAAGCTACATTATAGTACTTACAAATAAGGATATATACTTTAGTTAAGGGTAGTGCCAAAATAGCTTGGCGCCTAGAGGCTGTGATGAAGCTCTATGCTCGTACATAGTGCTCACACAATAGGATAAATACGGTACGGTTTTTGTTAACGGTTTGTTTTGTGCCGATAGTCCGTGAGGCCGAGATCCACGTGAAATCTTTAAGACATGGTTAGCACGGGAGTTTTAGTGAGTTCTGTTATAGTGAGTTCTAGGCAAAAGTTCAGTCTGGCAGAGCAGTAAGTCGGTAGTACGGGCTTTTTTGTCAGAGGGATCAGATGTGTTTGAGATACCTAGCCCGTATTCCAAGACTCTGAAACCTAGAATTCAGGTATGTTTCTATGTATGTAGTATTGATAGTTGCTTAGTTAAAGACAGTATGCGTTGCTAAGAGTAATTTGCTTGTATAGTGTTGGCCGGTTTGGTTCAGTTATGTTGGTTTAGAATTCAGTGAAGTAACCGGTGTTTTTGGTATACAGTTATTTACCGAAATGGATGACTAAAGGAATGTAAGGGGTGTATGCTTAAGTCGCTATGAAGGTAGTACGCGGTTGGTTAAGCATAGTCTTTTCCAGTGTATAGAGTAGTGTATAGCAAGAGTGTTAGGCTATAGTCTGTTTCAAGATAGTGACAGAGATATGTGGGTGTTACGGAAGTAGACAGGTTATGAAGCACGCGTGTGTGTGAATGAACGTGCGAGTTGTTTGTATCGGCCAGGTTACGTAACGTTTCTCATTGATCCACTATGTTGTGAGTTTAGCAAGTGTTACGTTGGGACTTTTGTTGTTGTTTAGAGTGCTTGTAAAGAGGGAGCGACGGACGCCGAGACGTCAGTCACCAGACCTAACGTGAGGTCATCATCCCTCCAGCTCTTCACTCAGGGAGTGAAGCGATCGGGACCGAGACACCCGAGTCAAAGCGAGAACTGCGCTACGGTACGAGTACGAGGACGTCCGTGAGAAAGAGACAGGACGACAGGAAAGAGTGTACAACGAAGGACTTGCACGCCTAGACGTGAGAAGGACCAACGTAACCAGGCAATAACATCAAACAGGTTGGAGACAGTGAGAAACTAATACCTGGCCTGGCAAGGAGATAGTGTGTGATGTGTATGTGATGTGGATGCTGGGTGTGGGGAAATGTATATAGTTTGATAATCTGACACACTGGTGTATTCCAGGCGCATGAGGATCTATGCCTCTTGGAGATGTTTGAAGCACGCGCGCACGCACGCACTAACACGCACACACACATCAACGCGCTATCAGAAGAGCATGCACGTGACCCGTGTACTTAGTATATCCGGCATGTAGCTAGGTAAAGTCAACCTGCTTTCACACAAATTATAACAAGACTGAAATTGTACCGTGAAGTTCTAGTTGTGTCACCATTTTCTCAAGCCTATGAAGCGAAAGTGAAACTCATATCACGTAAAATATAAAATTACGTAAAAACTAAAACTTACGTCATGACAAATGACGTTTGACAAATCAATGACGCGTATGTCCTGCGCGCCTTATAGAACTCACTGACACCATTGGCAGATCTGCGAAACTTTTTTCAATAGGAGATAATTCAACATCAGAATCAGGTCAAAGACAAAAGGTAGAGACCATTGACAGCGAGGACAGCTCTCACATAGAAGGGACTCTCTTGTTCATAAGATCCAGTGCAGACCATTACATTTCTGTTCACATCCTTTCTGGTTGTACATTTCCATTGTTCAACGGAATGTGTCTCAAAAGCATTTCTAGAGGGCGACCTATGCGTCAAATGCGGTGAAATATTAAAAGGGTTTAAAAGGGTTTTGACGGAAGAATATGTACGAGCATGAGTCTATTTTAAGAAATCAGTGGCTGTGCACAACAATGTTCGCCGATACGGCCTAGATCTGTAAGTGTAACCCCATCACAGCCGGAAAAAAACTGTAAACACCACCCAACTGCAAGAGGCAAAGAACCTCAAGGGCCCCCGCAAATGCTGAGGGGGGCTCATGAGGTTCTTTGCCCCTTTCTGACCCAATTAATTTTATAGCCGTGTTCCTTAGATTGATGGGAGGACTTGGCGCTGGACTTGCCCTGTCATCAGAGACATACTATTGTAAAACTGACTGGCAGTGAAGCGGTTAAGGTCTAGCATTGCGGACCAGCAAACCTATATTCACCAACTAACGGCGGGAGAACCGGTGATCTTGCAACAGAAAGAAAAAAAATAAAACAGAAATGCGTAACAAATAGCATTACAACCAAGTGTTCTCAGGACGATTGAGCAAATGCTTTTATCGGCCAGCGTGAGCTGTCTCAACTGACGTTGATCGGCCCGTGTGAGTTGATTCCATTATGGGAATTTTCGCCAACTGACTGTATCCACCTGCAAAAAGGCATAGATCCTCATGAGCCCCGCAATTGCGGGGGCTCATGAGGATCTGTGCCTTTTGCTGATCCATGTATCCAAAAGGGAGGAAGGTGCAGGGGGATAGCTGTAATATGGATGAATAAGAATCCAGAGGGAGCACCTTGCTGTTTGTGAACGCTGCTCACGTCTTCCTGCACGCTCTACTGTTTCTGCTGGGCAACACCCATCTGCAAGAGGCATAGATCCTCATGAGCCCCCCGCGGACTGCAGTCCGCGGTGACTCATGAGGATCTATGCCTCTTGATGGCGCCATTGTGTCCAGAGGACATGAATGTCCAAACTGAACGTTGCGAGAACGTAGCACAAGACTACAAGCTGCAATGGTGCGGTCTTACGGTCCAGTGAGCTAAAAGTCATCAGGTCGATATTGGTCGCAGTTGCTCCTCGCACAGCCGTGCGTGGGCCACCTGCGACGGACGTCGGCCTCATGAATTTTTCCTTACTGGGTCCTCCTTTTCCGCCGACTCGTTTGTGTTTGGAGAGTTCCCTCATTTCCACACACTTGCCGTCCCAGCTGACAAGACCAGCCTTTGGCCATCGAAGACATCGCACTATGACTGCCATCGCCTCAAGGAAACTGCTGTAAATCAGACAAGCAAGAGGCGTAAATCTTCATTAGCCCCCGCAGCCTAAGGGGATCCATGAAGCTCTGTGCCTCTTGCACGAGTACGGTCTCGTTGTGGAAATGGTAAGAGTTTCTGGTGGTTTTCACATCAACGAGACTTCTTAAGAAGTCACGTTGAAGAGAAGACCAGTAGCGAACGAAAGGACAGTCGTACGCTTAGCCTGTAATACTTCCCTCAGTTTGACGATGTGAATGGAGCCGATTTCTGCCAGCGAAAGGTACAGATTCTGATTAGCCCTGCAAGGAATGACTCTTCCTCATGAACATCTACGCCTCTTGGAGTTGTTGGCGAATGGGTGAAGTACCGAAAGGAACTAACCATGCCCCGTTTGCCCAACACAATCTAATCAGCCTTGAAAATATCACCTGATGGGCCTACGACAAGCGAGACAACTTGTCCCGCGTCAACCTTTTGATGAGTTACCTCCCCCTTCCATCCGCACGAGGCATAGACTCGCGTTGGCCCACGCAGCTTCAGGGTGTCACTAGAAAATATGCCTATTGACAGACAACATTTACCTAAACTCTTGCTACGCAGACGCAGTACTACAGTCTTTGCTGTCAACACCAATGAAAATAGCGTCCTTTATCTACCAAAAAAAGCACAGACTGTCAGAACCTGAAGCTGCTTCCCGGTGAGCAAAAGTCCTAGGGCAGACGTCGGGCTCAGTTGGCATTGAGCCGGACGTCAGCCCTAGGACCTTTTGTCAACTCCGCTGCCTCCCACGGCTTTATGCTCCGAAGGCTCGGTCACAATTTTTGTATCGCTTTACCTCGATCGCAGGAAGTCATCGAGGTGTAAGCCTGTCACTGCGGGCTTGTAGTTGTCTGTCCCTGGCTCCCCGTGCGCTTGAGTGATCTCCCCTCTCAGGGACTCCATCATGACCAATTTGGCTCGTTTGGCGGCGAGCGCGCTCCGCAATGTAGTTAAGCTTCAAGATGCGCCCCGAATTCCAGTCAAGTTGTTAGGAACTTATTTTTGCACGCTCTCCTCCAGCTCCTTCGTTAGGTGATTTTCACCCCTCGACGAACCAGCAAGATGGCGATTGAGGGTCCAGCCGGCGAAATTTCTTTTCCCCGCCGAGCTCCGCAACGCAAGCTACGCACACACTTTTGTCGATCAGATGGGCAGAACTGTGCGCGGAGCTTGCGTTACGGAACTCAGTTGGAAAAAGAAATGACGCGCCCGGCCGACTGAAAACGGGCAAGGAAGGGTCTGTAAAGAGCGGGACCCAGAGAGGTAATAGAACCAGGCCTTGAGCATACTTGTGCAATTGTGAAGATGTCAGACAGGGTTTCGCGGGGCAAAATTCAATCTCGGGGCTAATAGGGTCGATTAGGCCAATATTTTGGCCAGCGTTTCCGTAATGGCGGCCACCTTTAGGCGGATCAGGCACGACTGGGTCCATCAGCCCCCTAACGTTGAAACCTTGATAACTCCCTCCCTCTTAGGTACACGAACATTAATAAGTCTAATCCGGACTCTCCAGCAAGAGCTGCTGGCACTGTCTTTGCAAGGAAGACAAATATATCCATTCGAGCTACAGGTTCCTGCCAGAAGCGTCTAAGTATGAAGTACATAGCCTCCCGAGCTTCCAGTGATGATGTAAATTGTCAGCAAGAGGCATAGATCTTCATGAGCCCCGCTTATGAAGATCTATGCCTCTTGCAGATGGACCTAGCGTTCGTGCCGGAGGCGTCCAAACAAGGTGATGGCTGTATTGGCTTTTGAGGATCTACGTCTATGGCAGACAACCCTGGTGTTGATGCGTGAGGTGTTTAAAGTGGGTGTGAGTGGAGCTGTAGCGTGCGACTGTCCGCGCGTATGATGAACGTCGACTCTCATCAGGACCACGGACACAGCGCGATTAGCGGCCGATTGCCTGCACCAGCCTACTAGACCATCACACCCAGTACCGTCTGGTCGGACGCGAGGGTGTCTGCTCTCGCAGTTTGTCGGCTTGTAGACGTGCATATCGCGAATGTATCGTATCAATGTAAACAGTGATTAAGAAATGAATACTGTATGTTGATACAAATCGTAAAACCACATTTCTCTACCCTAGCCTTTGGCCCATCTGTTTAATGTGACCACCTTGAACGTCCTCCCGGTGGAGTACGGACAGCGTGCAATGAGGAGGCCGGTGTACTTAACAAAATTGTCAGTGGAGTTAAGAAAGAACGCTCATCACAAATGTGACAGACATAAACCCGTAGCACAGAATTTCTTACCCTTCTTTGCCCCCCCCCCCCCCCCCCACACACACACACACACAGTTTGTTTGTTTGTTGTCGTTTTTTTTACCCATTTCCCGCCACTAGATGCATATCTTGTTTCTGAAATCTTGTTCATTCAAAGACTAACATCCACAAACGTCCCAGCAAATGCATACAAATTGATCTCAACAAGAGGCATAGATCCACATGAGCCCCCGCAACTGCGGGGGCTCATGAGGATCTATACCTCTTGCAGTTGGATGGCGTTCGCCCTTCCTCGCCAGCCAATGGGTCAAAGCTGTCTTTCATTCTTTGGTTACAACTGCTACGTACTTGCAAACTCGTGTACGCGCCCTTTGGCAGTTGGGTTTATTTGTTTCCATCCACGAAATTAATTCCAACTGAAAAGCATCCTTAAACACTGTTATGCCAACTCGGCCTAGCCAGCTATGTCCCCAGATCCCAGGCTAAGACTCGGCTACCTTGTGTCGTGCTGGAGGCGAGAGGCGTGAAGGTCTGACCAGGCCCGGAGCTAGCCACCCCATCACCACCTCATCATAGAAGATTTTTGTCCACCATTCAGCCTTCCCTCTGAACGAAGAATAGATTCTCATGAGTCTCTCAGACAGACCATTTTATTTCACATGCAAGAGGCTTACATTATCTTGAGTCCACGCAGCCGCAGTATCTCATGAGAATTTATGTCACTTGCCTACGAGTAGAGATCGGAGCTCATCAAACCATGAGCATTTACATATTACCGGGGGAGATGGTCCGAGCGTGATATTTCAAGGATAGTGCTGGAAAAGAGTATGTCACTATCCTTTAGTTATACGTAGTGGCAGACATTCTCCTGAAGTTAGTGGTTGTTGGAGTTGTTAATTGATCCTTCCCCGCATTTAACATGAATGAATTTTCTTAGTGTTATTTCATAAGGGTCTTTTTTTTATTCTGGTTTGTGATAGATTGTTAAGGAGAGCCTTCCAACCTTTATCTTTGTAAAATAAAGTGTATTCAGTTCAGCTCTATATCTTCTCTCTCTCTCTCTCTCTCTCTCTCTCTCTCTCTCTCTCTCTCTCTCTCTCTCTCTCTCTCTCTCTCTCTCTCTCTCTCTCTCTCTCTCTCTCTCTCTCTCTCTCTCTCTCTCTCTTTGGGGGAGGGAGGGGCTCCTTTTCACGGTAAAAAGTGTGCATTCACGTCTTTGCTCCTTGCACAAAGGATCTCTGCACCGTTGCACCGTGTGAACTAACGGAAAAGCCGGGGCAAGTCGTCAATGATGAGGTGCTCAAGTGTAATGCCTTGCGCTCCCAGCTCCCCCTCGGCCATGCTCGTCATTACCGACTACCTGCCTAGCAAGCAGAAGGTACAAGGGCCGTCGTCAGCAACCGCTGGGCCCGCGCACGTGCGCGGGCCAACGGTTGCTGACGTCGGCCCAGAAACCATTTATTCATTGGCGGCCGCCTCAGTCCCTCGGGCCGAAGTCAATCCGCTCTGGGCACCCGATCACCAGACTGGGGAGAAGGCTGGAAATTAAGTTTGGCCGGCCCGGCTGCTACGTGTGGGTGCCGCCAAATAGACGGGGCGATCTGGTGAAGGCATAAGCTTTCACATGGCGTGCATTGTCATGTATGTTGTATGACAATTTGAACAAAGAGTGAAACACAAAGAGAACGTTGATGCGCGCTGACACGCCACAACAAAACGTGGATCGACCACACAAGTTCAAATATCGTGCCAGAACAACCTACGGCTCAGAGTCGCTAAGTAATTCTGGCACCACCTTTGAACTAACATGGTGGATCTGTTTCCTGATCCACAATTAGGGATTTCAAACAACAACAAAAAAACACCCTTTTATTGCTACTGACGACACCGTTTGGTGGAGAGAAAAAAAACGCATAACTATGCGTCCTTTCCACTGAACGCTATCGTCAGTAGTAGTCAAACGGTTTAACTGCACCAAAATAAAACCAATCTGCAAGTAGCAAACATCCTCATAGGCACCCGGCAGTATGTGGGTGCAGAAAACAATCTACGCCACTTACTGAATGTCGTTTACACGTAATTTTTGCCGGTGTGTGTGGATTTGTTTCAAAAAAGAAAATGCAGATTAAATGCTCTGATTATAATCTAGTTTACGGTTAGCCTATCTCTGATACATTGTACTACCAGCTAGTTTCAGTGAGAGTGGAGAGTCAGTGATTTAATACCCAACACTGATAGAACACGATTCAGTTCCTATGTTCAGGTCTGCTTTTGCAAACTGCTAGGCCAACACAACTGAAAAACAAAATTTAACCCATTTAGACCCAGCGCCCTACAGCAGGAGATGGATCGACCATGATAATTCAAGGGTAGTGCCAGATGAGCTTGACGCCTTCAGGCTATTATCATGGTTGTGCCCCTAGGGTTAAATGGGTTAAGATATCAGCCTGCCGTCTGTTTCGCCACAAACACTCACTTTGAAGAGTTCTATTTAATCAAATCGGAGGCAATCAGCTTTGGATTTGTGTGCCGGTGTGTGTGTGTGTGTGTGTGTGTGTGTGTGCGTGCGTGCGTGGGTGGGTGCGCGCGTGCGTGCGTGTGTGTGTGTGTGTGTGTGTGTGTGTGTGTGTGTGTGTGTGTGTGTGTGTGTGTGTGTGTGTGTGTGTGTGTGTGTGTGTGTGTGTGTGTGTGTTTTCTCATCTGACGACAAGAACTGCATTAGATTATGGTCAGGTTGTTGCAATCGCGTGCTGTTTCAGCCATGCTGTGGCGTCACGGAGGCTCCTGAGTGCATGTGCGCTTCTCTGGAGACTGTGGTGACAAAACAGTCGGAGACAATTGAGCTGCTCATGGCCAGACTCACCGCTCTTGAAAATCGTGCAGGTATAGTCATTGTTTTAAATCTGTAATTCCTAAATATTTTCCGTGCTTTTGGACTTAGGCGTTAATCCACTGATGTTTCCGATCGTCTTTCACGCCGTCGACCTGAACTAGGGTGGCGGTTATGACGCCACAAGCGGGGTGTTCACGGCGCCGGTTCCCGGGGTGTACGAGTTTAACCTCAAGATAGGTCACGTCTCACCCGGAAACCTGCACATCTATGTAAGGACACTGTTGCCTCGATGTCACGTGTAATAGAATTTGTGCTGGTCTGTGATTTTGGACCTTATGGCTTCCAGCCGTAAGGTCCAAAATCACAGACCAGGACATGAATCTTGCCTCGTCTATTTTCATCTTGTCCTTTCTTGTCCACTCTTTCTGTACATTGGAGACACTGCCTTGAGTCGCTTCGCTTTGTCTCCTAGCGACTCGTGTCCACTAAACCACTACTAAAGAGCCTCCCTGATAAGCACACTGAGAGCCTTGAGGTCGAAATTTCCAATGTGAGAATTGTACCTTAACTCATTCAGCCCGACGGCCGTATTTTCCAAATTTTGGAGGCGTCATCTAATGACTATGCACCAGTTGCAGGAGATGGATCGACCATGATAATTCAAGGGCAGTGCCAGATTAGCTTGGCGCCCACAGGCGCCAAGCTAATCTGGCACTACCCTTGAATAATCATGGTCGACACATCTCCTGCTGCAGTTCGTCAGGGCTGAATGGGTTAAAGTGATCTGCTCCTTGGGCGGCTTGCACAGGAGACTGATCGACCATGATAGTTCAAGTGTGGTGCCAGAATAATAAGGGTCTAAGGCCCTAGTTTGATGACGACGCTTTGTTTTGTCGTGTAGATGATGCGCAACAACAAAGTTAGCCCGGAAGCCGGCGTCAACGGTGACGACCACCACAGCGACAGGTCGTCCTAATCGTGGTGGATTTGGCAGCGAGGGACACTATCTGGGTGCAGAAGGCGAAAGACGATGGCAGCTTATGCACGGAACTATTTGGGGGGTTTCATACAGCCTTCAACGGTGTTTTGATCAGTCAGACCTTGAACTTAACTGATGGCGCTTGTACTTCATCACGATACAATGATTACACATCCTGTGCTAGTTGACTAAAAGAGCTTTCAGTTAGTGCCTGATTTATTTTGCACCAAGTGATTTGTAAATTTTGTTACAACGCTGGCATTCGGACCATTACGTGAATTTCAGCTCATGCAACATGTAGTTGGTTGGTTGGCGGTCGGTTGGTTGGTTGGTTGGTTGGCTGGCTGGCTGGCTGGCTGGCTGGCCGGTTAGTTGGTTGGTTGGTTGGTTGGTTGGTTGGTTGGTTGGTTGGTTGGTTGGTTGGTTGGTTGGTTGGTTGGTTGGTTGGTTGGTTGGTTGGTATGATGATGGTGGTGGTGGCGGGGGTGGGGTGGTTGTATATATTGTTCGTTCCTGTTTGATCCTCAGTAGAATACAAACATATAATCTAGCAAAGCAATCTACACAGGAAAAAATGGTGTCCACAAACGAAGAAAACTGTTCAAGAAGTCACGACAGAATGCACAGGATATGAAAGCCTATCGGAGTTGAGTCACCTGACCGCAGCTCTCACGTCTGAAGTATTTCAGACGTTAGAGCTGCGGCTAGGGGACCGAACTTGAATAGGTTTCCCGGTCCTGTGGAGGAGGGACGGTGTCCAGAAGCAATCATTAGCGAGCCGTGTTCTCACGCAACAGCCGTCTGTCTCCGCCAGCCTCAAACCATCAGTGTGTCTGGACACTCAAACCTTGATGGACTTCAAGACTTGAGGGACACATGCACACATGTGTGCTGGTCTGTGATTTTGAACCTTACGGCTGTAGCCGTAAGATCCAAAATCACAGACTAGCACACAAACAGGCTGGGTTCGTATCAGCAAGAGGAGCAGACCAGTTTGATACCAGGCGACCATGAAGAACGTGCGTCATTCTGTGAACAGCAAGAAGTATCTATAGATTCCCATGAGCCCCTGCTGATTGCGGGGGATCATGAGGCTCTGTGCGCAGTGCTGGCCACTTTTGCGTCCATTTCTCCGGGGGAAAACTCGCGAGGATCTACGCCTCACGAGAATCGATGCTTTCTAACAGATGTACAGAAGAGAACTTCCGTCTGAGTGGGGTGGAGAGAAATTGTGCGAGTGTGGTTCGCAATATGCGGCACGCAACTCGAGGTGAGGAAAGCCTTCCCCAGGGTGTCGCCGCAATATGCAGCACGCACGTCACGTGTGAAGGAAGCTTCCGAGACAGTCAGGTGCTCATCTCGCGGGACTCTCTCCTCCTCGTTTCTTTCTGGCGTCTATGGAGATCTTGAGTGGGAGGGAGTGGTGGGAGGGGGGGGGAGGAGCGCCATCGGAACAGACATGAAACCTTCTATCTGCGAGAGGCAGTAATCTTCTCAGCCGGTCCTGAAGCACGCATTCGCTGACATGTATTTTATGTCTCTTGCTGCATGTGACTCACTGTGTCCCAGGTACGCACATGTTGGAGTTGTCCTCTGACTTACGTCCTCTGAAGCCTGCGTAACAATTCATGAGGCAGATCAACCATGATAGTTTAAGGGTGGTGCCAGAATAGCTTGGCGCCTATAGGCGCCAGGCTATTCTGGCGCCACCCTTGAACTATCATGGTCGAGCCATATCTTGCCGTGGTGTGTTGGGGCTGAATGAGTTAAAACATAATGCTAATGAAGGTTTTTTAGTCTTGTGGCAAGAGCTCACACGAGCCGGAGTTTCGAGGTCCCAGCTGACAAGGACAAGCTTGATGAAATCCTGTTCTATACTGAAACTATTTCTATCAGTCGAGAAAGAAAAAAGAAAAAAAAAACACGTCACGGCATAAGGCTTTTTTATTATTATTTATTTAAGACTGGACATCGTAAGAATCAGGCAGAATAAACTACGGTTCGAACCCGCGACTTTTTCGACTAAATTGCACCTCTCTACCACGGAGGTACCCAGGCCCTTTAACCCTTTTCCTGTCACTGTACGTACCGGCATTGTATTTCTTAACTCTTTGTTCATTCAACGACCAACACCGACAAACCATCCACGGATCGTGGATACAAATTGGTCTCAGCAAGAGACATAGATCCTCATGAGCCCCCGAGACTGCGGGGGCTCATGAAAACCTATGTCTCTTGCAGTTTGATTGTGTTCAGTTTTTCTCGGCAGTGAAGGTTTAAGCTTCATGCGCAACTGCAGAAGGTCGTGAGCACCCATCCCTCTTGGTGGTATAGATCTGTCTGTATAATTATATGCATACTATTGCACTGGTGTGAATCTATCTGCCTGCATCCGCAGTAGCCCACGAGAATCTACACGTCTTATTCCAGATTGTTACATAAGGACCGTGGCTGTCTCGGACACGCGAGAGGGAGCATCTGCCTTGCCCGGGCGGCCATCCGTTTTGCGGCGTGCTCGCGCCAAATCCGCTAATAGAAGTCGTCCATCTTGGCCGGTGTCTGACACGTTTACAGCTCACAGTGGTAATTGCCAACCCGTGTCCGGCCCGTAGGTAACAAAGCATCTCGATTTGTGCATCTCCCTGGCCACAATACGCCCAGGGCCTCTGTTCAATCTTTCATCTTTTCCTCAGTGTGATATTCCGCGATGTAAAATGAGACACCATGAGACAAATCAATAGGTGTAGATTCTCATGTGCTCCTCCCACGTGCGCGGGCAAAGGCTCATGAAAATATATGTCTCTCCCTCGCCTCACTATAGCCACCAGAGTTTTATTAAAGCACTCATTATGTCCTCTATCTGACATTCACAGATGCAAAAAGAAAACCAAAAATTTCCAACAAGAGGCATAAATTCACATGAGCTCCTGCTGTCGCAGGAGCACATGAGAATCTATGCCTCTTGCAGAAGGAATACGTGGCTCCTCCTGGCGTGAATAGGCCTCAGAGGAAGCGGCGGCCAATTTAGACTTTATTCTCGTTTGGGATTTTGGCTCCCCGAGTGTTCCCGATGGCGGGCGCCTGGTCAAAGTGATGGATGTTGCAGGAAAACAGAACAGACAGGACGCGCGACTCCGCTCACAGGGAGGGACTGGAGAGACAGGGATGCACTCCATGAAACGACTGCGACAATGGGAGCTGTCACTGACTGTTGAATCAGTTATTTGTCGATCCAGAGAGAAGCACCGACAAGGCCAATGCCTTATTGGTTCCACCAGAAAATTTGATTTCAAATACTGGCGTCCGCAAAGAAAGATTAGTCTGGTTAAGTCAAAATTGGATACAAATGACGGAAACTTTCTAAAAATTAAAAATAAAAATTGACTGATTGTTAGATTTTTTTAAGATTTTGAACTACTGTATTGTCGTACTATTTTGTCGAAGAATCGTGGAAAAGGCGCCAGCAGCGTCTTGCTGGCCCTGTAGACTTCAGTCCATCTGCAAAAGGAATATATCCCACATGAGGCGTACCAACCTGCGTGGGTGTATGACGGTCGTTGCTTTTTGTCGGCACAATTCACATATGTATTCCTGAGCCAGAGGCAGGCACAAGGCGTTCAATATACTGATCTATTGCCGAGTGCTTACCTCCACTATCTGTGGACCATCAAGTCAGTGTGGTCGGCCTGTTAGGACCCATCCCAGATTGGTTCACGTCGGACCAATGATGAAGCTAGCTTGCCAGATATCACGTAAACTTGGATCAGCAAGAGACGTAGATCCTCATGAGCCCGCCGCATATGCGGGGGCTCATGAGGATCTATGTTTCTTGCAGGCGGATGTCTATTCTTAGAGGAGTGAGCTGGGTTCACCACCCAGTCTGTCCGGCCATCCGTCATCTGCTGACCTAATCACAAGCATCTTCTGGACACGACGCTGGGGTGGTCAGTCCGGCAGGTAATTGAAAATGCATTAGTGTGAAAACTTTCTTTTTCGCTAATGGAAAATCAGAGTTGAAGGGGCTTGGATAAAAGGTCGCTGATACAGGAAACCAAAATGTCTACAAAAATATAAGTGCGGCTTAAGTCCCAAAAAATCACAGACCAGCAAACATGTTAACCCCATCACTGCCAAAAAAGTTGAAGATTACCCAGCTGCAAGAGTTATAGATCATCATAAGCCCCCGCAATGGCGGGGGCTCATGAGGATCTATGCCTCTTGCTGAGACCGATACACATTGTTCCATGTTCCTTGGACGGTTGCAGATTTTGATCGTTGAATGAACAAGGATTCCATAAACAAGATGTAGGTCCACCGGCAGGGAAAGGGTTCAACACGAATATCAAGTTTTTCTCTTTTGATTTGTCTTTGTATCAGGGTGGGGTGGCGGTGGTGCTTGCGAAAAGGTCAGCTTCGGACCTTGCGATGAAATGGTTTAATGTCTAGAAATCAGCTGGAGAAAGCTTAATGCATAAGATTTCTTTGCGGGTCGACCTGTGAAATTGCCGATTCAGTTTCTGAATTTACATTGACGACAACAAGAGCACATCTTCTTTCTTGACATCGTTTTCGTCTCAGCTTTACGTCCCACTTAAACGCAGCCGCTGAGCTCTCCCTTAAAATCTCTCCAGCACACCCCACCCCACCCCCACCTCCAACCCACCCACATCTTTTTCCAACCCCGGGTCCCTGTACGTTGTGAGCCAGTTGACCCCCTCCTGTGGGCCGCGGGACCAGAGCTGACCCCCCGGGAGACGGGACTGACCCACGGGAGACGTGTGTTGGGCGAGTGGTGATGGATGACGGTGGAGACGGGCGTATGTTTTATCAGGGTCATCACGCCCGCTCTTATCGCACCATATTGAGACGAGGGTTTGTCGAGTGAAGACAGCCCGACACCAGCTTGGACAGAACCGCACGGACTCACTGTCAGGCCAGAGGCACGGTAATGGTTGGTGTGGAAAATCTGGGCTTGGTGGCTTTTTGTTTCGCCTTGAGGCACCTCAAAGGTTCTACGGTTTGCTCGTAGTCTATAACGATCGGCAAGATTGACTGTACGTTTAGTGTGCGCAGTGTTCAACCCTTTGGCTGTCGATAGCGGTTTTTGTCGCGATGATTCCTGCAGGAATCATCGCGACAAAAACCGCTACCGACAGCCAAGGGGTTAAACGTGACATAAACAATTAATGGTTCCCAGATATAATACCAGAAAGGTGTCATGTAAAATCAAAGAAGGCTATAATGTGCAACAAAGGCACTTACTGAACATTTCTGAGCTGAGGCAGGAGCAAGGCTAGGAGACATGCATGTTGTAGACAGTTGCTTGAACGCAAAATACTCTTGTACACACATTCGGATTAAAACGTACGTAATAGGACGTACTTGTATTATGACGTACAACATGAGGCGAAAAGTGACATTTTCAAGGGCGCTACTCTATGGTCTCTCAACACTGACGGATTCCACAAAATAATACGAATCCGATAAGATTTCGATCCTAATACGAAGCGGGTCCGAAACAGAAAAGTTCGTGCAAGTTTGTGTGTTTCCATATGCCCGATGCGGAATGAATTCGCATCCGACTTCGAACGGAAATGACGCAGTTTTATTTAAGGCAAATTGCATCACCGCATCGGGTTCGGATCGTATTCGTATCGGATTCGTGCTTATGGAACCCTAGCTTAACGCAGTGATCGTCGTCAGCAGTCGACAAGAAGCCGAGATCTGTCTCCGATCGTCTGTCGTCAGTAACTGTTGGCGGCTGCCCGAGATTCTGGTAGAAAGTGAGGACAAGCTGTAGAACATGGTGCCGAGTCGGCTGCTCCCACTGGGACGACCCTGCGCCGAGAGTCAATTGAAAACGAGAACCTCTCTCGCATCCTGTCGTCTCACACCAGCCAGATAGTGTGAGTTTTCAGAGACCGAGAGAGAGATATCTGCTAGTCTGTGATTTTGGACCTCACGGATCAAGCTGTACGGCAAGATGGCGTAAGTTTCAACGATCAGCGCAGATGAGTGCTGGTCTGTGATTTTGGACCATACGGCTTTCAGCCGTATGGTCCCAAATCGCAGACCCGCACACAGACATCGTTGGCTCCATTGGCTTCCATTTTTGTTAAGATTACTATCACATGGATTCAGACATTACCATTAGATTCGTATGTCGCGAAAAATGGGATGGGGTGCTAAGGGTTTAACGCGTCACCTTCTGCCTGGGTGATTACGACAAAACCTGTTTCGAGTGAGCACCCTTATGAGAGATCACCTGTCATTAAAGACCATAATTTAAGTGGCCTGAGCCACCCACGCGATAGTCTTTAATGACAGGTGACAATGTTTGCCCTTTAAGACATGTCTTTTAAGACAGCTTTTTCTTGTTTAAACAAAAAGTTGTTGCTTAAAACAGGCTCTTCTGTAAACCGAATCTTACATTCCGATCTTAACAGCAGTCGGACTACTCATCTGAAAATTATTCATCTAGCACCTTCGAACGCACACTGACAGATAGATGTTTAAACATTTGAGAAATGCATCTAACTGTATACTAGCCCCGACGCCCTACAACAGAAGATGGATTGACCATGATAATTCAAGAGTAGTACCAGATTAGCTTGGCGCCTGATGGCGCCAAGATAATCTGGCACTACTCTTGAATTATCATGGTCAATCCATCTCCCGCCTTAGGGCGTCAATCCATCTCCTGCAGTCATTAGGTAACATTTACCAAAAATGATTGGAAAGGGCGGTGGGGTAACATGGTTTAATGGATTGAGTAAGAATGTATGAATGAAATATACTCCTAATTATCTTGTCCTCGGCTTGTTTATTGGACTGAGAATCACTCTGATCATAAATTCTTCAAGATAAGAATAAGTAAACCTTGGTAAAGCGGAAGCTCATAACAGGAATACCTATCTCAGAATTAGTCATCTATACAGTGGAGGCTGAGGAACGATCCCAGAGGAGAAATCTATATCATTGCAAAAGTTCAGAAATAAGGGCCAACTGGAAATCATTGCTTTTGTCGTCTCTACAAACATGCCGATGTGTCATTTCTGAGATAGGCTTTTTTTGCATTAACTCATTGTGCCCGAGGTACGAAATACCTACATTTTGGAGTTATCCTCTAAGGACTGCATTACTATTCAGGAGACAGATCGACTATGATAACTCAAGGGTGGTGGCAGAATAGCTTGGCGCCTATCGCCAAGCTATTCTGCCCCGACCCTTGAACTATCACATGATGGGCGAGCCATATCTTGATGTGGTGTGTGCGCGGGAAAAATGAGTTAAAATGGAGTCCCTACACCGTGAAAACCGCAATGTTAGACCGCCCAATTTTCAGTGTTACTGAAGTTACGGAATTCTTTCTGGGCATGTATTTTATTCTTTTGCTCGATCATAATTATAATGCTCTTGATACGTCTGCACGGTGATAAATGCAATTATTGTATTTCAAACAAAGGAGATCGGCATTATTTCCTGTTGCAACACTTCAGGGAGATCGCAAATTTTGCAGCAAGCAAACAGTACATATGAAAACTGATATCTTACAAGCATTAGACGAATATATCCCATAATAACAATACTTTCTTCAAGTCCTTGTATACAACAAATTGTGTTCCAAAACTCATTTAATCAGAAATTTAACCCAAAACGTGAAACCGCAACAACAAAAAAAATAATTTGGATGTCAAGTGGAACGGATTTTCTTATTCTTGTTGTTTGTTTGGGGTTTTGTTGTTGTTTGTTTGTTTGTTGTTGTTGTTGTTGTTTGTTTGTTTGTTGGTGGATTTTTGTTGTTGTTTTTTGTTGTTGTTGTTTTTTGGGTTTTTTTGGTTTTGTTTTGTTGGAGTTTTTTCTTCTTTCTTTTTTTTTATTTTATTTTTTATTTTTTGTTGTTTGTTTGTTTTTTTGTTTTCCTCTACGTCGAAATTAATATGAGTTAGGCATTTATGTCATGAGCTTGACGAAACTATTCAACGTGTACTTACAGTTTAATCTATTAAATGATAAATAAAGAAGATATCCAAAAACTAAACAGAAACATAACAAATGAGAGACAGAGCCACATTGGGAACAGAGCCAGTTGAGAACAGAGCCAATAGAAAACCTATAGCCAACTGAGAACAGACCTCAACACTTGACAGCAGCTGGTTGCGTTTCCCGAGCACTGGTTTCATTGAGAAAAGTCAACAATGGACGAGAGATTGAAACTTCTGATTGTCAAATCCTTCCTGCGGCCTGACGTTTGGGTTCCATGACCTTCGCCCCGCCAGGAATAAGGGGGAACTCCTGACGTAAGATGTTAAATTGCTGTTTGAATACCGACAGTTGTAACGATCGCACTGCACCCAGCCCTGTTACCATTGGAGTTGCAAGGCACAACGCGGAGGACACAATGGTTGTCTCCCTCGAATCGCTACCGCTAATAAGCGTTAGCGAATCGAGGGAGACAATCAGTGTGCGCCGAGAAGTACTTTAGAAAGCTCACCCGCAAACCTTCATTTTTCTGTTTTGTCCCCCATCGCAACATGTGCAAGTGGACATAAATAGGAATTACTGTACTAAGCCTTCATCAAACGCAGACCACTTGCGACAAAGCTCAGCGCTAGCGAATCGAGGACGACAACCTGTCAATATCAAGTGGCATGCGTGTTACGAAGTTTGCAGTCTCGGCCTTGTAGGTTCAGTATCCCGTGGTTTAACCACACGACGGCCCGCAGCAGTGGAGATCGATGGACGAGCAAGAACTGAAGCAATCACCTTCGTAACTTCATTGACGTCTGTTTGAGTTTCATGTCACCATAGGTGATGGGCATCAAAGAGAGTTGTCGCAGTTTTGGACACACACCAACAACAAAAATGGACAGTATATGCATCTTTGCTGAGAATCAGATGCATCATGTTGGACAAGTCGATGACTGTAAGACACTCTTTACAAGTAAATTCTAAAGTGCAATTGTAGTACATTGACAGTTCAGCCCTTGACTGCAACTGACGATACCGCTGGGCGGAAAAGACGCATAGTTACGCGTCTTTTCCGCCCAGCGGTATCGTCAGTGAACAGTCAAGGGGTCAAATGATGGTTCAATGACAGGTTTCTGGCACTGCGTTGAACGCCTGGTTCCCCTTGAGTAGTTGACAAAAAAGGCTGCAGACCTCTACCCACCGGCCTTTCACTGTTCCAGGTTCTCTGGCACTGCAGCAGACTCAGCTCTGGTTACGTGAAAGGCGGGGTGCATTGCTGCAGCGGGGGAACAAACAAAACTTCATTACTTAGCCCCGGAGCCAATCTTGCGTGTGTTGGGCGGGCCGGCGCTGTGCCGTCTGTCCTCTGACCCCCCTCCATTCATCACAGGCGCCCGCCAATTTCACAACTGTCCCACACCCTTCCGACACGTGTCCCGTCCGCGTGCATGCGCGCAATCGTCATAACTTTGACGCATGCGCGTGTGATCATAAACTGACTTTTTTGAGAGAGAAAAAAAAAAACGTAAGCCGGCTTAACTTTTGAAATGGCATTCTTACGGCGAACACTCTCACTCTTCAGAAGTCGTACGCCCGGCAGCGTAATTAATTTCTTTTCCCTGCCGAGTTCCGTAACGCAAGCTATCGGCAGAACTATACGTGGAGCTTGCGTTACAGAACTCGGTTGGGAAAAGAAAATTTCGCTCACCGGCCGGCAGACCTCGAGGACCTATTCATTTTGCTCTCTTATGTCTTTTTTGTCGTTGTTGTTGTTGTTGTTCAGACGCAGGAAGTCCAAGACCCGACGGCCTTCATTCTACAAAGCTGGAAAACAAAGTCTGTTTTGGCGTTTGGTATCAATAGCTCGTCGCGTAGCTAAGGTGTCAGTCTACGGGGAAAAGCGTGTTCACTACTTTGTCACTGAGTCCCAACTAAATGACACGTGGATATGTGGAATTGTGCCAAAACGAAACAGAGCACTTGTAAATCAACACAGTCTTTCCAACTCTTGAAGTCTTCTTCCCCCTAACGATTGCTGCAGATTTGTTTGTGGCCTCACTGTCCATCTCCACTGCTCGGCAGAACGTCACAGCGTCATGCCCGAACCAACCAGTCAAATCAAAAACAAAAGTGTGCGGGATTGACGTGTGCGTCAACAGAACATGGTGGGTGGGAAAATACAACTTTGGGATCTGGTCGAAGCTTTCGACTCCCATTGACGTCCACCACTTTGGGAACAAAGACGCGAGTAGGATGACCCATACCCATAAAGACATAGATCCTCAGGGGCCCTGGAGATCATGGTGATCTGTTTCTTGAAAAATCCGACTGGGCGATCAGCTTAAAACCCGAACAACTACCGTCTTTTGCACACAGTGGGTAAAATTGTTGATCCTTCTTCAAGGACCCCGTTTCAAGCAAGAGACAGCAGGGGCTCATGACGATCTGTGTCTCTTGCAGATGGAAGACTCTGAGTGTTTATTCTCCACTGGATTAGAAAGCTTGACAATGTTGTGAAGGCCCTGTCACGAGTCCTGATTTCCAACATTTCACTTTTCTGACCCACTCTCGCCTGAGCGGGTAATCGCACTAAAATACGTGCTGACGCACTGGAAAGCCAGGCCCGCGGAAGCAAACCGCTAGATGTGTGTTGGGTCCGTGTTTCTGGACCTTACGGCTGAAATGCGTAAGGTCCAGAAACACGGACCAGCACACTAATGACCTCCAATTTGCACGAATGACCTGCACCGATCTCCGTCCATGGGGCATGAGGACTTTTTGTCAACTTTCAACATTTTAGTCCAGGCGTGTGTTGTTCACTAGGTTGGAAACAACCCCAAAGAAGTCATTTAGTGCCAGCTGTCAATTTGGCTACCTGAAATATTGCGATGCCCATAAATGATGTCCTTCGGCTGACGATCGCTTCGAGCTGAACTTGAAAACTCTGGGTTGGTCATAGTTCATTAAGAGCGATAACTGCATTAGATGTGATAGTTAACTGAAATGATTTCATGGTTATGATGGCGCTTGGAGACATGCATAAATACTTGAGCACCAACCACAAAACATTTTTAATTTTCAAATTTTGATTTTCGGGATTTTTTACTGGCAAAGCTACTTCTGGGATATCACCAATAACAAATAATCTTTATCATACTGAAGGATGTTGATGTAATGGAGATGAACAAAGAAGTCATCGTGAACTTGTGACGGTACCCCAACACCACACCATGACGCACACCTCGACAAGTAACTCATTTGGAACCATAGCAAATGAAGTAAACGCTCACTTCATATGCGGCGTATCCTGAGTAACGGACAATACTTTTTCCGTGTTTCCGTATGAGGCATGTTTCCAACACTGAATTTATAAGACGCACATCCCTGCGTGCATTATCTCGAATGAGAAAAAAAATGTAAAAATAAATAATAAATTTAATTAATTTTAAAAAGTGTGCTGAATTCAAACTTTCTTCACAAATATCCGCACTATTTCAAGTTTCTAATTTCACATTACAAAAAGTGCGACTTCGAAGCAAAACGCATTACGACAATAAGCGTGTACAATATTCAATGTCGTAAAACAGGCAGCATCTCCTAAACAAACGGACGCCATTACTCTGCTGAGCCCGCTTCACAAGAACAACGTCCGTCCATCAAGCCCAATCAAAAACGACCTCCATATGCAAATCGCCTCCTCATGACGCAATAAATATTCTATCACGTACATTCAGGAATTGAAATACACCCAAATGACGAAGAAATAAACACCTCCAGAGACGGTTGCCAAAGTGTGGCAGATAAACGGACAAAATGCAAATGGAAAAGAAACTGTGATGAATAAAGCACAGGATCACGGGGCTCATGGAAAAATCAACAGTTGGGAAATCAAAAGAGGCGTATTTCCCCCTCACTAACCCCCGAGGCAGACCTCCCAGCGCAAGGGGGAGGGTTATAAATTGATCAAAAACCCTCGTAAACCGCCACGAACTGAGTCCGGCCATTAGAACTTGTCGGGAGAAGTATGTATTTTCCCCCTGAATTGTCCCTCTGAAATATCCCCCGCTTGGCTGTCGGGTTACTGTTTGTCGACTCGACCCCTTGGAAACTTTATGTATGCCCGTACCACATTGAGCTCCACGGCCGACAATCCCGAACTTTGGGGGGGGGGGGGGGGCTGTTCTTTGAAGACTAAATTACAGTTCGAGAGACAGAAGACCATGATAGTTCAAGGGTGGTGCCAGAACAGCTTGGCGCCTTCAGGCGCTAAGCTGTTCTGGCACAACCTTTGAACTATCAGGGTCAATCTTGATCTAATGTGCCAGGGCTGTATGGGTTAAAAGAAGCGTTACGACGGCCTCAAAGACTCACGCTGACGGGGAATATTGCGACAGTTAACGAGCTGTCTGCCACCGTAGGACGTGATAGATCCGGCCCCTTCTGCTCAAATTGAATCACGCCGGTCCGAGGTCCGCGGTTCACGTGCAAAGCGAAGCGCGCTCTGACGACACAGGCACAGAGTCTACTTTGGGCACTCGTTCCATCTACGAGAGGCATGGCTCCTCATTAGCACTCGAGATAACACAGACACTGGTGCCATTTTAATCCTCCTATCTGGTCAGAGAGAGATACAGATCCTCATGAATCCCTTGAAGGGTTCATGAGGATTTGCCGCTACCTCTCGCTAGAAACACTGGAGGATTGAAGGACTGACGAGGGTCACCGACAGACAGGGCTCGATGAAAATTTCTGTATAAAGTCCATGTTTTGCGAAAAGAGGAGACCTTGTGAGGCTTCAGCCGAGGACGTAGTGCCCAGCCTGACTCCAATCTCAATTAGTGAGCACCAGTCGCTAAGTGTCGGCGTTATGAATGGCCGGCCTAATTATGGCTGACGTTAACTGCTGCTTTTACACCGCACACCGCTTCTCACAACACTCCCCCCTCTCAAGGCAACGCCATTTGCCGGTGTAATGCGATTTGGGCTTTCTGCGGCAAGATAGCAAATATTTCCAATGTTTTCCACATGGTAAATCGTTAACCTGCCCTAACACACACGCTGACCGCAAGCGTTAGGCAAGGCGAGAAGCGGTGTTTGTTTTTTGTGCGGCGTTCCTCTGTTGGCCTCTTCAAGATGCAAATTGAGGGGAAAGTGCCAGCGCGCATCAGTCGGTCCCAGCGAGTATAATCGCATTAGGCGCCGCATACAGCGCTTTGTGTTCAGCTTGTAGTTTTCTCATAATCGTCAATTCCTTCCACTTTGCCCTAACTCCGCGGGACATCAGTCCGCCATTTTCTTTTTGGGTAAACATTGCGGCTTTTCACTTCTGGGATGCTCCGGCAGTCTGTCAACTACAGTTTTTTTTCATCTTCAAGAGGCATAGATTATCACGAGCCCCTGCGGATGCAGGGGCTCGTGATAATCTATGCATGTTACTGTTGAAGATGGGTTCAATTTAAATTGACGTTCCGGCACAGATTTAGAAAATCGTCCGGGTTTGTGAACGACAGCTTGCGAAATCCCGTCCTGGTGAGGTAATCTGTTTTATAGGCGTAACACACATAAACGCTCACACACACACACACACACACACACACACACACACACACACACACACACACACACACACACACACACACACACTTCTCAGTAAAAATGGATAATCTGAGTGATTTCAAAACCTGCCATTATATGACGCAGATAGGGACACCTCCTAATTTTGTTGATGTTGAACTCTACAAAGCTCGACGTCAGCTGGTCTATGCTGCCGCTTATGGATTGCAAATAAACAGCTAGGGAAGTTAATTACACGTATTGTCTTGGCGGCAACTCTTGATCACAATGAAACATAGGTGTAGGAAACGGTATGGCAATGATAGGACCTGGCCCTATCTCCATTTTAGTACGACTAAGGCCCAAAAGAGCATAACTGGGCTTCACCTCCTATTCAATGACAAGACAATAGTTTAGCACAGTGCTACTTTATGTGGGTTTTAATCTTTCTTCTACCTAATCAGCTTTAGTCCCATTTATCCTGGAGAAGACATCCTCGTTTAGGTGGACACCATCTGTAGATGGGCCCTACCTTTTTAACAGTCCTCGGCAGATCAAGCACAGTGCGTTATCAAAACTGAAGGCACTGAAGCTGTCTTCGTTTGCTCTACCCACACCTCATCACCCCACCTTCACCGGTTGGGCCTAACTCGATGAGCAAAAGGTTCCGTCGTTGGCCCGAAACCCTTTAGCACATCAGGGTTGTAGGAAAGTTGGTTGGTTGGTTGGTTGCTTGCTTGCTTGTTTGCTTTTGTTTGTTGTTGTTGTTTTTCTTTTGTTTGTTGTTTTTTTGGTTTTTTTAGAGGTTACCAGTGATCGAAGGGTTTATCAGCAAAACCAGAGAATCTCTCATCAGTTGCGTAGGATGATGTTTAGAGGAGGTTCCTCGTAAGCGAATGGTCCTCAGGCCGATTTCGGCCCGAGGACCATTTGCTAACGGGGAACCACCTCTAAACATCGTCCTACGCTACTGATGTGACATGCCGCCTCTGTTTGGTTTCTACTCACAAGCTTTTTGTGCTCGAGTCTTTGGTTCTTAGAAATTGTCACTCAGATGCCAAGACCAACTGCCTGGATTGCCTATGTACACAGTCCAAACTTGATTATCACAGTTACCACGCATGCTGTGACAGATTTGGGAGGGAAACTCTTCAGATACTAAAGCGAATGAACGTTGATTTTTTTTAACCATTTATTGCTCTTTCCTTTTATCTTTTTTGTCCCGCAGCTTCTGCGTGCGAGACTTGGTCAAACCGGTGTCATGAGCTGATAGTGTTCAGTGTTTGTTTGTTCGTTTTTCGGGAGGTTGTGTTGTTGCTGTTTTTTGTTTGTTTGTTTGTTTGTTTTGTTTGTTTGTTTGGTTTTTTGGTGTTTGTTTGTTTGTTTGTTTGTTTGGTTGGTTGGTTGGTTGGTTGGTTGGTTGGTTGGTTGGTTGGTTGGTTGGTTGGTTGGTTGGTTGGTTGGTTGGTTGGTTGGTTGGTTGGTTGTTTGTTTGGTTGGTTGGTTGGTTGGTTATTGTTTTTTTGGGGGAGGGTTGGGGTTTTTTGTTTGTTTGTTTGTTTTTTGTTTTGTGCGTTTTTTGGGTGTGTTTTGGTTGTTATTGTTGTTGTTTTGTGTTTTTGTTTGTTGTTGTTGTTGTTGTTTTGTTGTTGTTGTTTTTTTCTTTCTTGGGGGGGTGGTGGTTTGTTTGGATTGTTTGTCTGTTGTTGTTGTTGTTGTTTTTTAGGGGGAGGACCGCTGATGTTGTTGTTTATTTTTCAACAATAAGTCGTGTGAACATGTTTTGTGTTATTGTTATGGAAATGGAAATGTAGAAATAAATGAGAGATCTCGGAATCATGGGACTCAGGATCTCTGACGTTGAATTTACAGTTGTTTCAGTCTGCGTCCGCTGGCAGTGTAAAGGTTAAATTGTTTCATTTTAGAAAGAAAGAAAAACTAAAACAGCTGCCTCAGTGTATGTTGAAGGGTGAACGTGAACAGAAGACAGACCTAAATGCGTTCTTGAGTTGTCTTCTGGTCTGTGGTTTAGACCTCTAGAACCGTAAGAACAATAATCACCGACCAGCGCACACTTTTTTCTGTCGATTTTTTTAAAAATATTTTTTATTGTGTCGTCGAAAAAAATGAAATTCTTAAAATAGTGAGTGTCAACGGGCTGTATGTTGAAGTGTGAGCGCCGTGTGGAGAGAGAGAGAGAGAGAGAGAGAGAGAGAGAGAGAGAGAGAGAGAGAGAGAGAGAGAGAGAGAGAGAGAGAGAGAGAGAGAGAGAGACCGTTAGAAATCCATTATTTTCTCATTTTACGCTCCGCCGACCTATCTGGGCTGCCACCGCTACACCCGACGCTAACTGTCGCAGCCTTCTGCACCCTGAGATCCTCACGAGCTCCTCATGACTTTGCATCTGGTAGAGGCATAGATCATCATGCACCTTTGCCGGATTTCTATTTAAAGCGGCAGTCGTGCTGACACGGACTAGCCCCCTCTTCGTGCGGGGCACAATTTGTGTCGTCTGTTTTCCTTTAGAGGGTAAAGTGATGGTAGTCAGGAAGCACACTGGTTGTCTCTCTCGATTCGCTACCGCTTATCAGCGGCAGCGAATCGAGGGTGACAACCACTGTGATCTTGGGGGTTTAACCTGCGATTGTGACTCACGCGCGGCATATGGCGGGGTGGAGGTGGAAGGGGTGGAACCGACAGGGGACATATCGTCGCTACAGACACGCGCACGCATTCACGTGCACAAACACTCCAATAGTTTCATGCACTGTACTGACGCCTAGAGTCCGTTCTGAGGCAACCGGAGAATAGAAAATATAACTCGGTGACCACTCAGTGATTCGAAAATACCTGAGAAACAGACACAGTCGACATAATGATCATTTATAACGAAAAAATCACAACAACCAGCAAAACTGAACAGTTTTTCGAAAAGTTTTAGCCCATAGATTGCTTGTAGCAGTCAACTGTTTTGATTGTTTGTTGTTGTTGTTTTGTTGTGTTTTTTGTTTGTTTGTTTATTTTATTTTATTTTATTGGTTTTGTTGTTGTTGTTGTTGTTTTGGTTGTTTCTTTTGGGGGGTGGTTGTTGTTAGTTTAGTTTAGTTTAGTTTAGTTTAGTTTAGTTTAGTTTAGTTTAGTTGTTGTTGTTGTTGTCTGTTCCTGTCCGTACAGTATGAATGTGTAATAGCAACTTCCGTTAAAAAGTCCGGGGCGGCTATATACTTTTGAAGAAAAAAAAATCAGAAAAGATCGTCATTGAGTTCGACTTGCAACTTGACCGTTTCGATAATTAAAGAACACATTTCGCAGACGTTCCATATTTTTTCGTTGTTGCAAAGTCAGTGCCTGGAGAATTAATTACGTGTGCGTTCACATAAACAACACACGGCACTGATAAAAAGCTAAAGTGTACGTACAACCAAGTCACAAACCCCTACCATCACATTGAATATCAATTTAGCTACGCACACGGCCGTGCATAGTGTTTGGTCTCGGCCTATTGTCATCCGCTCATGAAAAGGTACTCCGGTGAACGCGTTTTTAATTAATTGTATGGCAAACTGGCGCACGTGCTCGCTGTAAGTGAACACCCCTAGATTGTGGGGCGCATTCAGCGCGAGCGCCGCCCCCTTGTCCACCCATCTGTCCGTGTGCAGTCGGCGCACAACAAGCACATGTGGCCTGAAAAAGAGTCACTGAGAAAAAGGCAAATTAAAAACACTGGAAAAGGCAATTTACTGAACTCATGGAGCTGAACCCAATGCGCAAAAGGCCGTCGGGCCGATGTCGGCCGAAGTTGGCCAGCGTACTGCCTTGCGTGGGCCAACGGCGGCCGGCGTCGCCCCGATGGCCTTTGCGCACTGCGGAAGAGATCGGTAACTGTTCTCTTCAGATCCAGTGAATCGCCCTTCACAGTGTTTGAAACTGTTTCGTCAAAAGGCGGCGGTTAACCGGTGAGCAAAAGATCCTCGGGCCGAGGTCGGCTTGAGGACACTTTGCTCATCGGGTAGCCATGCTGACTGATCAGTGGAGGACCACCACTCGACAACCAAAACAGAAGACACTGAGTGCGTGTATGTAAATACGGCCCACAGTAATATATATGTACCACCAATATATATATATATATATATATATATATATATATATATATATAGATATATATATATATATATATATATATATTATATATATATATATATATATATATATTATATATATATATTATATATATATATTGGTGATTATCATCTGACATTTCAAGTACTTGCTACTCGCGATATTTTAATTCATTGTGTATGATGGATAAATGCAAGCAAATGGAGTTGTTGATATAGCAAAAACCATCGGAAGAATAGGTTTTGGAATTAACGCATGGAGGTGTTTGTTGCATACCGGCCACTAATGATCTTGTTCTCTCTTACATTTGTTTGCTTATTTTTTTAAAGTAAGTTTAAAATCTACTGCTGATAGAAGGGAGGGAGAGCCTTGGAGCAGAAGTAAACAAGATAGGATGAACCATAACACACAAAGTCCCTTCTATATGAGAGCTGTCTTCGCTGTCAAGGGTCTCTACCTTTTGTCTTTGACTTGATTCTGATGTTGAAATATCTCTTTCTGAAAAAGCCTCGCTGATGTGCCAATGCGTCATTGTAAACTCTATAAGGGGCGCGCGCAGTGCATACGCATCATTGGTTTGTCAAACGTTATTTGTCATGACGGGTATTTTTTGTCTTGTTTTTTTTTTTTTTTTGTTTTTTTTTTTAACGTAATTTTATATTTAACGTGATATGAGTTTCGCTTTCGCTTCAAGACTTGCAAAAATGTTGACAAAACTAGAATTTCAAGGTACAATTTCAGTCTTGCTATCATTTGTGTGAAATCAGGTTGAGTACATGATATGCTAAGTACATCTGCATGCTCTTCTGAAAGCGCGTCGATGTGTGTGTATGCGTGTGAGTGCGTGCATGCGCGCGCTCCAAACATCCTCAAGAGGCATAGATGTTCATGCGCCCTCCAGGCACATGATGATCTATGCCTCTTGGAGATGCGAGCATATGTGTGAGAGAGAGCGAGCGAGAGAGAGAGAGAGAGAGAATTACGTCATATTTAGAGTATTCTGCGTGGTGACGGAGTTGCTTCTTTTACGTCGCTGGCACTCTGTCTTTCTCCAGGTTTTACTGTTTTAATTCTTTTCCAAAAAAAAAAAAAAGTGTTCCTGAAGAAGTTGAAAGGGTACAAGTCTGGCTAACGAACTCATTCAATGTTTTTCTCCAAACTACCTATATCGGGTCACCTGCATGCTCTTCTGAAAGCGCGACTGTGTGTGTGTGTGTGTGTGTGTGTGTGTGTGTGTGTGTGTGTGTGTGTGTGTGTGTGTGTGTGTGTGTGTGTGTGTGTGTGTGTGTGTGTGTGTTAGTACGTGCATGCGCGCGTGCTCCAAACATCTCCAAGAGACATAGATCCTCGTGCGCTCTCCGGGCGCATGAGGATCTATGCCTCTTGGAGATGCGCGCATATCTGTGAATGAGAAAGAGACTTCGGCGCGCGCTAGAGAGAATTACGTCATATTTAGAGTATTTGTCAATGTGTCTGCGTGGTGACGGAGTTGCCTCTTTTACGTCACCGCCACTGTCTGACTTTCTCTAGAAGTACTGTTTTACTTCTTTTCTGAAAAGAATTAATTATTACTAAAGAAATTGAA
>BTPG01000008.1:159452652-159469367 GCA_036245525.1 Semisulcospira habei
AAACAGTCACAACAGGAAGGGGAGGCATAGGGGTCTGATGCCTGAGGATATACGAATACATTCAATAATTCTTCCGAGTCCCTAAAGGAAACTAGCTAGCAACTTCCTTCAGGAGTTCGGAGGATCAGTCAAAAGTGTGTGATAAAAAATTGCATGTACTAATTATTAGTCACAGAGGCGAGAAGTCTTTTTAGTCATTGGCAATGTAGGTACTGAGATGACTGAGAATACAGATAATAATATCAGTATAGCAACATAAATGTACGAGAAATAAACTTTTTCTCTTGACTTTGAGTGTTGGTTGGTTGGTTAGTTGGTTGGTTGCGGGTTGGTTTTTCCGAGATCATTTCAACAGTCGGCTAATCCAGCACTACCTGACTTATCATGGTTGAGCCATCCGACCTACACTACTGGTACAGTTGTCGTTGGAACGCATCTCCAACACAGTGGGTTTGGACAAGGCCTGGCGTCCTTGGGGTTAAGTGGGTTCAGTACTGAACTGCCGAAGAAGGAACTAAGCCCCGCTGAGGCGGGATGCCGGGTTGATCCGAGTTTTTCGTGTTACTTCAGTCGTTTACGAGCGGCTAAATCAGTATGCCGATTGCACTTGTTCAGTTCAGTTTCAGACGTGTTACGACACTGACAGTTGAAGACCGCCGTGGTAATGATTTTTACACTGCCGGAAATCACTCCCTACGTCAAGGTACTGTTCCAGGTTCTCGAGTCAAGTAGTAGGAGTATAGTGTTGTTGTATTTAGTTTTGATGAATGGAGAGCGAAAGCTGTTCTCTGCCACACCAGCTGTCCCCCTCCTCCCCCTCCTCTGCCGCCCCTCCACCCACCCACCGGTCTTTAGAAACTGCGATTCGCCAGACTGCTCGCTAAGCGCGTGCCTCTCACGCGCCACCAGCCGATCAGCGCGTTCCATTGGCTGACGCGCTGCGAGTGACAGGCGAGAGGAGGTGCGAAACGATGGTGGGCTGGCAGGGAAGCCGCTCAGTATAATGTCATGAACTATAGCTGCTACATAGTTTTCCTTCAAGTCAGACTCAGAAATGTAAGTGAATAGACGAGCAAGAGGTAAAGATTCTCACGAGCCCTGCGAATGCAGTGGCTCATGAGAATCTATGTCTCTTGCAGATATTTATCAATCACGATTGTCTGCTACTTTGCGGTGTGGCGGGTAACGGACCACTCTTCCTGGATCGCTCTAGACTGAGCTAGCTGCGTCGTTTTCCGCCCCTGATCGCCGCTGTGTGCATCTCATTTCAGAGAGTGTTGTGATTAAAAGCTGGTCGTTTTTTAAATCTCTCTGGCCAGCCGTGATTACCAGAAGTTCTGACCGTCGGATTTCCGCTTCACGTCCTAGCTGTCTGCACGCGCATACTCAGACTCAGGATCAGTCAGTCTCGCGACCGACTTGAACGAGCGAAGCGCGTGCGAGTGTGTTCAGTGTCGTGTGTGCAGGGTGAGTACCCGGCTTTGTGTCTGTTCAAACTGTCTGCATCCTCTTGACTCTGTTATTGTCGTTAATGTCAAGCCACTTCAGTGTGGTTGGATACTATCCTCAGTCTTGTTCATAGCGTGTGTTAAATAAGATGTTGGTACTATAATAACAATTAGTGACGTGGAAACACGATTTCACGTCAGTAGTGACTGACATGACACCGCTGACTGATCGTGAGTAAATCAACTCTGATATTTGTCGCCACTGATCCGGTTCTTAACGCTTGTATGTGTAATGTCAGGTCCGCTATGACGATGTTTAGTCACAGTCACAGATACTATAAACACTTGTCAGTTATTCATATTTTTATATCAGTTGCAAGCTTTATTTGACCCCGATCGGACTACGTGATTGAAAAGTTAAGACTGGCAAAATTACACCTGGATCGCGCATTGTTCCACATTTCTGATTCAGTCAGTTCTATCTTTGATCCGTGGGGTATAACCTGTATCGAAAAGGAATTTCAGTTCCAGTTTCATTGTTAAACCATTTAGCCCCACGGGCGCGTTTGTCAGATTTTGGATGTGTCATCTAAGACTGACTATGCGGTGCCATTTGCAGGAGATGAACCGACCATGGTAATACAAGGGTAGTGCCAGATTAGCTTGGCGCCATCAGGCGCCAAGCTAATCTGGCACTACCCTTAAACTATCATGGTAGTCGATTCATCTTCTTCTGTAGGGCCTCGGGGCTAAATGGTTTAAACTCGCGATAGTCTACTATTTAGTGACACTCCAGGTATACCGATACAGTGTGTACTTCAGTGTCAGTGGCAGGTGACTTGGGACCAACTGCCCAATGAAGGTAAGAGAGTAAGTCTTTTTTTTGTGAAAAGCGAGATTTTCCTTTTAATTAAGCGAGATTTTAATTCAATGAAATTCTCGCTGTTCACAAACATCGATTTACTGTCTTTACCCAAAATTAATTAGGGCAGCAGAGTCTTAGACAAGCGCACAGGTGTTCATGTAAATTGAGTAAGAAGACTGCAGCCCCCAGTTGCAGCCTGAAACCTTTCCGAAAGCCAGCAACTGCCAACCAACTGTCCCTCTGCATCAAGTTGTAGCGAGATTTTTATATGGGGCTAAAACTATCTCAAAACAAAACCGTTAGGACTATGTCAGGCAGGTACTGGCGGTTTTGAAAACTACGTGCAACTCGACTCAGGCGTCCAGATGATACTGTACCACCTCAATAGTATCAGTGTCAATTCATCACGATTCAAGAGTCCTTGGTCAACCCCTGTTTTTGTGATCGATTTTTAATTTAACCCATTTGGCCCCGAGTCCCTACAGCAGGAGATGGATTGACCATGATAATTCAAGGGTAGTGCGACAAGCTGAGCTGACCTTGAATTATCATGGTCAAGCCACCTCCGGCAACTGGTGCATAGTCATTAGGCAACACCTCCAAAATTTGAGAACTGGGACCTTGGGGCTAAAAGGGTTAAGTTGGAGTGTGGACTTAGTTCCGTTGACGTTTTTAAATTTGAGAAAAAAGAGATTTTCTGTGTATGCGAAAAGTGTGTGCTTCTACAAACTTTGCCGGAGTTTTGCATAGTGACATAACTATTGCTAAGTCCATGTAAGCCATCAACCTTTTTTTTTTTAACAAGACATTTCGTCAGGCACCTGTTTACATCTATACGCAACACTGTCTTGCTGAATTGTTTTAACCCTTTGCGTGTCGGTGGCGGTTTTAGTCGCGATAATTCCTGCAGGAACCATCGCGACTAAAACCGCTAACGACACCCAAAGGGTTGACATTGTGTGTGCCCAACCTCTCCGTTGAATTTCAACACCCAACATGGCTAATGCAAAAAAAAATTCTAACGATTTTTCTGGTTTGCTGTTTTAGGGTAGTGAAGTGAGGTCACCTCCCATGCCCCCAGCACCACCCCACTCCCAACCCTCGACCACCCTACACACCGGTCAGCCTCCGGGCAATATGTATTCACCGCAGACATTTTGTATCTCTGACTATTTACTGTGACAGCTGTCTTCACCGGTGTTATTCAGCGATGTCATTTTTTGTGACAATTCTGCAATTAGTTTTTCTGCATATAATGTTATATGCGGTCTGCTGCCACACCCCCAGTGGTCCTAACCCCTTGCGTGTGTGTATGTGTGTGTGTGTGTGTGTGTGTGTGTGTGTGTGTGTGTGTGTGTGTGTGTGTGTGTGTGGAGGGTTGGGGGGAGTGGCGGGGAGATGTGAGTGGGGGGAAGGAAAAGAACTCTCCTGCTAACGGTCCATTTATTTTTGTTCGCAACTGTGACATTCCTTCGTTGTAATTTTTGAGAAACTATCTAAACGATTCATGTTGGTGCACGATATATGTTTTCGGGGTTTTTTTTTTTTTTTCTTCTGATCTGTCAAATCAGTCATCAATGCTGTTTCATGCCCGTGTACCCGTGATTATGCCCCAACACGTCTCTCGGCAATGCTAAAAAACAAACAACTCTTCATAACGATTAATCCCAAACTGACAAGACAAGATTTTTGTATCAACTAAACTATATTAAAGTACACGTAAACACGCATCAGATTATACATAGGTCTAAGCCGTGTGCCAGCAGGTCGAGCATTTGTTAGTTCTTTAACCCTTTGCGTGTCGGTAGCGGTTTCTGTCGCGATGATTCCTACAGGAATCATCGCGACAGAAACCGCTACCGACACGCAAAGGGTTAAGTCAGTTCGCCGATCACAGTAGCTACATTTGTGTTGGGTTAGTGAATTTGGACGAAAATCACAATCACAGCTTAGCGTATCGGGAGACCTGCCGCGTGCGGATACGCGGCGAACAGCCGCCTATCCGTATGCGGCACGTCTCCAGTGAATTAATCAGTACATCTGAAGGTGCAAAGTAAGAGAAGAACGCTCGTGTATATTATGCTGGAATCCGTGTGTGCATCCTAACTAGTTGGGTTTTTATCAGTGGACAGACGAAGAAAATCGATCTTTCTCTTATGACAACTCATACCAGACATGACATTTAACCCTTCGACTGCTACTGACGATACCGCTCAGCAGAAAAGACGCGTAAATACGCGTCTCTTCCGCCGAACGGTATCGTCAGCAGCAGTAAAGCGGTTAACGTCTGCAAAAGGAGGAGAAAGCCTTCATGCGTTATTGTCGAACGTTGTGGTTTTCACGCTTCGCGGTGGAATTAAGCCGTCATTCGTCAATAAATGCAAAAGCGTGGCATTGAAATATCATCATACTTTATGCTAAATTTACAGTGAGGTAGTCATCTACTCCAAGTGGTCGTAGCTCGGTAAGGAAGGGCTAAAAAAAGAAAAAGAAACCCTCAGGTCATTAGTATGCCCTGGCGTTTCGCCCATTTTCGTATGTTTTCTTTGCCAGTGATCAATTAGAGAGGTGCAGTTTTGGGTGGTTGTTTGATTTTGTTGTTGTTTGTTTGTTGTTGTTGTTGTTTGTTTGTGTTTATTTTTGTGTTTGTTTGTTTCTTTCTTTCTTTCTTACTTTTGTGTGTGTTTGTGTGTGTGTTTTTTAGGGGATTGATTGTGTGTTTGTTGTTGTTTTTTGTTGTTTTTGTTTGTTTTGTTTGTTGATGTTTTTGTGTTGTTGTTTGTGTTGTTGTTTTGTGTTATTGCTGTTTTTGTTTGTTGGGGTTTTTTTTGGTTTGTTTGTTGTTATTTTCTTTGCCTTTGTTTAGTAGTTTGTTTGGGGTGGGTCTTTTGGTTTTGTTTTGTTTTGTTTGTTTGTTGGTTTTTGTTGGTTGGGGGTTTTTTTGTTGTTTGTTTTGTGTTGTTGTTTGTTTGTTGTTGTTGTTGTTTTTTTTTGGGGGGGGTTGTTTGTTTTGTTTTTGGTTTTTGGGGGTGGTTTTTTTTTTGTTTGTTTGTTTTTGTTTTTTTTTTTTTGGGGGGGGTTGGAGGTGGAGGGGGGGTGTTTGTTTGGGGTTTTTTTGGGGGGTGGAGTGGGCGGAGGAGAACCTTACCCCACCTCCAAACCCCGGCATCCTTTTTAAAGCGGTGGTCAGCTCGACGAAAAGACAAGAAAAAGGCAGAAGATAAATCTTACTGCAATCCGGTTGGCTCCTGTCGTCACCCTCGGCTAATTCCGTCATCCATCGGCTAATTCCGTCTGGAATCTCGGCCCGCCGTCCGCCGTAATCCGTACAAATGGCCTGCCCATGAGATGCCGATTTCAGCATAATCCGCAATGATTTACTGGGCACACACACACTCTTTCTACAGTCTTGTCTCTCTCATTGAAAAATGTTTTCACGCTTGCACAGAAAGAATCCAGTCTGCAAGAGGCATAGATCCTCATGAGGCCCCGCAATTGTTATTCGAGCCTTTGGGAGGATTTCATGTTTTGTTTTAATGCATTCATTTATTTCATCCATTAGAGTTTCTCTACTTTCGTCTGACCGTTCCAGTAAGGAAGGCCTTCGGGCCGACGCCAGCAGCAGTCGGCCCGCGCACATTCGTGGCCGACTTCGGTTTAATGTCCATTACTGACTGTGGTGTTAGCTTCACGCTCTTTTCAGTTTGTGGATGTGGGGGTGAAGGTACAATGGGTGCTAAAAGTCGCTGCCATTTTACAAAGAGTATATTCCCAAATCAGCCAAGCCGTAAGCCTGTTGCCGTTAATCCCTAAACCAAATAAATTAAAGGCATTAGATATTTTTGATTTTCTTACGGTACACTCTTTTAAGGCCTGCGTAGTAGAATATGGGGCCATCAGCATGAGAGAGCTTAGTCACTAAGCACTGAAGGTGCTCCGCTATACTGAGCTTAGTCCAGCGCCATCCGCTAAGCAAGGTGCTCCTCTGTCTTAGTCCTGCGTCTGTCACTACTAAGCAAGGTGCTCTGCTATATCGGAGCACCTTGCTTAGTGGGTGGCGCAGGACTAAGCTCTCTCCTGCAGCTGGTCTTATGATCCTACTGTAGATGGGATCCAACAAGACTGAGGTGTAGAACCTGACTGAAATCCCGCTGATGCTGGGGCTCATGAGAATCCACGCCTCTTCGGCTCTACGAGTGCAGCATGTGTCGCTTACGCTGGCCATGCAGAACATGTTCGTGAAAAGGAATTCATCAACGGACCTGAGCATCTTCTCGCGTTATTCTGCTGGCATTACGCCGTCACAAATGTGGACTCAGCTGCGTGACGTATTCTCTGATTTACGGCAGCGCTGCAATATGTCCCATCCCGATAGCGCGCAGTAATCGCCAAGAACTGACTGGGGACTAGGTCTGCGGCGGCTGATGCCTCATCACTCACTTCCGTGACAAGCGCACAGAGCACATTTGCGGCGGCTAATCCCCTCAGGTGGACTAGGCTGTGTGCGTCGCCACTCCATCATTTTGCCGGCGTTTACAAGCCGGGTTAAATCATATTTCATCTCAGAGCAGCATCACAGGCAGACGGAAACACTTTAAAAGTTTTAAACTCCGATCTTCAACGTCATCGTGCATCATCATATCCCGCCACTCCCCCCCCCCCCCCCCCACCCCCCAACAAAAAAAAAAAACAAAAAAAAAAAAAAACATGCAAGCACCGCCTGCTTCAGACCGCTAGGACAGTCACAGAGATAGTAGCTTGGGAGGTGGGGATGTTGCCGCGCAAGATGGGTGGAGGGGGGCGGGAGGAAAGGGGTGTTAACAGAAGAGAGAAGATATCGAAGGCTGCTGTGGGGAGAGGATGTGGAGGGGGATTTAAACCCTTAAACTGCCGGGGCAAGGCGACCGCCATCCGAATTCAAGAGACATAAACCCTCATGAACCCCCGCAGTCGCGGGGGCTCATGAGGGTTTATGTCTCTTGTTAGTTCTATGCTCTTGATGCTTTTTTGTGTCTAATTTACGTCCGTATTGTTTTACGCCCATGTCGGTCAGTGTGCAGTGGTTTCAGATGCACAGTTCGTGATCACTGGTAGCAAAGGGGTTAAAATTCGAAAATTTTGAACTTGTCCTCTGAAGGCTACATACCAGTGCAACTTTTCTGGTTCTGCCTTTGAACTGTTATGGTCAAATTGAGTCTTCAAAGGCAATCATCGCGACAAAAAAGCGCTACCGACAGCCATCCAAAGGGTTAACTAAATGATGGTGACACCGTAAAACAGCCACTGTTGTAAATTTCTGGACGCCCCCCCCCCCCCCCCCCCCCCCCACCTTACCCGGGCTTTATTTTTACCCTCTTATTAAAAATCGTTTTCGCTGCTATGCAAAACGCCTGTTTGATATCTTAACTTATTCTACCCCAGACACGCCACAGCAAGATAAGGATCGACCATGATAGTTCAAGGGTGATGCCAGAATAGCTTGGCGCCTATTGTTACACTACCGCAGCCACACGCAAGGTGTTGTAGATGGAAGACGCAGCCAGACAAGAGTGTTTCCAGAAGAGTCTTTTATTTCTTGGTCATCGTGGGTCTAATAGGTTGGGCACAACCAACCTACTAGCATGGCATACTAAAATGGCGAAAATACCGGAGCTCGGTCTCTCGCTTCTCAGCTCCCTCTATCTATCTATCTCACTCTCTTCGTTGTGTACTCTCTATCTATCTCGTTCTCTTCATTGTGCGAGCTCCCTCTCTATCTCGTTCCCTTCGTTGTGAGCTCTCTCTCTATCTCGTTCCCTTCGTTGTGAGCTCTCTTTCTATCTCGTTCCCTTCGTTGTGAGCTCTCTCGTGCTGGTGTTTCCTCCCACTATATATACCCGTTCTGGCCGAGGGCATCGCCCCTTTGTCTCAACCAGTCAAAAGGGGCTATTACTGTCACCCATATTATTCCACATCTATCAGGGTGGTCAGCGTCCCCTGACCCTATCTGTCAAAGGAGCTATTACTGTCGCCCATAATCTATCCCCCATCTGCTCTGGTGGATAGCGCCCTCTGATCCTAGCTGACCAGGGACCCATTACTGTCTCTCATAATTATTCCACATCTATTATGCTGGTCAGCGTCCTCTGATCCTAGCTATCAAAGGAACCCATTACTGTTTCTCATAATTATTCCACATCTATTATGGTGGTCAGCGTCCTCTGATCTTAGCTGACCAGGAACTCATTACTGTCTCTCCTAATTATTCCACATCTATTATGGTGGCCAGCGTCCTCTGATCCTAGCTATCAAAGGAACCCATTACTGTCTCTCATAATTATTCCACATCTATTATGGTGGCCAGCGTCCTCTGATCTTAGCTGACCAGGGACCCATTACTGTCTCTCCTAATTATTCCACATCTATTATGGTGGCCAGCGTCCTCTGATCTTAGCTGACCAGGGACCCATTACTGTCTCTCCTAATTATTCCACATCTATTATGGTGGCCAGCGTCCTCTGATCTTAGCTGACCAGTAACCTATTACTGACTCTCATAATTATTCTTTGTCAGCAGGAGTCTGTGTTCCTCACTACTAACGAGGGCTCATTATTTATTCATTAGTCCCAGCTTAGTAGGGCCGGCCACTTGTCAACTCCACGTGAGCCCGTGGTACTAATTATACCCTCGTTATTTTCATATCAAGGGAAATTATAAAATTACCCGACCGTGATATTGGTCGTATACACTTATAGTGTAACAACTCCTCCCAAACCTACCCGAAAAAAAAAAGGAATCTTAATTCACAAGATTCGTTTTTTTTTCATTACACAATATTCAGACAACAACATCATTTCAAACAATTAAACATGTTATCCACAAGATTGAAATACATCATTTTTCGGAATGACCGCTTATTTAAATCGATCACTCCTTATTAAAAATTATTATTGTCCGGCGTAATCACGCCCATAAATGTTCACATCAAAATCGTCGACTCGGTTATGTCTTTGCACATGTGTTCGTTATTCTTCACGATTCTTCCTGGATCGCAACACGTTGATCCTTGGTTACCCCAACGACGGGTAAACTTGACAACGTTCGAGGCGGGGAGTAACTGCACTCCTCCCTCCATCATCGGCGTAGAGTCCTTCGCTCTTGCGACGTCATTCACGTCTGCTGATTGCACAGCCGCCGAAATCAACGTAGGCACAGTGACCTCACGTTCACCCTTCCTGAGTCGTGATAATATGGAGCCAAACCATGCGCTAGTTTTCTTTTTATATCGTATACACCCTACCCGAATTATGATCACTACAACTGTCCCTACGATAGAACCAATGATGATCTGTTTCCATATCGCCCATTCTTGTTTTGGCTTAACGAATCGCATGCTCTGAAGTCGAGCAATTAGATGATCCATTGGCATTTCCTTAATTTCATCTAACTCTTTGGGCAAAGAGATGGGATCGTAGTCTGGTAAAGCGCTATGAAATGGTGTCCATAACGTTATATTGGAAAAGGCATAGTTTTCCATCTATCCTATCAATTTGTCTTCCACCTGATACTGGCTCTCTTGTTGGTAGTAAGGGGTTAACATCAATCTATCACTAATAGCCGTACATGATTCATTGAGGCGGATTAGCGATACTGGTGGGTTGATTTGTTGGTACGTGACCCCTTTACCGTGACAACTAATACTCATCTCTAGTGGACTATGATTACTAATGACCCATAGCCCATCCATTATATACCGTGCCATAGGTAACACTGTACCCCACTTGACCTTTGTTTGGCATTGTGTTGCAATTACGTCTGAATTGTTTAAACACAGCGCCGTAACACAAAACTGATTAATGTTCATAGGATATATTGCACTTTCGAATCGCACAGAATCCTATCAAGGGTTTGGAACGAGCTTCAAGTTCAGCTTCCGTAAGGAACGCGAACCGCGTACGTTGCGCGTCTCCTGCTATTGTTGTGGATTCTAAGTCATACTGAGCCGTCATTGATTCTGGCGCAGGCCGACCTGAATCTCCAGTTACTAGTGGTAACTTCATCAAGTTTTTGAAATACGACATTGTGATTAATATTTAAACCCTGCGCTAGCCCCAATACTATCAGACTAAAAAAAAAATAAAAAAATAAAAATTCATCTTGTTGTTGTCTGCAACATACGAGATATCACCAGAGACTTATACCACTGTCTCTGACAAAACTCAAATCATGCTTCATGATTTACACATTACAATAGTCCTCTCCCAGATACCGTCTGAGAGTCGCATTTCTAATTTGAAGCCTTCTTTGGCAGAAGAGTCAGTATCGCTTCAAGAATTTCCCTAACCCCATTAGTCTGTAAACTAGGCTGAATCGAACGATTGTCGTCGATCTCCCCATCATCAGAACTGTCTGATGTGCCCTTGCTACAACTAACGTTTACTGCTGAGAGAGATCTTTTCTCTCTTGTCTTTAGGCGCTTTCTTAACTCCATTAACGGAACGTCCTCCTCGGATGAAGAATTCTCACGCTCTTTTCGCACCCCCCTAGTCAGTCTGTCTCGTGCGTTCTCTTGCCCTACTGCATCGTCACTGTCGCTATCGGATGATTCTGGAGCTACAACCTGTGTGGCTTTACGTAATGTTCTCCCCCTGGCTTTTGGGATAGGCCACTCGCTAATTTTGGCTATCCGCAAGTGTTCAGCATGTGAACTGACCTCAGTGCCATCTAGTTGATGTCGTACCCTGAATGTGACAGGCGACAATTGTTCCACCACTCTATAGTGCGACCTCCACTTACTGTCTAACTTATTGTGTCTACGGTGATTACGAAGGTACACTGGATCACCGACCTTAATCTCGACAGGCTGTACACCTCTATTAGCATACTTAGCCCCCTTCTTCTGTGCTTTCTTAATTCGCCGATACACCTGGGTGAAGGCCTTGTGTTGCTGCTCAAGCGCTATCTTGTGAAAATCTTCACCAGCGTATTTTCTTCGGGGTCTAAGGATGTTATCTAACGGTAGCACTGGATCGCGACCGTACAGTAAAAAGAAAGGAGATTCCTGCGTAGTTTCCGAAACACAAACCCTATAAGCTGCTAGTACCTGGTTAATATGCACGTCCCATGTCGAAAAATCCTCTTGTATCTTTTTGGACAGAAGGTCGTTAAAAGTTCTGTGAAAACGTTCGACCTTAGCATTGGACTGTGGGTGATAAAGACTGGTCGTGACATGATCTATGTTCAGTTCTGCCAGCGTTTCTGCCATAACCCTATTCACATTCTCAGATCCATTGTCTGATACTATCTGCAATGGACAGCCATGTCTGGGTAGAATTTCTTCTACGAGCAGCTGTACCACTGACTGCGGCGTTTTATCTGGTACAGGGAACGCCTCTACCCAACCTGTCAGATGACAGATGAATGCTATGACATAGCGATTCCCGCTAAGGGAGCGGTCAAACGGACCTGCCAAGTCCAATGACAACTTAGCGAATGGGTATGGAGGAATGTCCATTTCCTGTACGGGGGCCCTTTTCTTTTGTAACACTCTAGACTGACAGATGACACACCCACTAACATATTCATACAGTTGTTTGTACATGTTAGGCCAGTAATACTTTCTACTGACTGTGTCATGAGTCTTGTCGATCCCTAAATGACCATTTTCGTCATGGTACTGTCTGACTACGTACTCTACCAAGTGAGACGGAACATACAATCTGGCTACTGGTTCATCATCAGGATGAGACAAGAAATATAGAACATCCTCTATCAGCATGTATCTCCTATTGACTGTCATGGTTCCTTGTTCACTAATCAATAAGTCCTTTAAGCGCACTATTTCAGAATCCTTCTCCTGTTCCTCAATAATATCAAACCCTGGAAGATCAACTTTTTCCAGCTTCTCGTCACACCCTGCCCTTATTGTACAACTAGCAAACTGCTTGGGTGTGAATTGGTTGGAGTTTATGACTCCTATGACAAAAGCATTGTCATTGACCTCTCTGGTTAACTCTTCTTCTTCCTCATGCTCTGGCATGTGAGTACCACCCGGCGTTCTGGATAGTAAGTCTGCCAAAACATTTTGGGGACCTGGGATATATTCAATAGTACAATTATATCCTGAAATGCCTAGGGCCCACATCTGCACCTTCTTATTCTGCATTGGTGAATTAAGCAAATACTTAAGAGGCATGTGATCCGTGCGGATTACAAACTCCGCATTATGCAAGTAGTGATTTAGCTTTTGAAGCGCATAATGGATCGCAAAAGCCTCTTTCTCTATTGTCGACCATTTTCTTTGGCTAGTACTAAGTTTATGGGATAGAAAATAAATAGGTCTTTCTACCTTTGAGCCTGGGGAAATGTCTGAATCCTCATCGCATCTTTGCGCGAGACATGCCCCCACGCATGTGTCGCTGGCATCCGTGTAAAGGATGTACGGACGCCGTGTATCTGGATAGGCTAACACTGGTGCTACGGCTAACGTTTCCTTCATCAAATCAAACGCTTTCTGGCATTCCTCTGTCCAACTGAATCTCGCATACTTTCGTGTCAGTGCTATGATTGGCTCAGCCATCTGAGAGAAATTAGGAATCATTTTCCTGTAAAACCCAATCATACCAATGAACGAACGGCACTCTCTGACACAGGTCGGAGCCGCCATAGCCCTAATGACTTTTACCTTTTCCTCATCCGGTTTTATCCCCTGGTTACTAATGACAAACCCTAAGTATTTGGTTTCTTCCTCAAAGAACTGACACTTCTTGAGTTTCAGCTTCAGGTCATGCTGTCTCAATCGATCAAAGACTGTCTGAAGGTGACACAGATGGTCTTCTATTGTTTCTGAGAAGATCAAAATGTCATCGAGATAGGCACAGGCAAAACCTTCTAAACCGGCTAGCACGATATTCATAAGCATCATGAACAATCCCGGTGCTCCCACCAAACCAAAAGGCATTTTCGTGAATTCGAATAATCCCTTGTGGCATGCAAATGCTACTCTATCCCTACTCTCCTGATCCGCCATCTTGACCTGCCAGTATCCCGACTTAAGGTCCAGACTGGTAAAATACTTGGCCTTTCCAAGCAGTGACAAAATGTCATCTATCAGCGGTAGTGGGTACGATGTTTTCTTTGTAACCTCATTCAGTTTTCTAAAGTCAACACATAAACGTTTCGACCCATCCTTCTTGGATACAATCACTAAACTAAAAGACCATGGGGACTGAGAACGTCTTATCACACCTGCCTGTAACATCTCTTCTAGAGCCTTGTCAACAATCTCTCTATCTTGAAGCGGGATTCTATACGGTTTTATCCTAATGGGAGGATGATCGCCGGTATCTAGTTTCATCGTGACAGTGTCAGTAGCCCCTAAATCAAGGTCGCTATTCGCGAACAAGTCTTGATTGTTCGTAATGAGCTCTGACACTACATCTTTCATCTTCTCCGGCACAGTGACTTCCGTCAAGTCGACTGCCGATACCTGCCGATCAACCGACCCTATCTGTACTTCATGTACTTCCTGAACTGCTGTTACCTTCCCGACAACACAACCCCTTCTAACTCTATACGTCTTGTTTGTGTTGTTTACTATCAGTATGGGATACGTCTGGTGATTATTTTGCCTGACTACCGTGCTTGTCACTAACAGTCCCGGTTCTTGTGCTATAAATCCCTTGTCTGTTTCCGAAATCTCTAAGAGTGTCTCTCTTGCAAAATACGGAGCATTCTTCATCCGTACCTGGAGTACTTCTGCCGTCTGAGGTTTTATCACTTTCGTCTTAGTCACTCTGACCAAAGACGAAATGTGGATGTCCTGTTCATAGGGCACATAAACACTTCCGACTCTGAGTTTCTTCAAGTCAAAATAAATCCTCACCCCGTTTTTGTCTAACCAGTCATTTCCCAGAATAAAGTTCCTGTTGAGCCCTGATACCACGTAGAACTTATGTTTAAACTTTTGCCCCGCTACAGTAAATTCTAATTCTGAACTCCCCAATACTTGTAAAGCTTCTCCACTAACTGACTGTAACGACACATCTCCCTTTCCTAACTTTGGCTTATGACTGAGTTTATCGTAAGCCCCCTTGCTAATCAAAGACACCTCTGCTCCCGTATCGATCAAGCTACGAAATCGTTGCTTTCCAATTTTGAACACTATGCACTTAGGGCTACCCGCTACATTAATGCTAAACAACTGACTCTTTCTACTTTTCCGGTCCTGCGTAACGGCTTCGTGTGCCGCAGAACCTGCTAGTTTTCCTGCCTCGGCGGAAACCTTCTTTGACCTTGTGGCCGCCTGTTTCTGGCCTTTCTACATTCCCGCTGAATGTGACCTCGTTCCCCACACTTCCAGCATTGAATCGGGGGACGCATTGTTTGCTGACCAACCGCCCCTATCACTCGGCAATTTCTTGCCTGGTGCCCTACTCTCCCGCATTTAAAACAATTACGGTGACGAGCATGGTCTACTTCAATAGTCTCTTCTCCACCCCTAGCTGTCGCTCTCGGCTGACTAAATGGCCGATTGTTTATCGTGCGTAGCTCAAACCTATGGCGAAGGTTTTCCTCCTGCATGGCCACCTGCACGGCCCTATCTAACGTATTTGAGTTGTCCCTCAGGACTTTCATCTTAAGAAAGTCGTGCGCCAATCCGTAAACAAAGAAATTTATTAGTTGCCGTTGTACCACAGCAGCGCCCATCTGACTCGGGAAGGCTTCGCCGGCCAGAGTCATTAGTCGCTCTGCGTACAGAGGCACACTTTCCCTCGGGTTTTGTTTCACCCGCTGTAGCAACGCAAAAGCATGATTTTCATCGGCGATTTCGCCGAACCTTACGGTTAGCTGCCTTTTCAGTTCATCCCAATCCCCTGCCGCTTCCGTTTGTAAGAATCGATGGATAAAATCACTCACCACCCCCGAGCTTGCTTGATAAGCAATGACCGGGCGCCTGTTGAGGGCTTTTATTAGCACTGCATATTTGTCAATTTCTTTTATCCACTCCCTAAATTTGGTAGGCTTTCCGTCAAACGTTCCTACCATCTGCCCTATACTCTGGGCGTTAATCGCCTGACTCATTTCCTCTACTTTTTCGCCTAAAATCCTAAACACTTCCTCTGCCATTTTTGTTTCTTTTTAAATGTAACAACAACACAACTCTAGCTAACTGGTCTGGCTCCTATATAAGACTCAACAAGGGTTAAACGAAAAAAGTCACTTACCCCGTGATCCTTTCGGCTGTTGGTCTTGAATGAGTCGCAGACGTCTCGTGGGCTCGAACTCTGTTTTGTCCTTGACGTGGGCTCGAACTCTGCTTTTCTTGAAGTGGGCTCGAACTCTGCTTTTCCTTGACGTGGGCTCGAACTCTGCTTTTCCTTGAAGTGGGCTCGAACTCTGCTTTTCCTTGACGTGGGCTCGAACTCTGCTTTTCTTGAAGTGGGCTCGAACTCTTCTCTTCTCTTCGGGTTGTTGGCTTGCACTCTTCTCTTCTCTTCCTGGTCTGCTCTTCCACCCTTGCGTCGTTGGCTGTCGATTTGGTGCTGATAGTCTAGTTTTTCTGTCTCTTCGTTCCTCTGTTTCTTCCCGTTCCGAGATCCTGGTCACGGCACCAAATAAGAAGATACGGTAGTGTTACACTACCGCAGTCACACGCAAGGTGTTGTAGATGGAAGACGCAGCCAGACAAGAGTGTTTCCAGAAGAGTCTTTTATTTCTTGGTCATCGTGGGTCTAATAGGTTGGGCACAACCAACCTACTAGCATGGCATACTAAAATGGCGAAAATACCGGAGCTCGGTCTCTCGCTTCTCAGCTCCCTCTATCTATCTATCTCACTCTCTTCGTTGTGTACTCTCTATCTATCTCGTTCTCTTCATTGTGCGAGCTCCCTCTCTATCTCGTTCCCTTCGTTGTGAGCTCTCTCTCTATCTCGTTCCCTTCGTTGTGAGCTCTCTTTCTATCTCGTTCCCTTCGTTGTGAGCTCTCTCGTGCTGGTGTTTCCTCCCACTATATATACCCGTTCTGGCCGAGGGCATCGCCCCTTTGTCTCAACCAGTCAAAAGGGGCTATTACTGTCACCCATATTATTCCACATCTATCAGGGTGGTCAGCGTCCCCTGACCCTATCTGTCAAAGGAGCTATTACTGTCGCCCATAATCTATCCCCCATCTGCTCTGGTGGATAGCGCCCTCTGATCCTAGCTGACCAGGGACCCATTACTGTCTCTCATAATTATTCCACATCTATTATGCTGGTCAGCGTCCTCTGATCCTAGCTATCAAAGGAACCCATTACTGTTTCTCATAATTATTCCACATCTATTATGGTGGTCAGCGTCCTCTGATCTTAGCTGACCAGGAACTCATTACTGTCTCTCCTAATTATTCCACATCTATTATGGTGGCCAGCGTCCTCTGATC
>BTPG01000008.1:159470268-159582089 GCA_036245525.1 Semisulcospira habei
CCCTCGTTATTTTCATATCAAGGGAAATTATAAAATTACCCGACCGTGATATTGGTCGTATACACTTATAGTGTAACACTATGGGCGCCAAGCTATTCTGGCATCACCCTTGAACTATCATGGTCGATCTGTGTCCTGCACTGCAATGCAATCTTCAGAGGACATGGGCAAAATTTGGGGATTTCGGTGATGGGGTAGAATGAGATTTATATGGCTTAGAGCACGAAGGCCTTAATTGTATGTTTAATAATATTCACGTTGTTCCAGGTAAAATTGCACGACGGTAATATGCTCGTCGACACGTTATCCAGCTGAATGTCGTCTGCAAGATTCTACTAAAAACAAGTCTGATTCATATGTCATCGGTAAGTTATCATATTTGTCAGTGTCAATTTTCATTTGTCGCTGTTGACGTTGGCGATGGTGGTGGTGGATGGTGGTGGTGGATTTGTTTTGGTTTTTTAACCATTCTTTTGCTGTTTACGAGCTTTTGGGGACTAGTTCAAATAACATTTTAATAATAATGCATCATGTGATTACACGTCTCAGCACGATTGTCGACATTTACTTTCTTTTATTTTTAAGACTGACTTGTTTGTCGGTAGCCGTTAGCTCGGCTTCGAGTCATGACTATGCCTCCTTCGCAGCGGCGTGATTGTGTGCAGCTTGTTGACAAAGCGAACCCGCATTGGACAGTCGGTCCCTCTGATCATACGACCACTTACAACATTCAGGTGTAGTCGTCTTACTGGCCCTTGGTCACGGTTACCTGTCCTTTTTGCGGAGTTACCTACCCGTACCACCTCAATTAGCTACACTGTAATCAAAACTACTGTCCTTTCAGTCCGCCACGTAATTTTCCTGTTTGATGTCTGCATCAGTCCAGCGTGATAACGGCTTGCAAGGCACATATTTTCCATTCAAGTTGCTCCAGTCGTAGAAGGGACGATCCTAAGTTTTCACCTTCAGGGCCAGATTATCAAGTAAACTGTGCAACGGTTCTTGTCTACAGGGGCCAGTTGCATAAGCGAGCTTAGTCCTGCGCCAGCACACCTTGCTTAGGGGCTGGTGCTTAAGACCCTTCCATTTATAGAAGGGAAATTTTAGGACGGGTCGCTGTGGGGCGAATTTAATAGCATGTCCATGATGTCAAAGGCGGGCAGGCTAAACCTCTAATAATTGAAGTAACAAAGATAAAAATTACGTCATGTCTTGATACGCTAACCTCGCTGCTGAACGTACATTTGGCGCGAAGCGCCGTATGTGCGTGTGTATGTGTGTGCCTATGTATGTAAACAAGAGAATCTCCGACATTTCTGTACACAGTCAAGCTTGAAACTTGGCGAAATACTTTCTTAAGTGGGTGGCTAATAGACCCTCCGAACATATTGCAATTGAATGTCTCATTGAAGACATAAACAACCGTTTATAGGAATTCGGTTGATCTAGATTACAGTCCGTAATTTTTGTCCATATGTCCTTGAACCGATACAGCTAGTTTGCAGAAAGACATTGCATGAGTTCGTTAGCCAGCTTTGTATCATTTCAACTTCATTAGTAAAAATTAATTCTTTTCAGAAAAGAATTAAAACACTAAAAAAAAACTTTTACTTCTAGAGAAAGTCAGTCAGTGACGGTGACGTAAAAGAGGCTAATCCGTCACCACGCAGACACTGACATAATACTCTAATTATGACGTCATTCTCTCTCGCGTGCGCGGCTCGCTCTCTCGCTCTCTCTCTCTCTCTCTCTCTCTCTCTCTCTCTCTCTCTCTCTCTCTCTCTCTCTCTCTCTCTCTCTCTCTCTCTCTCTCTCTCTCTCTCTCTCTCTTTCACACACACACACACACACACACACACACACACACACACAAACATGCGCCCATTTCCAGGAGGAATAGATCCTCATGGGCCCTCCAGGCGCATGAGGATCTATGCCTCTTGGAGATGTTTGGAGCGCGCGCGCACGCACGCACCAACACGCACACTCACATCTACGCGCTTTCAGAAAAGCATACAGGTGACCCGTGTACTTAGTATATCATGTAGCTAGGTAAACTCAACCTGCTTTCACTCAAATTATAGCAAGACTGAAATTGTACCGTGAAGTTCTAGTTGTGTCACCATTTTCTCAAGCCTATGAAGCGAAAGTGAAACTCATATCACGTAAAATATAAAATTACATAAAAACTAAAACTTACGTCATGACAAATGACGCTTGACAAATCAATGACGCGTATGTCCTGCGCCCCTTATAGAACTCACTGACGCATTGACAGATCTGCGAGACTTTTTCAATAGGAGATAATTCAACATCAGAATCAGGTCAAATACAAAAGGTAGAGACCATTGACAGCGAGGACAGCTCTCATATAGAAGAGATTTTGTGGGTTATGGTTCATCCTATCTTGGTTTTTTTTTAAGCCAGTGTACCCGAAAAAAACATGATTCGCTAATTAAAGAGATTCCTGTGCCTTCTTTTTTCAAAATGTTTCGATGTCAACATCAAATGCTGGCCAGATTCTGTACATGTACTGTCGTGAATGCAAAATTGCACGAGTTTAAAACGGCTGACAGCAAGCATTCCCTATGTCATCGTGAAACCCTTGAAATCAGTGTCTACGCCTTTGAACTTTAGAACGTCTGCATATAATGGGGCGTGCAGCCTGCAAGAATCATTCATTGAGTTGCGACCCATTCTTGAAAGATTTCAGCTTCCGGTTAAATGGATGCGTTGTGAGGTTAGAGTGTCCTATTTCTTGTTGCAGGGTTTGTAATTGTAGCACAGACTCCGATTTTGCTACTACACCGACGAACGTTATACATCTGCAAGAGGCTTAGATCTTCATGAGCCCCCGCGTTTGCGTGGGCTCATGAAAATCTGTGCCTCTTGCTTGTATTAATTTCATCCGCGTATTTTATGGTGTACCCGGAAGTCATGATTCCTTTCACGTGTTGTGCTGAGGTAGAGAAATCGCAGAAATCGCGTCAGCAGAAAAATAATCCGACAATAGTTCATAAGGACACAGTAAGTGGGGGGCGGAGGGGTTCTTGTGGAGCAAAGTGGTCAGTCTTCACGCACTTATCTCAATCATCCGTCCACTTTGGCCATTGGGGGGTGTTCACCCGTGAAACGACGATAGCTGCTAAACGGAAAACGCCCCCTTCCTACTTCACACTTTACACAAGCGAGCAAAATAAAAAGCGCCTGCGGTCGTCCACGGCCATCGTTGACTTAAAACGCCCTCTGCATGAGGGAAAACACAAGCGCGGTCAGCATGAGACATCCCCACAAGCCCCTGCGTGCCAAGTTGAGGGGGCTCATGCTGCAGATGGATGTTTTTTTTCGGACAGAAGTGGACAATTTTACGGTTTGTCGCGGATGCCGTCAGTGTCGTTTTCCTGTCAAGTATGTTGGAATATACTGGTGCTGAACAAGTGGCGTAGGGACCGGGGAGAGGTTGGGTACCTCCCTCCAAAACAAAAAATAAATAAATAAATAAATAAATAAAATAATAATAATAATAAATAAATAAATAAATAAATAAATAAATAAATAAATAAAATAAAAAATAATTAATTAATTAATTATTTAATAAATATAAGGGGGGAGGCAGATTATCCCCTTCCTGCCCACCACCACCACCACCCCTCCGCCCCCCCCCCCCCCCCCCCCCACATCTTCCCCCGCATCCCGCTTCCAAACCCACCCTCAGAGAAACAAATCATAGCTTTTCATTTCTATGGGTTTTGGGGTTGTTTTTTTTAGGCCGTCTGGCCCCTCTACCCCCCACCCTCCACCCACCCCCCACCCCAACCCCACCCCACCTCTACTCACAGGCGGCCCTCCTCCCCGCCGGAGTCGTTCGCTTTTTTCAAGATTGTTGAACTGCCGCTTGTTTGTTTGTTTGTTTGTTTGTCAGACTATCGCACCTGACGGTGTTCCCAGGGCTCATTCATACAAAGGTGCTCGAGGTACAAAAACATGTTCTACTCTGGGTCAGCGGGTTGAAATGCGGGGGAGGGAGAAAGCCTGAATGAATGCCCGGGAAACTGCTGAACATCTTCATTCACTCTAACTGATCATTGTCGGGAGAACAGTCTCTTCTTAGGTCCAGCGCATGAGAGCAGCCGACAACAGTCGTGAACATAATGAATCGATGTAGATTGGCCTAGCAAGAGGCAAAGACTCGCATGAGCCTCTGCGTCTGCAGGGGCTCATGAGAATCTTTGCCTCTTGCATATCGAAGGACTAGCTCAAGAACCGTGTCAACCACTGAAAGCAGGGAGACTGCTGACCGTTAGTTGACCAGAGTGGGTCCCCTTTCCCTGTAGTTGACCTCAGTGTGTGCAGACAGGTTGGGGTGTGAAGAAAACACAAGCTGTGAGAAGTGTTTGTTGGCTTCATTGGTCACATCAGACCTGATCCAACTCTCTACTCTTTACTTAAAAACTGATATTGAAGTTGAACTTTTTACTTGTACCTAGAAAGCATCTAATCACGCACTCATTGAACAGATTCTAGGCATGGATACTAGACGCTTTTAAATCGATATTTTACACCAAAGCATTTTTGATGAGTATCTTCGTGTGTTGTCGCATTCAGATAATAATAATAATAATAGTAATAATAATAATAATCCAGAACATTTTGATGAGTATCAAGTCTTCGTGTGTTGTCGCATTCAGATAATAATAATAATAATAATAATAATAATAATAATAATAATAATAATAATAATAATAATAATAATAATAAGTTATATAGCACACAGTCATGATGAATTGTTCATAAACATCATATAGACGCGTTCATGTGACTAATTTATTTCGTACAGTGAAACAATTTTCCCTTTGACCTCAGTGTTTAGAGACATGTGTTTGTTATTCTTATTCTTTTTAGTTACAGTGGATTTATTTGATATCACACTACGTAATTATTGGCAAACACTCATACCACGTAACACATAGGTGAGCTCAAATTCTCTGAGCAACTCACCCAGCGCGGGCTCATGATGATCTGTGCTACATGCGGATGGTTTGAGTTGTTGTGCACCGTTTCTAGCTTCACGAAAACATGGCTGGTTCCCGAGAAGGCAGATTCAGTTTTCACACCGATCTCCGACTGTAGCCGGGTACGGGAGTAGAGTGATTATCTCATCAGGGTGGATGTTTCTGCCACAGATGCTATCGCTCTAACTACACACTTCGAACCACCGCACCTCACTGGTTCTCAGGCAGAAAATAGTGCAATTAGTCCTAGCTTCAGGCTCTCTAGTCCAACACTTAGCGCCAGGCAAGATCACTCTCGGTATGAGGATGTCAATGGGGCTGATAAGAGGCATAGATTCGCGTGAACCCCTACAGCCTACGTCTGCATGGGCTCATGCGAATCTATGCCTCTTGCAGATGGTAGGAACTGGCCGAAGAAGAGTCTTAGCAACAGGAGGTCTGCCCCATTTCTTGGCCGTATCAACTCTCAAAGGTATTCTCTCTTTCACCTCTGTATTGTCACTTCTTCCGTTGCCGCTACCCCCGGGGCTGAAGTCTTGAGAGAGGGTGGTAGAGGGGGAGAGTGCCCTCATTCTCTAGCCCGGCCCCCTGTCAGAAAGAAATTAGGGAGTCAGGGTACCGGCTTAGTAGCATCTGTTGTGTCAGTGGTTAGGGGATTTCCATATCGTGGATGTTTAATTTTCAAGGGAAATAAGTTTCAGAAGTAAGACGTAGTTTAGTTAGGATTCGTGCTTACAAAAGGTCAACAGTATTTAGCCTGTGTGCTTTCACAGTGCATGCCTGTTGCAGAATATTTTTTTGCGCGGCACAGTTGTGAGATGAAATTCATTAGAAGTGCAATTTTGTCACGGTTTGTATTCACTTTTACTAGGCCTGTCACATGATACGCAATTTAATATGCGTCTACAGATAAAAATACAAATACACAGAGTTTGTACAAATCATTACACATGAAAGTTATCTGGAAAATTATTGATAAATCATGTGCCAAAGGTTAACCCCTTAACTGACGGGCAAGAGACATAAAACCTCATGAGCAGTCGCGGGGGCTCATCAGGTTTTATGTCTCTTGTTAGTTCTGTGTTTCTTTGTGCCCTCGGTTTGGACCCATTTTACATGTGTTCTAACTCTCGCGAATGTCGGTCAGTGTGCAGTGATTTCAGACGCAATATTCGCGTCCACTGGCATTCAAGGGGGTAAAGAATTGCTGGTGAGTACGCATGCAGAATTCGACTAGATTGAGAAGTGATCAACACATAAGACAGACTAATGACACACAGCCACAAAAGCATAGCTTACGCAGTGAACTCTTTCTACATTTTTATTGTTCAATGGACGCGCAGAGCCACACTTTAACAAACGGTTTCAACGATAATTTCCAGAGCAAGTTCGTGCATCAGGCCGATGGACCCCTATCGAACCCTTTACCCTTCATGTCTCTTTCCACCCCATCTCTTGATGACACCCTACCCTATCCCACTCCACCCCTACCCCGTCCCTTGAGAAAGTTGACAGTCCTTCAGCCCAGAGGCTGATTCTGCATAAAACCGCGAATGATGTATAGGTTTTCCGTCTCCAAGAGGCATAGATTTTCATGAGCTCCGGTGACTGTAGGGGCTCATGAAAGCCCGGCCAGAGGCTTTGCCGGATTTGCAACTAGTTTAGCTCCTCAGACGCAGAAAGTGATGTAGGATTTAGCCTGTGAGTGTGAAAATGGAAGTGATTGTGCGTAATTTTTCACCTGCAAGAGGCATAATTTTTCATGAAAATCTATGCCTTTTGCCCTTGCAAGCTTTTGTCAGATTTACGCACAGTTTGACTCCTCAGACTCGGAGAGAGAGAGAGAGAGAGAGAGAGAGAGAGAGAGAGAGAGAGAGAGAGAGAGAGAGAGAGAGAGAGAGAGAGAGAGAGAGAGAGAGAGATGTGGGTTTTAAGGCTGTGAGATTTGACTAAAAGAAGTTGTGATCGTGGCAAAGGCAGCATCTGTTGGCTGGCGATTTTCCTGGTTCGGCTCTCACAACACAGGTGGCCGCTGTCTCCTTACACACATTTGGCCTCCCGAGACAGACGCCTCAGATGTTCACTGGTAAAAGCCGCACTGAGACAACTGTTAGACCTGCTCTAGGCAGGAAAGGGTTCGCATTACATCCTTTATAAATGTTCTTGGAATGTCTTGCAATAATGCTGGACAAGAGGTCTGACTTATCAAGTTCGATGTAAAATGAAAGACGTTTCTCTGGCACCAAGCTAATCCGGCTGGCACTACCCTTGAATTATCATGGTCGACCTGTCTCCTGCTTCAGTGCGTCAGGGCTAAATAGTTTGTTTGTTTGTTTTTTTGTTTTAAATGATCATTATTAGCAAAGGGACACGCAGCCTCCCGGGCCACTGTAGTTCACAAAGGTTGATTGAAGATCTTCGTGTTCCTCCCTTGTTACGCAAGACCGTGTGTGTCAGTGTGTGTGTGTGTTTGTGCTGGTCTGTGATTTTGGACCTCCGGCCGTAAGGTCCAAAATTACACACCAGCACACAAGTGACACGCTTTAATTACCGCTCGCGATCGTGAGGTCCAAAATCACATGTCGGCGCACGCGGAGGTGAATCGCTACCCGTATGTCTTTATTCACTCCGTCCCTGTATTGTGAGCCGGATATCTTGATTCCGTCCCTTTTGGTGTGACCCCTCCCCTCTACTTCCTCCCGATTGTTGGTCGGTGTCCGTATCCGGGCACTTGGCCAGGTGTCGGTCTTTTAACACACTGAGCCGTGAGATTTAAATTCAGATTTTTTTTTTTTGAGGGGGGGAGGGGGGGGGGGTGGAGGAGGTTAGTCGTCACCTGAAGACTGCAATACAGTTCAGGAGGCAGGTTGACCGTGATGGTTCAAGGGTGGTGCCAGAACAGCTTGGCGCCAGTACCCTTGAACTATCGTAGTTGATCCGTCTTCTGCTGTAGTGTGGGGGAACTGAAAGGTTTAAGGCGGGGACAGACTCTTTATGAGAGACAAAACTATTAACTGTTTCACTACCGGGGCCAGTTGCAGGAGATAGATGGGTTACATGTTTGTTTGTTTTGTTTGTTTGTTTGTCTTTTTGTGTGTTTTTTTTTCAAAAAGTATCCACCAAAAATATTTGTTAATAGTTCTATAAATAAAAAAAAATAAACTAAAGTAAAACATTAAAGACAAGATCCGTTTAACAATATTTAATAAACAGGCATTGGCTAAAAGGCAATAGTAGAGCCAATAAAAAATATACTCCTACAACATTTTTGTTTTCTTTTTGTTTTGTTTTTGTTTTGTTTTGTTTAGTTTAGTTTTGTTTTGATTTTTTTTTTTTTTTTTTTGGGGGGGGTAGGGGGGGGGGGGGTCTTTTGTTGTTGCTGTTTTTGTAATAGCACATCTTATACTCGTATGTTGTGTAAAAACAAAGTGAAGAATCCTCAGTTTTATTAAACAAATATAGATATATAAACCAGTATTTTATCAGGAAGAGAGGACTCCATTGGATAAACGAACTATAGAAGACTTTTTAAATGACGAATTTTTATTTTTTTTTTTAAAGTACATATATTTTGTAAGAAAAAAATCCTTCTCGGATAAACAGTGCTACAGAAGAAACAGTTTCTAGAAAATAACTAATCTATAAATCAGCATTTTGTTCAAGGAAAAAATCCTGGTCTGAAAACTCCTTCACTGCCGAGAGAAGTGAACACGATCCAATTGCAAGAGACATAGATCCTCATGAGCCCCCGCTATTGCGGGGGCTCATGAGGATCTATGCCTCTTGCTGACACCACATTGCATCCATGTTCCTTTAACGGCTGAGACTTTATGGGGCGGCGAATTAACCGAAAGATTTAAGGAACGCAGTCTGCGAGCACTGGCAGCGAATGGCTGAATGTTCCATCGATACTGAGGGCAGCGAAGGGCCACACGCTTGAGTGTAATCATTTCCACTTTATGCCGTTATTTGTATTTTCATGTTGCTAACAACTTTTTCACCAATCTTCCATCTATCAACAAACCGCGCGTCATATGTCGGTTACAGTGAACTGATTGTTATTTGCAGGGCCTGATGACATCGGGCGCCATTTTTAGCCAATTTGTCACACTCACAGGGCCGATCTGTCGTCATCAAATGTTCGTTTTGCGTCCGTTCCATGTTTTGTTAAACTTTGGTTATCACACATGCTAAACGCCACCTTCTGCCGTAGGAAAAGATCCCCATGAAGCCCCGCTTACCGTTGGGTCTGATGAGAGTGTGCGCCTCTTGATTGTACCATTTAGCCCCATTTGTTTAAAAGGAGGGGGTGCTCGAGCGGTCAGCTGAGAACAGACACAAGGAATAAGACATAGGATTAACGTTAAGGTTTATGATACACTGACATACATTGCTACCAAACACAAGTACAAGTAAGTTTGAAAAGATATAATCTTGCCCAAGTCCTTTTTTTTTTTTTTTTTTTTTTTGGGGGGGGGGGTCGGGTGGGGGGGGGGGGTGATTCCTTCTAGGAATGGTCGCTAAACCGTCATCAGAACTGGCGATTGTGTTGGTTGCGTAGCTGATGGATTGGAAAACCATTGGACAGCAGATTTTCCTAGCCGTGATACAAACCCACCGTCACTGATTCGTGATTAGATCTGATGGGGCCGGCTTAGATCTGATTGGGCCAGCTTTTAAATCATGGCACCGACCGAAACACCCAGCCGGCCTTATTCTTAATCCATCTGCCTGCCCAAGTACATGAATTTTTTTGCCAGCGGACTCCCGTTACTGTTAAACGTAAACCCGGCATCAGCTAGCTGTGTTAGAATGTTATGCTAACACGCTTCCTCAACCCATGCAGCCTCGATACGTCACTATGTACAACCGTGATAGTTCAAGGGTGTTGCCACAATAACTTGGCGCCTATAGGCGCCAAGCTATTCTGGCAACACCCTTGAACTATCGCGCTCCATTTATATCCGGATTTGGTGTGTAATCTTCAGTGGACAACTCCAAGTTCTGGACATTTCTTGTCCCTAGAGACTCGACAAGAACTCCTCGGTGAGTCCAAAATAAAGAGTTCACGTTGGCGCAAGTTACTGTACTCTCGGCAAGCAGAAGGTCTAATACGCATGATTCTGCAATCAGGTGCTGGACAAGATGCCAGGACTGGCGTCACCGCACCCGCCCGTCCGCGAAGGTCCTCAACACTAGGCACACCTCTTATTACTGAGCGAACGCCGTGAACCGGCAAAATACACGGATCCTCATTGGCCACTCACAGGCTGTGAGGATAATGATAATGACGCTGATCCGATGGCCGATGATGGTGCTGCTGATGGTGATGATGGTAATGATGATGATGATACCAATGATGCAACACGTCAGAAAACTTGGCGCCTTTCCCTGATGAGCTGTTTTCTGTGAATTAGGCGCTGATTGTTTTCCCTGCAAACAGGACCCGTGGTTCATAACGCCTCTCTCTGGTGCTATTTGCGTGTCCGTTTCTTAAGTTGAGGAGGTCATCGGACGTTCGGTGTGGACGGGGAGGGTCTGCCACAGCAGATGGGGCAGGGCGATTGGCAGGACGATAAATCGGCGAAAGATGAAAATTGAATCCCAACCGACACGGCCCTAAATGGCCGCCAGAGTCCGCTGATAGATGAGGAAACACTGTAACAGTCCCACGGCCAGCTCTTCTCCATCTGCAAGTGGCATAGATTCTCATGCGCCCCTGCATCTGCAGGGGGATATGAGAATCTATACCACTTGTTCGCGAACGTCAGTCCCAATCTAATCCTATCACTGATGATGATACAGAGAAAGTCATTCGAAAATCATCATAGACTGTAGTGTGTCACTGCAGAAGCAAAGGCTTAAGATAATCTATGCCTCTTGCTGATGTACATGTCTGCTCCTCAGATGGACAAAGTGATGGAGTTTTGCGCCTGTGGGTGGTGTGGACAGGAGACGAGAGTCTGGTGATGAAGATTCGATGAGGGTGAGATCAGGGAGGGTCGGACAGGGGGCCGCTAATTCCACGCCAATGGCGACTTGTTCATTCAACACACACACACACACACACACACACACACACACACACACACACACACACACACACACACACACACACACACACACACACACACACACACACACACACAGAGAGAGAGAGAGAGAGAGAGATGAATTTTTTTTTTTATCTTTTTTATTCAGGATAAAGTTATTAGGCAACTCAATAACAGAAAAAGAAACACAGCATACAAATATAAGTAATAATAAAAAGAAAAATTACGTAAAAAACACAATAGGTGAATTGTTGAAAGGAGAAAAAAATTGCAATGGAGAATTTGTAACTGCCACCGATGCAAAAAGCAAGGGAAATAAATGAGTGCATAGCATTAACATTATACTCATCTAAGACAGTGTCATAGAATCAGCAGCATCAAGAGAGAGAGAGAGAGAGAGAGAGAGAGAATTATTTCACGAGAATTAGTCTTGCAAGGATCCTAAGATATTCTAAGAAACTAGTGACGATATCGGGTACACTGCGGTATAGAAGTCAGAACATTAACACAAGAAAACTTGTGATGAAAGTACGCTGTTGGTATTTTTCTTCTTCGACAAATGATCTTCTTCAATTTTTTTTTTCATTTAAAGTTTTTTAAAAAAACTTTTGTTAAATTTCCCGTCTAATTGTTGCATAAATAACTGCACCGACCTATTGACAAACGGGTTGTCTCCCTCGATTCGCTAGCATCAGCGGTAGCATATGGAGGGAAAGAACCAATGTTACTTTTTCAAAGGGACGAGGTACGTAAACTGAGTCTTAGACTGTTCCAAAGCGCCCAGGGTTGAGGTGTGCCTTTGGGTCTTTGTCGCTGAGAAGGACCAATTGAAAAATTAGAGGCCATTGGGAGGAATCCTCCAACGAGTTACCTATTAATTGCGCTGATGGATTGGATATAACAATTTAGATGTGCTCGATGAGCTTGCCGTCTTCCCAAAGTTTCGTCCTGATTACATTTTCTTATACCTTTTTCAAATTCTTTCTCTCTGTCTTTCCCTCTTTTGTTATTCCTTTCTTTTCTCTAAGAAGGGAAGTCCCGTGAGTGTAGGTGTATGTGAACGTGTGTAGCGTGACAAAGTGCTCGTGTTGGTCCGCGTGACAGAACCCATGAGTGGCGCGCGGGCCGCGAGACAGAAGCCATTTTGAAAGTCACACACTTAAGCCTCCATAACGTCCTCTGTGCCGGTGAAAACCATAACACTTAACAGCAAGAGGCATAGATTCACATGAGCCCCTGCTGTCGCAGGGGCTCATGAGAATCTATGCCTCTTGACCTGGAAAATGATGGCTGCTGGGACCGTTTGGAAGACATTTAGAGTCTGCTGACCGCGCCTCATCTAGCCCACGACAATCCCCGAGGTGGTCTCCCCTGATTACAACTCTCGTCCCCAGGGGGCGCTGCGCGAGAGAACGCGAGACGCGGGAAGCGGCGATTGTTCCGCCAAACGCATATGTCTCCTTCAAAGGCAGATGAGGTCTAATTGGACGGTGCGAGCGGTGAGGAGAGAACGTGGTCAAAGTCTGAGGGAAAACATGATGCACAGTTCCGGGAGAAAATCTCTGGACCCACGCGAAACTCTGTACAGTTCAGTTTACCACAAGTTTCCGGCTACGTCCGGAAGTCTCACGATCAAACTATCCACGAGCATGCCAGAACGACCCGGAAATATTCACTGAGATCGGGCCCATAAAATGTCATGCCACGATTGAATTAAAACTTCACTCAGAGCCGTGAACTCGATGCCGGTCGACCTCTTTGAAAGACAGTTTGGGGAGGACTTATCTTGAGGCCGCACGTACTTATTGGCTGAGGTCTTTAAGCAGTCCATTTTTGCCAGTGCTTAAGACCTTAAGCGGGTTCTTTTATATTTGATGTCCAGGACTTGTTCTGAACACTTGCTCGCAAACAATGTTCGGTATGTTTTTGAAAGAGCTGTCATTGACGAAAGAGTTTTCTAACCAAGATGTCTGGTCGTTCTCGATGTTCCCAGACAAATGTTGGCAGAGCAAGACTTGTGCGCAAATGTTCTTGAGCACGTTGAGTTTCACAGGTGCGCATGCGCGGACACATCATATTGTTCTACTGACGAGAACATGCTAGGGAACAGTTGTTCGGCTACATTAAGAAGTCGCTTAAAAATCCCTGACTGAGAAACCTTCATTTTAGCCTCTGTTTAAAACATGACCTGAAGTAATACTTGTAATTGGAATATGCGACTGTAAAATGGCTTTCATGAACGAAAACTTTTTGTCAAAGGAACGGTTGAAGAAAGATACTGTTGAGATGCGATGATCTTCTCAAAATATCCCCTGACATTTGCAGAGGCATTGGCGGAGGAAGTACCCCATGCAACCTCCGTTTCTAGAGAGTGGCTCAGTCAGGTGCCGGTAACCCGTGATTGCCTGCCGGTCTCAAATTAAAGGGGACTGTGTCGCAAATAATTTCATCAGCTCGGTGCAGGTCCCGGCGTTTTATGGCCCCTAATTCCATTTCCCGCCAACATGGGACTTTAATGGAGAAACATTTGTTGTTAAGACAATATGTTCTCCAAGCGGCTGAGATTTATTGCCAGTGGGGAAGACCATCGGGGTCCTCAGCCCGCCGCCTAATCTCAGCCCAGAAAAACCCGCGCCGCTTACGAAGTGCCCCTAATAGATCTTTACAGTCAATCAGTCAGCCACCGCTGTACGTCTGCAAGAGACATAGATTCTCATGAGCCCCGGCGGCCGCATGAGAATCTACTACTTCTGCTGTTATAGAATGCTTAGATTTACCTACAGGGCGCATCGTCAAAAGACAGATCTTTATAGCCAATCAGCCGGACATTTCTCTCTTCAAGAGACATGGATTCTCTTGAGGCCTGCGGCTGTAAGGATTTATGAGAATCTTTGTCTGTTCTTGGCAGAGAGAAGTCCTATTTGCGCCTGTATACGAAACGTACTCTCAGAACGAGAATGGGATTGAGGTGACTTTCTGGCAAATTGATTTTCCCGATTTCCCAAACACACACAATCATGAGAAGTAGAAAACGCATACCACCTTACACCTCGAGTCGAAATTCACAGGAGGTCCACAAAAATATACAATCATTCACGGCAAGTTCACAAGCATGTACAGGTAATTCAAAACAGAAAGCCCAAAATACATACAATGATTTATATGAAGTCCCGGACACATGCGATGATTCGCAGAAAGTTCACAAACACTTGCAATCTCTCACGGGAGTCAACAATACATATAGGATCATTCACAGAATGTCCTCAAACAACATTCACTCATTCATGGAAAGTTCACATGCACATAGTACATGCAATCAGACACAGGGTCCCAAACACATACAGTAACGATCAGGAAGACCACAGACGCATCAGGAAAGGACAAACACACACAGTTATTGAAAGGGATGTCTGCAAACATATACAACCATTCACCGAAAATGGAACCGTGCTGAAACGCATAACTCGTGGGAGTCCAAAAAGCACGCTATACAATCACCCGGAGAGAGAAAAAGAAATCGGCGAGAGAAAGTCAACAATCAGATAATAACTCACAGGAAGTCCGCATAACAAACACAATAAGGGCAGAATCCGATCAGAGTCTTGAGATTTCCGGCCCTCTCGAGATTTACAGGGGTAGAAAATTGATCCACAAATAATCGCCACCGTTTCCTTGTCCAAGACGAGCGATTGGGAGAGGGGGTCGCGGGGTCGGGGTGTGGGGGTCAGGTCAGTTTGTCGTAAGTTGGCAAGCCGAACTGTCAGGAGCGACTCAACGCTGGTTACCTCCCTCGATCCGTTACTGACGCGCGTGTGCGTAGCGGATCGAAGGAGGTAACCAGTGTGAAGCGAGTCGTCAATGGTGATGCCGGAGTGACCTCAGTCACCTTGTTCCATATGCGCATCATGTTCCGTATAGATCGGCAAGTTCTGTCTCGCGTACGATGCACAGCAAATGCTTACGTACGAGGAAACCTCACTGTCTTGTTGAAAAGAAATGTTTATACTGAGGTCACGAATGCCGTAGTGCAGATACAGTGTAGCATTTCAGTAAATTCGAGAAAAGCAATCACCGAGGACGCACAGAGCTGGCCCTTCTGGAAATAAAGCTGAGGTGTAGGAGTCTAGATTTTGTTATTTTTGTCCTGCAATTCCTCATGGTTGCGAGCATCTTCATTGCGTTTAACCCCTTTGCTGCCGAGAAAAGTGAACACGATCCACCTGCAAGAGACATAGATCCTCATGAGCCCCCGCGACCGCGGGGGCTCATGAGGATCTATGCCTCTTGCTGACACCACATTGTATCTATGTTCCTTGTACGGCTAGGGATCTTTCGTGTAGAACTGACAAAGAGTTCAGAAGGGGGAAAAAAATGTACGTACCTATATAGGGAAGGGGTCGTGGTTTTGTCGTTTCTCGTTTTTAAAGATCTGCTCGTTGGTATGAAAATGTGGACCGTTAAAATGACCGCAGACGTACATGAGTATAATTTTTATGCTTTATGTCAGCCTTTATTGGGCATCTTGGGTGCCTTGAAGCCATTCAACCTAGTGTTCTATCAGTGTTTGAGTTCCGCTGACGTTGGGACGAACTCGCCAATGACACGTTATACGAGTACCAATGACCGAAGTCGGAAAACAGAACAGAAGTGATTTGTGTCTATTCCAAATCAGCGAGAGGCATATATTCTCAAGAGCCCCTGCGACTGCAGGGGCTCTTGAGAATCTATGCCTCTTGCACGCGGGAGATTGTGCCGAGGACTTGAATCCTGATTGTCGTAACGGCACGCACTACTCGCATGCGGCAGATCCGGGGGATAATGGCGTCAGCCCGGACGTCCGACGTGTCACGGTGATGTAAGACTCCAGGCCGCCTGACAAAAAACGGCCGGCCATAACGTATTGAACAAAATGAAATGCCGCGCAAGCGGAGGCCGAAAGCCCCGTGGCCTCCTCGGTCGGCTGGAGTTGTTCAGACTGTAATTGTTTGATCTCTGTTTGCTGTATACGAAAGGCGTCTTTGTAACTTTGACAAGAAAACTTTTTAATTCTTATTGTTTATTTTGACCTCCTTGTGCATGCAGCCACCGGTACTGTAAACAGTACCGGTGGCCTCATGCACAAAGGGGGTTAAAAAGCACAAGGTCCTTATGGAGCCCAACATGATGTTGGGTTTATGTGGATCTACGTCCTCTTGCAATAGCTACGTAAGGGGTTCGCGAGATTGAGTGTACGTAGTTTGACGCTCTCTCTGACGGCCGTTGATTGCTGGATCCGGGAAACCATCGTAGTCAGAACATCTAGTCATCTGTCCAGCCTGAGAAAAACACTGACATAAATTCGTCGTAAAGGGGAACGCACCCTTTTTGACTTCCTGCATTTTGCTGGGCTTCTAGGATCTAGACCGCTTGTGCACGGTTGCGCTCGGCGCAGTATTGGAAGGGGAAAGGACATGATGGAAAAAGGGAAAGAACAAGATGGGAAAGGGGAGAGAACAAGATGGAAAAGAGGAGTGAACAAGGACGGGGCAGGCCGGCAGAAGAAATTGGGGAAAGAAGACATGCAGCTCACTTGGCCCCCAGCTAGACAGAGGTCACGTTTTATAAATTACATTTGCCTTTCCATTTGGCCAAATAGAAAGGACATTTTTGTCATTGTGTCAAAAACGAAATATGAATTTATAGTTGTTGGAAATTGGTTCAGTGGAACAAAATGCACATCATTGATGCAAAACTCCCTGGGGTGGTTACTGGGACGCCGTACGGAGTAAAAAACGGCAGGAAAATCGCACATGTGTAGAGTTGCTAGGCAGGATCATTGTGCAGTACGAACATACTTAGAACTTCACTGCAAGTTGGCGCAGATTGTGTTTTGAACATCACTGTAAATTCAACGTCAAAGATCCCCAGCCGTAAAAGGAACGATAACGTGAATGGTTTCAGCAAAATATAGAGCCTCATGAGGTATAGATCCTCAGGGACATTAAGATGGATGCAAATTGGTTTCAGCAAGAGGCATAGATCCTCATGGGCCCCCGCAGTTTGCGGGGGCTCATGAGGATCTATACCTCTTGCAGTTGGGTGGTGTTTTATTGTTCCTCAGCAGTGAGTGTGTTTGACGTATTCATTGCCAATGACGGTGCTTCAGAAACTGACACAGCCAGTGATCTGTAGAATACAGTATAGAGTCGTTCCTGATCTGCAAAATGGAAAACATTATTTATCTTGAATGCACCCCGTTCGTCAGAGATTACGGGTCGATCCTTTTGAGGCTTGCTAGGGACATCATTTGAAATAAATTTGCCCACTTTTCCATAAGTGTGTGCTGGTTTATGAGTTTATACCCTAAGCACTGAATCCGTGAGGTTCAAAATCACAGACCGACACTGACACACCAATTATGCAGTGGATGGCTGAGGCCCAAATGACCAGTTTCCCACCTCCTCCCCTCTGCCATGTGATGGTTGGGTGAAAATGGACAATACTGCACTAGACGCTTGCTAATGTTTATCATAGTGGGTTTCGTAACCCCTTCGTTGTCAGTGATCGCAGATTGCATTTCTGAAATATTGCCTGGATCAACCTCAAAGAGGCTCGAGCTTCTGAGCGGAACGTGGATACAAAGTGGTGGCAGCAAGAGTTGCGGGGGCTCATGAGGATCTATGCCTCTTGCTGAAACCAATTTGTATCCATGTTTTGTTTTAAGGCTGGGGATATTTGCCGCTGACTTTGAAAGGATTTCAAAAACACAGTCTGCGCCCACTGGCAGGGAAGGGGTTAACACCAAAGTATGAACATGGACAATATGTCCAATGCCCCACCCATCTTCCCCTCAAAACTCATTTCCAAAGTGTTTTTCACATAGATTTGTAGGAGGTCGTTTTGTCCAGTCCGTCAAGGGACCACTATTTCAAAATTTCTTCCGAACCACAAAAGCGCCGAATGGGGAATTGCTATGAAAACTGCAGCGATCACGCGATGAGGAAACGTAGGCGAGACCGTGTAAATCATCCCAGGCCGCAGCCAACAAATCATGCGCGCTACAAGGAGCTGATCCACGGCCCAGTCCATGATTGTGAGGAAGGGCCAAAATGGCAGAAAGGCTGCAAAAGTTAGACTTGAATTCGTCTGAAGATGTAAATGGGGCTTGCGTCCCAATAAGAGGCACGTGTTCTAATGAAACCCTATTATGAGAATCTATTTCCTTTTCTGAAACATCATAGAGCTGTCGTTGAATCAAAAGTGGGGTACTCAAGGGTGTCACCAATAGCCGGGCATATGTCTTCAGTCATGAGCCCCTTCAACTTTTAAAGGTTCATGAAGATCGATTCCTCTTGCATACGGAAGAAGTTTGTGGCTGCGCAAACGGAGACTTTTTTTTCAAGCTGTGCAGGGAAAGAAGTAGAAGGAGATTTGAGGAAGCGAGTAGCCAGCGATCTTGCCGATTGCATCATGGTACGTGACAAGCTGTTTGTCGCCTGATTGAATCGGCCAGAGCTTTTTTCTTTCTTTTTTCCTTTTTCCTTCTGCTAAGGTTAGGCTGGGGATCGAGGTGGCTTAGAGCAGAGAGAGCGACCGAAAGCCAAAGACTTGCTATCAAGATTTTCATCATAATTAAAACTGTTTAGGTTTTTGTCCCAAAAATCGTTTCCATAAAATGTTTGACTGGAAAATCGCGAGAAACGATCAGTGTCCTCGGTGCTCTTTGTGGAACGCATCTAGAAAAATAAAAAGACTAGAAACCAGCATATCATAGATTTTTTTTAACTCATTCAGCCCGACGGCCGTATTTCCTTAATTTCGGAGGCGTCATCTAATGACTATGCATCAGTTGCAGGAGATGGATCGACCAAGATAATTCAAGAACAGCCGATAGGCGCCAAGCTAATCTGGCACTACCCTTGAATTATCATGGTCGACCCATCTCCTGCTGTTGTGCGTCAGGGCTGAATGGGTTAATAAATCATTAAAACTTAATCCATTTTTATGAAGAGAAGGAAAGAAAAGAAGTTAAGTTATGCTTCAGAATTTTTGAGAGAGAGAGAGACTGAGAGAGTGAGAGAAGATGGCTCCGCTTTTCCGATGGTTCTAAAAACAACGTTAGATGTGCAATCTGTTGGTACTTTTTCTGTCTGTAAGTGAAGCACGCAACCACCTCCACATGTAATCAAGTTAGGAACATGACCTACAATAAGCAAAAGACCATATTCAGTTGCGGGGGATCATGAGGATCTATGCCTCTTGCTGACACCACTTTCCGAGATGTCCATGTTCCTGGACATCTCGGGTTTTCATTAAAGAAGATTGCCGAAACACAGTCTGCGTGAGCCTGCACTGAACGGGTTAATGCACGGATCATTGACTGCGTCTTTCCAATTTAAGTCCCCCCCCCCCCTCACACACACACACACACACACACACACACACACACACACACAAACACACACACACACACACACACACACACACACACACACACACACACACACAGCACCTCCAAAACCACCTCAAAAAATGGGTATTTGATTTTTCCGTCCGGAAGGCGGGGTCGGCGCTTTTTTTTTTTTTTTTTTTTTTTTTTTTTTGCAAGGGGAGACAATTACGCCGCGCAGACCGAACTCCGAAGACATCTGCCTGACATTAATTTCGCTTATCTGGATTGCCTGCCCTTGCTAGGCGATGGAATTACGGCCCCTGACATGACCAAGGTGGCCTTTGGGGTGGAGCCGTGCGCGCCATTTTTAAACCCATCTGCTGTCTGAGCATTCTGTGTCAACGTCAGTGATTTCTGAAGAAATCATGTGGACGCGATATGTTCCGACAGCCAGAGAGTTGTTTTGAAACCGCTCTCCAATGTTTGCTTTATTTCTTCACGTATGATTGCATGTCTTCCAAAATCGCGTTTGTTCTGTATCTGCATGTATGATTTAGTATGAGTACGTTGTTACGCATGACAGTCAACTACATCCTGTTCCGGAAGCGAGAGGGCGCATTGGTTTGTAAGTTCTATGAAAAAGTAAGCGATGACCTCCGTTCTCTGTGGCAACTGAAATGATGAACTTGATGTGACGATAAACTTGATCGTTAGTGTGCGATCGATATCACACTGGTAATCTCCCTCGATTCACTGGTTGTTTCCCTCGATTCGCTACCGCTTTCAGCGGTAGCGAATCGAGGGAGACAACCAGTGAGGCCGCAAATCGCGGGAGACAACCAGTGTGATGTGCTGTGTCAAAACGATGCCTTAACATTGCATTCTTTCATATTAGACGCCAAAGTTGAATGCCTTGAGGCTTTCATGCTTTTGACTTCCCCTTCATATACTCGTGCGCCATCTGCGGGAGAGAGTACCTGCTTTGCGTCACTGGAGGCGCCAAGTTAATCAGGCACTATCCTTTAGCTGTCACGGTCGATCTATATCCGATGACTTGTATGTATTGTTTAACGAACAACCCTAAAGTGAATCATTCTGGTCTTCAGATGAAGGTAATGCAAAATCTCGCCTGGTCTTGTCTTCCTGTGTCCTGTCTTGCCATGCCCCGTATTCTCTTGTCGTCCCCACAAAATAGGTGCGTCTGTCTAAAACCCTTTTATCCAGTCTACGTCGCAACTATATGAGAACCAGTGATGACCACTTAGTGACTGACAGGCTACATATAGAACCTAATTCTTTCTTCTTCTTCTTCTTCTTTTCTCCTCCTTTTGCGCGTATCGCTGACCCAGTTGTACGATGACCCCCGGTGGCCTTCCTCCACCTGTGGAACACATATATATAAAGCTTTACCGGGCCCACGACTACAGCTCCTTCCAGCCGCAAAAGGCATATATTCTCATGGGCCCCTGCGTTCGCCCTATACCTCTTGCTCGCAGAGATCAGGCTCGTATGAATATCTATACACCGTCAGACTGATGACTAGTTGCTGACAGATCCCCTTGGTGGAGCTCGTGGGTCTGTGTCTTATGTGGATTACGGGCATGGGTCGCTTTTGGGATGAACCTGTAACAAAACGACTTCGGGCGACTGTGCGCGGGCCCACTGCGGCCGGCGTGGGTCCGAGGACTTTTGCTCACTTGGTAGACATCCTTTAAGTTCGATAATTCTTCTCATCTCAGAGTCCGGTCTCCCTGCGGCGACTAGTACACAGTCATTGGTTCTGTTTTGAGTATTGCGTAATTTCGGCGTCGGAATTTGACACGCCGACGTTTGTCGGCAATGCAATATAATGTCTTCGGTAGAGCTGTCGAATTGACATTAAAAAAAGAAAAGCACTGATTGTTGATATTGTGACACGCTGTTCCAGTGTGTCTTTTGTCAGATGGCTTTATCCTGGCCGCGTGTGAGGCCAGTCTCACACTCATATATTCGGGATCGAAAGATAGGGTTGGACGTGTAAAATTGTGTATGGACTGAAAATTGTCGTGTTTAAGTCACGTAATACAATTCACTTGCTTGATCTTTGTCAAGGGGTTGGTGATATGTACCAGTAAGTCCTGAGCAGAAACAATCTCGTGGCTCTCGCGAGATGCACATGAGGTTAGCGTACAGAACAGTTAAGCACGCAGCCAGTCCCTTGTAGCTGTATGAATATTTCTTGTCAGGTTGGTACCATGTTTACAAGAGTACCACAGGTCTGACATTCAAAGACATACTCACTCCTTCAATCCAACTCTGCTCATTTGCAGAACAGGAGCCAGTTGCATGAGCGAGCTTTGTCCTGCGCAAGCCACTAAGCAATGTGCTCCGCTCTAGCGGAGCACCTTGCTTAGTGGCTTGCGCAGGACTATAAGCTCACTCATGCAACTGCACTCAGAGTCGGATTGATGCAGGTGCGAGCCAGATGTTGATATAGGATTCTAATACGCCCCTGCATTGGCAGGGTCTTATATGAATCTATGCCTCTTGCAGATGGAAATGTCTTGCTTACAGACCTCACCACCAAGAGTTCTCCGTCAATATGGGCACTGATCCTTCCTCCACCACACGAGATTTAGCCGCATAATCAGGTTAGGGGCAGGCAACCCGTTCATGGCGGCGGTACGCAGGTCCCCAATCAAACCCTTATTAACAAGCCCTGCTTTAATTAACAGACTCTGCGCGGCACTTAAAGTGATTTTCCATATTGAAAAGGCCTCGCCCGGATTTCAATAGACCACAGCAGGGCCACTGCAGTAGACAGAAGGGGTGGAAATCCCAAACGCCCTGATATCCTTTCATTCTGCAAGAGGCATAAATTCTTATGAGCCCTGCTTACGCAGGGCTCGTGAGTACCCATGCCTCTTGCTGGTACTGGATGCGTCCATTCTGCCTCTCAATTGGAGTGAGTTGTAGAGACTTAAGCCTGTGGATTCTCAGCCAAAAGCTTCAATCTGGCTGTGGAACAAGAGGCTGATGGGGATCGAATTGGATCCATTATGGCCAAAACAGTCCCCGTCTGTGCCGGTACTGTCCGCGATCCAGTCCACATGCGTTTGATACACAGCGTGACCAGCCCCTGACACTACATTGTGCCGGTCTGTGATTTTGGATCTAACGACCGTTAGGTCCAAAATCACATACCAGCACACATGATAAAAGTAGAAAACTCCAAAGTTGTGGCAATGCCATTGTCAGTCATTTCCAACTGAGACGTTAACAAACTTAAAAAAACAAACTTAAATCAGTCACAACTATTGGGAATAAAAGGACCCGATCAGATTTGGGCTGATGACTTGTATTTTAGTGCTAATGGCATGTTTGGTCCATGGTCTACTTAGAAGCACACTGGTTACCTCTCTATAAGTGCTGCGAAAGATGTTACAAACAAGAAACCGCCATAATTGTTTCGAAGCATGGCCACGGTGACTGAATGTTATGAAGCTATGAAGTGTAGTCGGAAAAAAAAACTTTTCTTCCCTTTTCTTCTCTTCTGCATTTCATGGTTTCTTTCGTGTATGGAACCCTTACGCGGGAATTTTGTTTTCACTTCATAGTGACAGAATTTTTTAAAATAATAAATCATTGTTTGTTTGTTTTTCCGTTGCACACTGAGATATCTCTGCGTGTCAAATAGCAGCAGTCAAACATTTTCCTTCAAATTCTCTTCAGCTCACTCACTTTGTTTGGCAGTAACCTGGCAGTGCTGAGATCCATCATCAAATGACTGTGAGTGTGGAACATCCCTCCAGTGATACGAGCTCTCCTGACCAGACGCCCAAAAACATATTCTCGTTAGCTCCGTCTTTTTTTCTGTTGGAATATTTTTTGTCAAAGTGATGCCAGTAGAGACAGCGTTGACAAGGAGCGTTCTGAGAGCTATCGGGATTGTCCGTAAAGGGAGATTATCTGGGCCTGTGACCCTTCGGCCCGCGACTAAAGTGGCCAGCTTGCCTCTGACGCAGCTTGCGATTGGTTGGCGGATTGAATTTGGCGACGAGACCTCAGCGATATCATTCCATCTGCAAGAGACATAGGCTCTCATGGTCCCCTGCATCAGCAGGTGCTCATGAGAATCTATGCCTCTTGCTGGTAGCAAAAATTGTCTCGTGGCACGCTTACCGATCTAGTCCTCAGACGGAGGGTGGTGATCAGGGTTGGCAGTCCACGAGTGTCTAGTCACACAAGCCCCCAAATGACTTCGTTTACACCACGGGATGAAACTTTTAGTCCTCGCTCTCTGTCTCTCATATGGCTGCAGGACTATTTCCTGCCACGCGAGATTCCTCTGGGAATCACGTTGACCTAAGGAAACACGATCACACAACCAGGGCCATCGAGTCTTCATTCGCACGTTGACAGCACATACAACGTCCAGTCAGTCCTAGTAGGGAGACTTGTATCAGGCGGGCAAAGGACCTACCGCATCACGGATCCAGAGCTGTTCAAGACAGTTGATCCCTGTCTGGTCTTGGAGAAAGGTTTCCAGTAGGCAAAATGTCCTCGTGCCGTCGTCGGCCGTGGTGGGCCCGCGCTGTACATTTTGCTCTCTGGTTCGCCGGCCCGCGGCATCTGGCAAACATAAGCCACTTGTTGGCACCCTGCCCTCTAACGTCGATGGGTCTGGTCGTGTTTTTACACAGACAGAAAACTTGTCCGCGATGACAAATGGTAGGTTTTACTTTCAGCCTCCTAATCCTGCAGTCCATAGACTTGATCAAGTGAGCGTTAAGTTTGAAAGCTGTCGGGAATGCGGACAAATGGTAGGTTTAAGTTTTAAGTTCGTATTGGTTTCCATTGGTGAATGTCGATTTCGAAAGCTTTCAGACTGTCTTCGTTTGTGTCTTCGGTGATTTTGGACCCGCCTACGGCTTGAACCGCAAGGTCCACAATCACACTGCAGCACTCTTTTTTTTTTCTTTTACAAGTTGTTGGTACTTTCAGCTCTTTTGTCAGTAGTTTTAGCAGTACTTAACTTTCTACTGAGAGCTTCAAGCGCAAGACAAATGACATGGATTTTTTATCGTCATCGTCTTTTCCAATGTGTGGTCCAGCGGGATTATTGAAGTCTGATGCTATGCAACTTACGTCGTTGGAACTTAACATGTTCGTCTACAGCAGCATGTCAAACAAGATAAAGTTTTTAAGATTTTTTAAAGTGTGTGGAGTTTCACTGATAGAATGTTGGTCGACGCAATACAGTTCTGTTCTGCATTGAGCGTTGGCAGATAGTCTTCATCTTACGTGTAGTGCGCCTGTTGCCGGGTCCGCTTGCTCTGTTCTTCAAACAGTTTTAACCCCTTCACTGATGAGAAATATCGAACTCCACCCAACTGCAAGAGGTATTGATCCTCATAAGCCCCCGCAGTTGCGGGGACTCATGAAGATCTATACATCTTGCTGAGATCATTTTAAATCGATATCCATTGATCGGTTGTGGCTTTTGGTCGTTGGACGAACAGCGATTTCAGAAACAAAATATGCGTCCAGTGTCAGGGAAGGTTTTACTTTACTTCAGCCATTGACTGCTGCTGATAATACCGCAGGGCGGAAAAGAGGTTTTAACCCATATCATACTGAGGCTAAAAGCTTCAAATGTGTACACCGTATGCAACCTACATTATAGTACTTACAGATAAGGATATAGACCAATGGATTTAGTTCAAGGGTGGTGCCAGAATAGCTTGGCGCTTAGAAGCGCCAAGCTGTTCTGGCACTACCCTTGAACTATTTTAGTCAAACTTATTTCACACACTGGTGTATTCCGAATGATAAGGGTTAATATGCTATTGTTTCGTCTGGATACATTTTCCTTGCACAGCTGGTTGCGCTCGTTAACAATTGTATACGCAATTTGACATACAAGTTGTAAGAAACGAAGAGTTCAATGATTGCGTCTTTGTTGACAGATTTCTTTGGAAGAAGCAAGATGGGTGTAATCACAGTGACTGACATCGACTACGGCCACATTTTTGGTCCCTTTCCCTCTCACGTGACCCCCGCTGACCCCGCCTACCTTATTGGCATGCTGACCAATGACAAGCGACCGGAGGGCATTGTGCTCAAGGTAACAAAAATGTTATTTATGCTAATCAATGTTTTTAGTGTGTGACGCACTCGTTTTCGGTGTGATTTATGTATGTGTGCCTTTTTCTGTGACCAAAATTGTTGATTGAGGTGGTTGTAGTTGGCGGAGGGCGGGGGGGGGGGGGGGGGGGTTGCGGCTGTTGCTGTTGTTCTTCTGTCATCAATCAGACATCGTCTTCGTCGAAACGGTACTAACTGTTAGAAAACGGCCTTTGAATTGAGGTCCTGGACCATAAATTACGTGATGATCACTCGCAGTCAAGTACACATTCGGGCGCTATCATTGTCGTGCTGCTTAGTGGCATGAACTGACGGTTATGAATCCTTTTGGCAGATGGACCCTGCAGAACGTCGTGAGGGTCTGCGTGCGGTGGACTGGCTGCCCTACATCCAGCCGGCTAGAGATCCCGAGGAGCAGAACATGGAAGCCTACGTGAAGGCCGGCCAGGTGTACTACAGGACCCTTAGGATCGTCAGGACGGGAGAGGAGCTGCTCGTCTGGTACAGCAAGGACTTCGCTCAGCTACTCAGCATTCCAGAGCTGCCAAGAACTTCCGTATCAGGTTTGTAATAATAGACTTGTTCGTACTTCTGGGGTTCTGTGAGGTGGCCTCTTGGGACATAGATCTTCATGAGCCCACGAAGCCTGCCGGCTTCGTGGGCTTATGAGAATCTTTGTCCTAAAATTCTGGAGCATGTATTGAGCAGCGTACAGACTTTGTGAGTACATAAGGATGTGTATCTTTAGTAGGCCGCCAGTTCGTTAAGGAAACGTTGACCTCGTCACAATTCGGTGTACGGTTTTGGACTGACGGATCGTTGACGACAGAAACTGCGTATAAAATATGGTGTTTCAAAATATTTTTACACTCTCAGCCTTTGATTTTTATTTCTGCATGGACTCTTTTCTTCACACATTTTTTTTATTTATTTATTTATTTATTTATTTATTTATTATTTATTTATTTATTTATTTATTTATTTATTTATTTATTTATTTATTTATTTTGCAGATGAAGAGCAGTTCATCTGTCCGCGGTGTGGCGACACGTTCGACTACCCGTACCCGCTGCGCGCGCACATCAAGTTCAAGTGTAGCTACACGTTAAGCGAGCTGAGCCCCAACAGACCCTACATGACTGATCGTAAGAACGGCATGCACGACGCCGCGCGACACACGCTCAAACCTCCACCAGTTGTGGAGCTCACGAGGATCAGGTCGTCCACAGACACGCGACACCCAGCGCCACTGTCCGTATACGGATCGACAGCGCCACCTAGTCCTAGAGGCAGGTGTCCAGCCGGACACCTGTCTCTAGGACTAGGTGTCACCGACAGAGCCCGGGGGTCGCCTCCAATGCCCGGGATGAAGAGGAATCACAGTGACAACAGCCCCTTCCGCCAGTCCCTCTCGCCCAAAATACCCCGGGTGTCGGAGCCTAAGGTGGAGCGGCTGTCGCCAGGCAACGTTGACCCCAGCAGACAAGTGGGCGGTGTGGACAGAAGGTCGCCGTGTGATTTAGTGAGCAAGGACGATCACCGGGACGCGGCCAGCGCCTTCCGCAAGGTGGAGAGGTCGGTCAGCCCGGACGGCGAACGATCTGGCAGCGACACCTCCTCCCGGGCAGGAGACGACAAACTGACGCTGAGCCCCGTGGGTGGGGCCGTTTCCCTGTCCCTTCCTACCTCCCTGCCCACTTCCGGCCCCGCCCCTCCCATCTCCATCATGCCGGCTCTGGCCAACCCACCCACCTCCATGTCCATGCCGGCGTCACTGATGGGGCTGTACATGCCGCGCCTGCCCATGGGGCCCCCTCCACTAGGGCTGCCAGGGGGGCCCCCACACCACATCCACCCGGTGTCCGCCCACCACCCGGCCTTTGCTGCCGCCGATCAGATCCCACCTGGGCTGCTGGAGATGTGCCGTGCAGCCATCCCGTCTGTGGGGCCGCTGACCGAGAGTTTCGCCAACATACGCAACGGCGACACTCCCCACGGCCCCGCCTTCCCCATCAAGCCCGCCATGTTCCTGGGGGGAGGGGAGCGCCAGGCGGGCCACGTGCCCTTCCTCAAGACCAACAACCCCATGGTGGAGAAGATCCTGCAGTCCACCTCCCCCACCCTCATGTCCGCGCCACTCACTGCCATGAACCTCTCGCAGAACTGGTGCGCCAAATGCAACGCCACCTTTCGCATGACCTCTGACCTTGTGTACCACATGCGCTCCCACCATAAGCGCGAGTTCGACCCCATGAAGCGGAAGCGCGAGGAGAAGCTCAAGTGCAACATCTGTAACGAGACTTTCCGAGAGCGGCACCACCTCACACGGCACATGTCCTCACACGCCTGACAAAGCACGTCACCATGTGACGCTAAGTGACCTGCGACTGGTGAAGTGACGCATGTAGGCCTACACAGTCACTGGCTTACCTCATTCGCGGCCAGCCGCATCCGGATGAGGCTGGCCGCGAATGAGTTAACCTGTTCAGTGCCTGCTGACGCAGACCGTGTTTCTGCAGTCTTCGGACATTCAACACCAGAAACCCCTAGATGTCCCAGGAGCATGGATTCAAAGTGGTGTCGCCAAGAAGCATAGATCCCCATGACCCCCCCGCAACTGCGGGGGCTCATGAGGATCTATACTTTTTGCAGTTGGGTGGTGTTCCAATTTTCTCGGCACTGAGCGGGTTAAAACCCGATGACCGTGCGACATACATGTACTGACGCCCTCCTTGCGAGAACACGTCAAAACCTTGGACTGATCTCGACCAGCAAGAGGAATATGGTGCACAAAGCCCATGCAAGCGATGTGTAAAGGATGGACCACACGCAGGGCTGAACACGTAACGAGAGCGACTGTATCCACTTCGCAAAGGTCCTCGGGCCGATAACGGCCGCAGTTGGCCACGAATGTGCGCGGGCCAACTGCGGCCGTCATAGGCCCGAAGACTATTTGCTATTTGAGTAGTTGATGATCTCACGAACGCGACATCTTAGGACGTCTGATGTCGTAGACTGACAGCGATATGCACTGGCCGCGTTTGTTGTGGTAACAGAGACATGAAATGTCCGCACTAGAAATCATAAGTCAGTAAATCCATTTTTTGTGAAAAGCTAGATTTTCATTGCAGTGAAATGAAAATCGCGCTTTTCACGAAAACCGACTTGCTGTCTTTTAGCAGAGCAGATGTGTGCGGGTCTGTAACTACAGGCCAGCACGAAAATGGCATTCATTGCCCGGTATGGACTGATGTGTTAGGCATGTGGTCCGATTTGTTTGTTGTAAGTACTGGTGGGTCGTATTATGCGCCAAAAATGATCTTCGTGGACAAAAACGAAAAGACACGAATTCGGATTTTCACATGTTTATGAACAAAAGACTGATGGATGAATCAGCCAGTGGATGTTAGCAATCTTGCGAACACTACCAACAGTACTTCTCGCGTTTCTGTGGACGCGTATCACTGGCCGTGAAAATCAGGGCCAAAGTGCAGTGTGTTTTTATTCTAGGCCATTGACTGCCAGCTCACTTCCCCTCTGCATGGATCGACATTTTGCTTGGGTCTACAACTCTTTAGAACAAGGCCGTAGGACTATGAAAGGCAGTTACTGGCTATTGACAATTATCTACAGGTCGCGGAACTGATCAACAAGTACGCAGGTCACTCACCCAGCCTGATGCATCCACAAGAGACATATATTCTCATGAGCCCCTGCATCCGCAGGGGATCATGAAAATATATGCCTCTTGCCTGCAAAGATCACTCCCGATGTACCCGCAGACTGACGGTAGAATCAGTAAGAAAGAGAAGAGAGAAAACGTTTCCAGTTCGCCGGGCATCATTTCTTGAACGATGACGGTGCGTAAATGGACTGACAGGAGAATGCTTCGTTCAAGCCTTCTCCAGCTCCTGACACAATAATAGTATGTGTGTACAGAGTTCTATGTGGGTCTAACTTGAATTTGCGTGGCGTAGGACCTTGTCCAACAGTTGCTATGTGTGAATCGCGCAGACGACGTTAAACTGATAAATGGCTTAAACCAAAGACTAAACGACTAGGCTGAAGTTTGCTTACATTATTTTTGTTGACTATTTTGGGGAAATTTTGTATGAGCGAGTTCCAAGTTGAACTAATTGTTTTAAAGTCTTCCCATGCGTGAAATAACTTACCCATTTCAACGCAGAACCACACAAACTGACTGGTGAAAGTACAGTACTCCGACGGGCCAATTACAGTAGAACCTGTTTTAACTCATTCCAACCCAGACACACCACAACAAGATAAGGATCGACCATTTCTGGCATCACCCTTGAACTATCATGGTCGATCTGTGTCCTGCACTGCACTGCAATCTTCAGAGGACAACGGCAAAATTGGGGGATTTCGGTGTTGGGGTAGAATGAGTTAAGCGACCACCATTATGAGAGATCACCTGTATTGATTATAGGCCATCATTTAGGTGGCTGTAGTCACCTAAATGATGGTTTGTATTGGCAGGAGACACTTTTTGCCGTTAAAAGCTTGTCTTGAGGAAGCGCTAGTCTTTTGCGGCCACTTTTTCCTCGCAAGAAAAGGCAGTTGCTCAAGAAAGGTTTTATTGTACAAATAGGTTGCGTTGGATGGGCTGACGTCGACAGCTCAAGGGTTGCGCTTGATTAGCTGATCAGACGCAAACTTTCAGCTGTGAACACATTCCCTTTGGAATTAATTATCGACCATGATAGTTCAAGGATAGTGCCCGCCAAGCTCTATCCGGCAACACCCTTGAGCTGTCATGGCCTATTTATTTCCTACATCTATAGACGCCCCCAAAAGTTACGAAAGTCCTTGTCATGTAAGGTGTAGATTACTGCCGTTTAGTCTCCCACAGTTGGCTCATCTTTGGCCATCCAAAGGTCAATTGTTAGTTAAACCCTTGTGCTTGCAGCCACCGGTACTGTAAACAGTACTGGTAGCTGCAGGCACAACGATATTAACCCCTTCACTGCCCGGGTGGATGCGGCCTGTGTTTCTGAAATCTTTGTTTATTCAGCGTCAAAGAGCCCCAGCCGTGCAAGGGACAGGGCAACAAAGTGGTTTCAGCAAGAGGCATAGATCCTCATGAGCCCCCGCAATGCGGGGGCTCATGAGGATCTATGTCTCTTGCACATGGTTTGGGTTCACGGCAATGAAGGGGTTAGTTCCTGACCTCTAAATTGGATAACAAAAATGCTTTGGTGTAGATCTCAATATATCATTGTATAATTTTCATTTCCTTAGCTATCTAATTATATGTATACATGTATTCATTATTCATTCACCAATGTCATGTGATAAAATGTGCGGGACACTGAATGTTCAAATACTATATAGCACACTGCCAGTGATAATTATTTCTTTGTTGTGCGTGAATTGTGTAGCGTATAGACATACACATGTACACAATAACTGTTTATGAACATTATCTTCCAGTCGGTGTGTGCAATAACAGATGAGTGTCATGAAATAAAGTTAGAAGCACTTGTAAACCTGTTGTCACTTTGTCTGTGTTCTCCTGGTTGGTTGGCGTTTGGTTGATTCCTTTGTTAGTACCAAATGTGTGTGTGTGTGTGTGTGTGTGTGTGTGTGTGTGCGTGCGTGCGTGCGTGCGCGCGCGCGTGTGTGTGTGTGTGTGTGTGTGTGTGTGTGTGTGTGTGTGTGTGTGTGTGTGTGTGTGTGACAGCCAAGATGTCAAAGTAGATAGAGCACCAGACAGAGTCAGTACACGACTGAAACGGTTTTAGTCAGGTATTTTAGCTGGCTTTCATCCCTCACCCCAATAGCAAAAGATCTTCGGGCCGACATAGCCGCATTGGCCGGCCCGCGCACATCCACTTCGGACGCTGTCGGCTCGAGGACCTTTGCGTACTAGGCAGGTAATAAGATTACATCGCACACGAACCACATTACGCATGGAGGGGGAGGAGGGCGCATTGTATTTCTCATTGTATATCGGACATCGATCAGAAGATTGGAAATATAGGACTATTGACCAAAACTGTACATTTGGGAAATTTTAATTGCGTTGAAATATCGATGCATAGGACTGATGATACCTGTAATTATCTAGACAAAAAAAAAAAGACTTTCGATACATAGGACTATCGATTTTTTAAGTCATAGGACTGTCGATACGAGGGACTACTGATCATGGAATAAGCGATACATAGGACTATTAGTATTAATGCGCGTCCCGACATATTACGAAACAAAAACCACTACTTATTGTACGTTTTGAAATCTAATGTTAAATGTGTATTCCACTACTGCTATATAAACTTCTACCGTATGTAGTCAAAGTAAATAAACATAAGCCCAAAGTGCTGGTCGAATAGTCGGGTGGCTAACAGCAAATATGCGTGACGTCAGTTTGCCAAGCACTCCAGCGATCGGTCTTCGAGCGAGGTGACACACACAGGACTTGCGACACACGCGCAGTTTGGTGTGTACCAGCAGGCTTCGTACTTGCAGCGACAGGCATAAACCCAGAGGAGGGGCTCATAAGAATCTAAGTCTCTTGCAGATGGTACGGTTTGACAATACATGTTGTGAGAGACATGTGTCAACCACGAGGACTTTTCAATGTCTAAAGAGCTGAAAAGTAACTGAATAGATTTCATCCAGTCTAGCAAAAGGCGTATAGATTATTGACAACCCAGCGGGGCGGGGAATCTATGCCTCTTTAAGACAGCACAGACTGCCGACTGAACGAGTTATTTATACTGCGTACCCATTCATGCTGTGGTGTTTGAAATATCAGGCAATATGGCTGACCGATACTAACGACAACTAACAGCTGAATAGAAGTCTGGCAATGTGTTCGAAGGAGTCGTCGGCGAGGTCGTCAGAGAAAGAGTTTGTCGCAACATAAAGAATGGACGAACTCGAGATGCCGACTGCTGCCACGCCAAATAGAACTCAGTGGAGAGCACTGTCGTGCTGCTGCCTTCAGTCCCCCAAGCCAGTTCGGGCAAGGGACTGATGATGATGATGAATGTGTTCTTTAAATTTTGCGTTACCAATGGGTCTGTAAATGTGTGTAGTCGCCAGAAGCATGATAGCGATTGCCTGGACTAAATACTCAATGAACTGGCTGCCACTGCACTGCATTTCAGAGTGTGTTGCTTGTGGTTGTGTTTCCAATACAAATAGACAAGTCTATGCAGGTACGTCGTGTGTGTGTGTGTGTGTGTGTGTGTGTGTGTGTGTGTGTGTGTGTGTGTGTGTGTGTGTGTATGTTGTGTGTGTTTGTGTGTGTGTCGGTGTGTGTGTGTGCCAGTGTGTGTGCCAGTGTGTGTGTGCAGTCTGTACAAGTCGTTTAGGATTTAATTATATTGGCGGTACGGATGTTTTACACGGTATATTTCATGGGAAATTTACTCGAGTACTCAAAATACATATGTTTTCTTTCATTTATTACTGATGTTTGACGTATGATTGCCACAGGTGTGTGTACAGTAACATGACGCGACCTTAAAGGAGGAAGTAGGTAAAGGTCCTTTTTAAGCTTCGGCTCCAGTGAAGTTGGCATTGTAGTCCCCGATCGCTTCGGTGCCAGCGGAACGTTAAATGCGCAAACGAAGTTGGCACGCTATTTAGGTTCGATTATAATGTGTGCTGGCCTGTTATAATGGATATTACAGCATAGAGTCGTCATGTGCAATGGCGACTGACCAACACTGAAATCCTGGAGCCAGTTGCATAGCGGAGCACCTTGCTTAGTGGCTAGCGCAGGACTAAGCTCACTCAAAGCGGAGCGCCTTGCTTAGTGGCTGGCGCAGGACTAAGCTTACTCATGCAACTGCTGGCTCCTGACTCTTATATCAGGTCCGTGGCGCAGCGGTAAAAGCGCCTGCCACCAATGCTAGAGGTGAGGTTCGATACCCGGTTCCGGCGTCGGACTTTTCTCCTCTAATAAGTGTCACCGTTAATTCGGGCGGACCGTCGGGGGGGGGGGGGGTCTCCGGGTACTCCGGCTTTTCCTCCCCTACGACATTGGTATCAATTTCAACCCACTTAATCAAATTTCCCTCGCGCTGGGACCATACGGCGTTGAGGCGCGTCCCCTGGGTGGTGGATAGGGGGTCCCTCGTGAGAGGGGTGCACCGAATGAAATAAGGTGCCGTGAACCAACATGGTCTAAGGGAAGGTGACCCCGACAGAAAACCCCTGGTCCTCCTAGTAAGGGGGTTGGGCGTGGGGGTAGCTTCCCCACCCTGCAAAAAAGGAAATAGCTACAAAAACGCCGACGAAAAGACTAACAGTAATTCCTTTCCTGGAGGAGGAAGGTTCTTCTACTAGAAGACTTATGACGTCCTGTGGTGAAAGCCGGAAGTCTTCGGAAGCCACAGGAACGAGCCGCCTCTCTCTATCCAGGGATACAACCATGGGCACATGGAACGTCAAGACCATGTACCAGAGCGGCAAGGCCGCCCAGATAGCAGCGGAAATGCAAAAGTACAACCTTTCCCTGCTAGGCATCAGTGAAGCCAGATGGACGCAGTCTGGCCAGAAAAGGCTGTTAAGTGGGGAGATGATTCTGTATTCAGGTCATGAAGAGGAGAATGCCCCCCATACAGAAGGAGTAGCACTCATGCTGTCACCAGTGGCACAGAGAGCGCTGATGGGCTGGGAACCTCTTGGGCCAAGAATTATAACAGCAGCCTTTAGAACCAAGAAAAAGCTCAAGCTGAACGTCATCCAGTGTTATGCGCCCACCAATGACAGTGACGAGGAAGAGAAACAAGAGTTCTACGACCGACTCCAGAGTGCCGTGGACAAATGTGCGGAGCGAGACATCACCATCGTCATGGGCGATTTTAATGCCAAAATAGGGGAGGACAACACCGGATACGAAGAGGTGATGGGGAGACAGGGACTAGGCTCGGAGATAAGTGAGAACGGGGAGAGGTTTGTAGACTTTTGTGCTCTAAACCGACTTGTCATTGGAGGCAGCATCTTCCCACACAGAAGAATACACAAAGCAACTTGGGTCTCACCTGACCATACAACAGAGAACCAAATAGACCATATCTGCATTACCAAGAAATTTAGAAGATCCCTTCAAGATGTTCGAGTGAGGAGGGGAGCAGATGTCGCCTCAGACCACCATCTGCTTACCTTAAGAATGAAGCTCAAGCTAAAGAAAAGCCGCACAGAGACAACAAGAAGACAGCGCTATAATGTAGGCCTCCTGAGAGAAACTGGAGTTAGAGAAGAGTTCAAACTGGTGCTGTCCAACCGGTTTCAAGCGCTACAGGAGCTAGTAAATGAAGAGGAGGCGGTCACCACAGAGCAGCAGTGGAAGGCAGTTAGAGAGGCGCTGAACTCAACCTGCAAAGACACTGTAGGGTTCAGGAAACACCACCACAAGGACTGGCTGTCGGCACAGACCTTGAAGAAGATAGAAGCGAGGAAGCAGAAGAAAGCAGCGGTCAACAACAGTCGCACGAGAGCAGCCAAAGTAAGGGCACAGGGGGAATACTCGGAAGCCAACCGCGAGGTGAAGAGGAGTATCAGGGCAGACAAGAGGGCCTACACAGACAGCCTGGCAGCAGAGGCAGAAAAGGCAGCAGGCAGCGGCAACATGAAACAGCTCTACGACATTACCAGAAGATTGTCGGGTAAGTATGGCCATACAGAAAGACCAGTAAAAGACAAAGAAGGCAAGCCTATTGCAGACAGAGCAGACCAACTCGACAGATGGGCCGAGTATTTTGAAGAGTTACTGAACAGACCTAGCCCACCCGACCCCCCCGACATCCAGCCGGCAGAGACCGACCTACCCATCAGCTGTGACAGACCCAGCCGGGAAGAGATCAGAAAAGCAGTGGCATTTTTGAAGAATGGCAAAGCAGCAGGGCCAGATGGCATCCCAGCGGAGTCTCTGAAAGCAGACCTAGAGACAACAGTTGAGATGCTGTACCCACTGTTTGGAAAGATCTGGGAAGAGGAGGTGATGCCAGCTGACTGGAAGGAGGGGTACCTAATCAAGCTTCCCAAGAAAGGCGACCTCAGCAAGTGTTCCAACTACAGAGGAATCACCTTGCTGTCAGTACCAGGAAAGGTCTTCAACAGGATCATCCTAGAGAGAATGAAGAGCTCCGTTGACCCCCAGCTGAGAGACCAGCAAGCAGGATTCAGGAAGAACCGATCATGTACAGACCAGATCGCCACTCTCCGCATCATCGTGGAACAGTCTCTGGAGTGGAGCTCCCCGCTGTACGTCAACTTTGTGGATTATGAGAAAGCATTTGACAGCGTGGACCGAGAGACTCTGTGGAAACTCCTACGACACTACGGTGTACCCACAAGGCTCGTCCGCCTGATCAAGAGCAGCTATGATGGCATGACATGTCGCGTGATCCACGAAGGGCAGTTCACCAGAGAGCTCCAGGTCAGAACTGGTGTCAGGCAGGGGTGTCTGCTGTCTCCGTTCCTCTTCCTACTGGCCATAGACTGGGTCATGAAGATGACCACAGAGCACAGACGAAGTGGAATACAGTGGACACTGTGGACACAGCTTGACGACCTCGATTTTGCAGACGACTTGGCATTACTGTCCCACACTCATCAACAAATGCAGGACAAGACCACGAGGCTTGCTGACATCTCGTCCCAAGTGGGCCTCACCATTCACAAACAGAAAACAAAGACAATGAGGCTGAACGCAACCAGGGAAGAACCAGTCTTGCTTGCTGGCACCCCGTTGGAGGAGGTGGAGTCCTTCACCTATCTCGGGAGCATCATAGACAAAAAAGGCGGCACTGATGCAGATGTCAGAGCACGAATCGGTAAAGCCAGAGCAGCCTTTCTCCAGTTGAAAAAAGTGTGGAGTTCCAGAGAGCTGTCACAACACACCAAAGTCCGGATTTTCAACTCCAATGTAAAAGCAGTTCTCCTATATGGAGCAGAGACATGGAGATTGACAAAAACCACAGTCAACAGAGTACAGACCTTCATGAACAGTTGCCTTAGAAGAATTTTGAAAATCCACTGGCCAGAGAAGATCAGCAACGTCAGACTCTGGGAGAGAACAGAGCAGATAACAGCAGAGAATGAAATTGGGCGAAGAAGATGGGGATGGATCGGTCACAGTCTGAGAAAGCCAGCTTCCAGTATCACTAGGCAGGCATTGTCATGGAACCCCCAGGGAAAGAGGAAAAGAGGTAGGCCGAGAAACTCCTGGCGTCGAGACCTCCAAGCAGACATCAAGAGACTGGGAACCACCTGGAGTAGAATCGAAGGAGAAGCACAGGACAGGAGTTGCTGGAGGTCTCTCGTCGACGGCCTATACCCGGGTAGGGGTGACAGGCGTAAGTAAGTAAGTAAGTAATCAAATTTCAGATATATTCGATTTGAATTTCCAAAACTTCAGTAGCTCGTAAATGTTCTGTGTTTATGTACAGTGTGTGAGTGAATGCGCGTGATTCACGTGAGCGTGCTTGTTGGGTTTAGTTCGCGGCGGCGCTTTGAGCCGATTTTCAATTGGGATAAAGCGCCTATTTAATGCGCTGATTTTTATATTATTTAGTTCCTGTGACATCGTTAAGTTCAAGTCGCTCTTGTGCAACCCTGGCGGAACTAAATTGGCAAATACTGGCACGCCGTGAAATGGCAATGGTTACTTTCAATGCCCTTAGCAATCTTCTCAAAAATGAACCTTAATAACCCAAATACAACCCACTTCGCTTCAAGGTCGGATACTAACAAAAGGCGGATATAACAACGCTTTTTCAGTGGCCCCGACAACACCTTTTCTAATGTAAATTATACTTCGCTTTTATTAATTAAAAATATAAATAAAAATAAAAACTTCGGATAGAACAAGTTACAAGAAGAAAAATTGGATCGCCAGGCGATTTGTCATTATGTACCCGAAGCTTACTGTTGGAACTATCTTTACTACATACGGTATTGTGTTGAGGTGAGGAACAACTTGAAGCACACAATACATTTGAGCGAAGTACCAGGGTGTAATGGCTCTTATCCCATATCATACTGAGGCTAAAAGCTTCAAATTTATAATCTGCCATATCCAGGCTACAGTACAGTACTTACAGATAAGGATATAGACCAAAGGCTTTAGTTCAAGGGTGGTGCCAGAATAGCTTGGCGCCTAGAGGCGCCAAGCTATTCTGGCACTACCCTTGAACTACTGTAGTTAAACTTAATTCACACACTGGTGTATTCCGGATGATAAGGGTTCAGTACATGTTTGGAGAGTGCTACGGTTTGTTTCAAGAGTACTGGCGGCCAGCGACCATTTAAAACGGTCATAAATCATATTCTCAAAACGTCAGCTTTACTGACTTAACCCAGATAGTACCGACGCACTACCGACAGCAGGAGATGGATCGACCATGATAATTCAAGCGTAGTGCCAGCTTGGCGCCTCACGGCGCCAAGCTAATCTGGCACTACCCTTGACTTATCATGGGCAATATATCTCCTGCAACTGGCACATAGTTGTTAGGTGACACTTCTAAACTTTGGAAATGCAGCATGGGTAAATGCGGAGAGTGCGTTAGTCATTATGGTTGCTACGACTAAAACGTTTAGTAAAAGGCCTGAACAGTTGTACTGCTAATGACGATATAACAAAGATTTTAACGATCATCATTGTATCATCGTGTCCTGGTCTGTGATTTTGAACCGTAACGGACTGGAGCATATACCGTATTATGAACCGCCCGTTCTGAACTAGCGCCGGCGCTCCAAGTGTGTATGCATATAATTTTTATTAGGACGGTGCGAAGTGAAATAGGCATATATGTTTTTACAAAATTGTTTTTTGCCTCGAAAGTCGGTTTGTTTCTTGGGATCAGTCTTTGTGAGCCTTTGTAAAGAGTTGTTATTGTTGTTGTTATTACCTTGACCTATACAATTGTTAATGTTTATCTTCCGACACCAGCTAGAATCTGTTTGGCTGGTTGGTTGGTTGGTTAGTTCGGGGTTTAACGTCCACGGCACCGGAGTGATAATGGACGGCCGGAACGGGCGGGCTATGGAGGCACAGGGACAGCTATTGCCTATGGAGTACGACCGGAACACTGATCAGTTCAGGCGCTCTGCAACTGTGCCACTTTGATTTACCAGGACCTCTTAACGGACATGCTATCTGAACAAGCCCGTCGTTTGTTTCCTGGACCTACCTTGCATCTGACTGACGGGAGGAATTTACCAGCTGTTCTTCTGTAACTGAGAAGTGCTCCATAGTAATGTTTGATATTGGTATCAATGAAAGTTACGCACCAATTACTCTGTCACACCAGAACCGGTCAGGATATTTCACAGTAAAACCAGAAGTAGGTGCACTTTGCAAAACATCCACAAGAATGATTGTCGCAATGTCTGAGAATCATTACAAGACCTAAACTACCTATCACTTACCGTGTAAGTGTGCTGGTCTGTGATTTTGGACCTTAAGGCTGGAAGCCGTAAAGTCCAAATTACAGACCAGCTCACATATGTGTTTTCTGTTGCTTATGTTATTGAATGGATTTTTCCGCTGTGTGAATACCTGAGCAGTCTTGCGCACGTGTCTTCCAGAAACGAGCTGTATTGCTCTGCTGAGGTCCAGTTTTCATTTCAGTCTGGCTTTCATAATTTACACGGTTATACTTCTACTGACTGGTTCACTCAATGCAGTGTTGGGGCTTGTTTTATTTTATTATTTTTTTGTTTTGTTTTTCACCACAACGCGTTCGTCCGAATTTATCTTGTGAAAATGTCATTAGATTTGATCTTCGTGGATGCAAAGGACAGAAGGTCGACATGGACCTTGGCGTACTGAGAACATTTCAATGATCAGTAATCGATCCTCTTTGTCAGTCGAGCACTCACACTACAATGACCCTACTACCCAACGCTACTACGCCTGCACGGCGCTGACTCGGCTTAGCTTAGCTGCACGTATAGAGATTTCCAAAGCGCTGTTACGGTGTGTTGATATTTCTCATAATACTAACACTACAAACCGCCCGGTATTGGACATGAATAATGGGTACACCATCGAAAGCCGATGATGTCGTCATTGTGCATGACTTCTATTTGTGGGTGCGGGTGTGGCTGGTCAAGCCACTCCTGGAGCCACACCTGCGAGGGCAATGGGGGCACTGGAACATAGTTGGAGAGTCGACGCTGTCTTTCTGCGAGCTATGGCACTGTGATCTTTTCGCGCCGATTGTGTTCAAAGAGCGTGCAGGCTTTCCTGGTTGCGGCACGCCAGCCAGATCTGTCTTGCGCTTGCGCTTCAAGTTCCTTTACCGGGAAGACGCAGTATTTGAGGCTGTCTTTTATGCAGTCTTTGAAGCGTTTCTTTGGCCGTCCTTGCTTCCTTTCACCTTATGAGAGTTCGCTATATAGGAGTTGGCGTGGCATGCGAGAATCATTCATGCGTATGACATGACCTGTCCAGCGAAGTTGTGTCTTTAAGATCAGGGCTTCAACAATCACTAATCCAGCATTGTCCAGGACTTCCAGGTTTGTCACCTTATCTTGCCAGTTGATGCCCATGAGTGAGCGCAGGGATCGCGTGTGGAGATGTCCAAGCTGCTTGAGGGTTTTTTCTGTACAGTGTCCATGACTCACAGCCGTAGAGGAGACTGGGGAGGACTACTGCCTTGTAGACTTTGATCTTGGTGGAGAGTTTGACGTTGTTGTTGTTCAACACACGAGTGCGCAGACGACCCAGGGCTTGGCTGGCTTTGCTGATGCGAGCTGCGATTTCCTTGTCGATAGTACCGTCATAAGAGATGATGCTTCCCAGGTACCTGAACTGGTCGACAGTCTTCAGCTCGGTGCCTTCAATATACAATTTGAGTGGGGGTGCTCTTGTGCCTGGTGCTGGTTGGTGTAGGACCTCGGTCTTGTTGAGACTGATGGTGAGGCCAAACAATCGAGAGGCTTCCGTGAACCTGTTGGCGATGGTCTAGAGGTCAGACTCCGTGTGCGCCATCAGCATCGGCAAACAGCGCCTCAAGGACCAGTCTCTCGATGGTCTTAGTCCTGGCGTTCAGTCGACGGAGGTCGAAGAGAGAGCCGTCTAGTCTGTACTTCTCAAGGTCGCGCACTGCATGGGTCAGGACACACGTGAAGAACAGGTTGAACATCACGGGGGCAAGAACACAACCTTGTTTCACACCATTGGAAATGTCGAAGGGTGCGAATGTGTCGCCGTTTGACTGAACAACACCTACCATTCCATCATGGAAGAGGCGGATGAAGTTGGTGAACTTCCTGGGGCAGCCGAGCTTTGCGAGGATGACCCAAAGCGTTTCTCTATTCACGGTATCGAATGCTTTGGTCAGGTCTATGAAGACGGCGTAGAGGTCCATGTGCTGCTCAATGCATTTCTCCTGGACCTGTCTCACAGAGAAGACCATGTCGACTGTGCTGCGGCCGTGTCTGAAGCCGCACTGAGCCTCTGGAAGTGCTTCCTTAGATACAGAGCTGATCAGGCGGTTGAGGATGACTCTCGCAAGGATCTTGCCAGCGAAGGACAAGAGTGAGATCCTTCGGTAATTGGCACAGTCTGCTGTGCTGCCCTTGTTCTTGAGCAGGAAGACGATTGTAGCATCTCTGAATTCCTGTGGCATGTTCTCCTCTGCCCAGATGCATGTCAGAATGTTGAGGAAGGCATCAATGGTCTCAGGTCCAGCTGCTTTGAAGAGATTCTGCGGGATGCCGTCCGTGCCTGCAATCTTGCCGGAGCTAGTCTGGTTGATCGCTTTCTTGACCTCGTCCAGGGTGGGCGGGAGGTCTAGGTCATCCAGTGTCGGCTTCTGATAAATCATGTCCATGGCCGCGGGGTCGACAGTGAAAGGCAGGTTGAGCAGATTTGAGAACTGTTCTCTCCAGCGCTCAGTGATGCTGCCTTTGTCCTTCAGAAGGTGAAGCCGTCAAAAGAAAAGAGAGGAGTTGTGCTGGGTCTGGCAGGGCAGTCGACCGCTTTCATAGCGCTGAAAAACTCATTGGAGTTGTTGGATTCAGCAAAGTGTTGAAGTTATTTTGCCTTGCTGTCCCACCAGGTGTCCTGCGTGTTGCGGAGCTCACTCTTGGCTTTTCTCTGGAGGTGTTTGAAGCGGTCTTTCTTGGACATGGAGTTGATGTCATTCTGCCACTCGATGAAGGCACTGCGCTTCCGCTCCAGTAGATTGTTGATCTCTTCATTGTTCTCATCGAACCAATCCTGGTGTACCCTCTGCTTGGATCCAAGCACGTCTTTGGCAGACTCCGTCACCATCCCCTTGAACTGGTTCCACATTTCAGTTGGGTTGCCAGTCAATGGTCCATGGGCAGTTAGCAGGCCATCAAGGTGGGACTGGAAGTTTTCCTTGACGTCCGGATCCTTCAGGTTGGCCAGGTTGAATGAAGGGTGGTTAGCTTCGTCCTCTTCCTGTGTGCTGGTGCAATGTGCAGGTTGAGGACAGACCGCACCAGCCGATGTTCGGTTCAGCACTAGACTCCTCTCATGGCTCTGGTAATTCTGACCTCGCGAAGATCCCGCTGGCGGACAATGACATAGTCTATGAGATGCCACTGCTTGGACCTGGGATGCATCCATGTTGTTTTGTACTTACTAGCCAGCCTGAAGAGGGTGTTGGTGATGGCGAGTCCATTCTCAGCGCACAATGTCAGCAGCAGCAGCAGATCGTTGCTGTTCATCTTGCCCAGCCCGTGTGGGCCCATCACTCCTTGTGAAAATGTCAGTGGATTTGATCTTCGTGGATGCAAAGGACAGAAGGTCGACATGGACCCTAGCGTACTTTCAATGAGCAGTAATCGATCCTCAGTCAGTCGAGCGCTCACACTACAAGGACCCTACTACTCAACGCTACTACGCCTGCACGGCGCTGACTCGGCTTAGCTTAGCTGCACGTATAGAGATTTCCAAAGTTCTGTTACGGTGTATTGATATTTCACATAATACTGACACCACAAACCGCCCGGTATTGGACATGAATAATTGATCCATTACTCACTTTGTATTAGGAGCTCTCTTAACCCTTTTACTCTCTGTGCCGTGGTTTGTTTTGTTTGGGTTTGTGGGGTTTTTTGGGGTTTTTTTTACGTTTCATTCTTGCTATTGTTCCTCCAGGAATCACCTCGACCAAAACAAAAAAAAAAGCGCTACCGACAGCCAACTGGTTAACACATACGAGACGTGTCGCATCCGGATTCGCGGCTTTTTGCCGCGAATCCGGATGCGGCACGTCTCGAAAGAGTTAACCCGTTCAGTGCCAGCTGACGCAGACTGTTTCTTCAATCTTCGTTCATTCAAGGTCAATGCACCCAGGAAAATGGAGTCAAAGTGATGTCGGCAAGAGGCAATAGATCCTCATGAGCCCCCGCAACTGCGGGGGCTCATGAGGATCTATACCTCTTGCATTTGGGTGGTACTCAAATTTCCTCGGCACTGAACGGATTACACAGGTACGTCCGTTTCAAGTAGTTCTCTCCCCTTCAAAACGACGGCACGGTCGGTTACGGTTACTACCGATTCGATCTATGGCCCTATTTATGTCATTAAACCAGAATATTTTGTCGTTGTGTTTTACAATAATATGCGTGCTGGTCTGTGATTTTGGACCTTACGGCGTGTAGCCGTAAGGTCCAAAATCACAGACCAACACACAAGTAATGTTATTCTTTTAATTTTTAGGAAGAACACATAATCGATCATACTTCATTGTACAACAGACGTCCGCATTCTTTTTGTTCCAGGTCTGATGATCGATCCTAGCCGATATCAGGCCTACCTGGATATCCGATTGTGTTAATGGCCTTGCCGCGAGCAGTCACGACCCAACGGCAAGGTTGACACCGTTTCAGTTTAATGTCTTTGCCGTGCTGGTCAGGTTATCAGCGGGTTATCACCATGCGAAGACATGACGCAAACATCTGGACAAATAGTCATGTGTGAAAATCACCACATACGGTCAAGTTTGTGATTCCTGTGATTGACCCAGACTCTATGATTTATCCGTTCAAAATGTGGCGACAGCAGTGCAGCCTCGTCGTGATAAACATTTCGGTGACATCTTTCAATACTAGTTCTTCATACTGAACCCCAGCTTACATTAACTGACTGTCACTATGCCGGCCGGTAAAGTGGCACCATTCCCTAAGGCCGGTAACGCAGCCCCTGTATCAATAGGACTCAAGGTTGCTGCACCTGTTGCCGGTGGCAGTAAAGCCAAAGCCGTGGCACCAGGAGCCGTGGCCAAGCCCGGGGCTTTCGGGGGCCGACCCAGACTGTTTGACGCCACCCGCTTCGCGAACGCCACGCGGGACCTAGCTCTCGTGCCCAAGGCGCGTGGAAGAGGCACCATCCCCGCCATCATCTTCTTCGCTACGGTCGGCTCGCTTCTCCTCGGCGCCGGCATCGCTCTCGTTGTCGTCGGTGAGGACAACTATATCGTGGACCTGATGGTGTTCGGCGGCATCTGTCTCTTCATGGGCGTCGTCATCGCAGTCGTGGGCGCGTTCTTCGTCATCAGACCCATCCTCAAGGAGCGCAGACGACAGGCCTTGAAAATGGCCATGTAGCGAGCGGAGCAGAACCCCGGGCCTGTAAATATTTGATGTGGTAGTCAAACCGCCTATAATCTAATATATACATAGTTCACTGTTTTCTCTGTTCCTTTTCTTTTTTCGTTTTTACACGCCTGACAGTCATCTACTTGATCTGGGATTTTTCCGTAAGTTGAGAAAAATATTCTCGGTTCGATGTCGGCCGCAGTGGGCACGCGCACGACTGTGCTCGGGCCCACTGCGGCCGACGTCGGCCCGAGTGTCTTTTGCTTACCGGGTTGTATTCACTACCGAATCGGTCTGCCAGCGTCTTTGAAATGTCAAAAAAGTGTTGAACTTTTTTTTTAAACTGATCATTTTGATGAAGGTAAGAACGTTTTGTAAGATTCGAGTTTTTCAATGTATAACAATGAGAATTTCGCATTTCACAAAAAAGTCCTTACTCTCTTTTACAGAAAATTTCAACAACCGTTCATTCTCTTCATGATTCAGAGGTGTCTTTTTTATGTTCTGATATTTCACTTTTGTCAATATTTCCGACTCTAGATTAAATGGTGTCAAATACCGCTCAAAACGTAGAAAAAAATGTGTACCCTAATCAACCAACGTGATAAAAGGGAGATCACCACTCTTCAGCTGTGACAGAGCTTATAGTGATATGTCCAGTCCCACACAGATTGCCTTCCTCGATCCGCTATGCGCACGCGGATCGAGGGAGGCAACCAGTGAGGTCCTGTCCGTCACATTCATCAGGGTTGTTTTCCGCCTTACGTTCTAGGTCTTCTGGACATTTTGTACACTACTATTCTAACACATCTATTGTTCGTTTATATGCTGACGAACAACAAAAAAAATGCGACATCTTTGGAATCATCAGAAACACTTCAGTGTTTCAGATGATTTCAATGTTGTCGCATTTATTTTGCTAGTCTGTATATTTACCTTGGTGTTTCCGGCTCCAGAATATACTCAAACTTTACAGGACTCCAGCTGCTACTAACTTTGTACTCATAGCACAGACCTTGCCATATTGTTTCCCAATACACCCATGATTGAACATGTAAATATACTTTAGTTGTAAGTTCTATCTTTGTAAAATGTAAAAAATATCGTGAATTAAATTGTGTATACTGTATTGGAGTCGCATAAGGCGTAGTGCTTCAACTATGTTGGGCACGCATGTAGTGGTATGGGGATGCACAATAATGCTCGTATAATATAGCTCATGCGTACACATAGATCTACTTAAAAGTCGAACAATACCAATATATTGCCACATTAGTTAATATGCTAGTTTTTGTGTCAAGTAACTTGTTAAGTTAGTCAGTATGAGTATGCTGCTTATTGTGTTAAGAAAGATAATTTAATTTCTTGTTTGATCGTAACCTTCCATCGGAAGGTGATTTCAGATTCTTGAATGTTTCGTTTATAGTGCTCACAATGTACACACAAACAAGCCTGTTTCCCTAATCTCATTTGTTTTCGTGCCCGGGCCAACTTTAGCCGACGCATCGTCTCGAGGACCTTTTTCTTACTTGGATGGTATCGACACCGTTTCATTATTAGACAATATTAATTTTTAATTCATTCACGACGCGCCGTTTACAGATTCGCCGCTATTTGCCGTGTGTCCATATGCCGCACGCCTCAAATGAATTAATGTTTTGATTTTTCATCACTTTTCCTTGACGGTTTCCGCGTCATGCTTTCTCGTTCCTGGGTCGTTTATGATTTTCGTTATGATTTCTCATCCACTTTTCCTGTATAACCTATTCAGACCTGAGATTCTACATTAAGATGTGAATCGACCATGATAGTCTAAGGGTGGTGCAACAATAGATTAAATATCTCCCCTCGGCGCCAACCTTCTCGTGGACCACCCCTAAACTACCATGGTCGACTTTTCCCCCGCCATATATAATGTAGTCATGTTTGATAATTTTGGCCGGGTGACTCAATGTGCCAATATTGTGATCGATATATTATATTAACACATTCTACCCCAGGACCGAAATCTCCAAATTTTGAAGGTGCCTTCTGAAAGACTGTATTACAATTCTATCGACAGATCGAACATGATAGTTCAAAGGGTGGTGCCAGAATAGCTTGGCGCCTAGGGGCGCCAAGCTATTCTGGCACCACCCTTGAACTATCATGCTCGATCCACGTCTTGCTGTAGTTAGTCGGGGCTGAATGAGTTAATGTTACGATTTGCGAGTTCAGCAATCACGTGGACTACTCCGGGTTCAGTCACGAATTAACCTCACGTCTTGTCTGAACTCACAGAACGCTGGAGATGTGGGTATGGCTGGCGGCGGCAGGAAAATCGGTGTTCCCCAGGCGGCAGCCTACATGGACTTCCAATACCTCAACCACGCCATGCGCACTAACGACCTGCACCCCTCCAACCCCTCCTCTCTCAGACCTCAACAGGAGAAGCTGTACAATGGGAGGGGGGAGGGGTCGGCACGCGCGTCCTTCAGTAGAGACCGGGGCCAGGTGACCGTGACACCACCTCCTCTGCTCATCGAGCCCCTGAGGGACCGACCCGGCACCACCTCGACAGAACTGACGACAGGCGACTACGTGGACATGGAGGAGGATAGCATGTCGGTGGATGGCGAGTTAGCGGCTAACAGGGCGTCAGATAGGGTTGACGGTTCTGTAACAGATGGTGACCTGCAGAAGGAGAATGCAGCCCCTATGCCACAGCAAGTTAATGTGCCACAGAAAAAGGCGCTAGAGAAACTGGAACTGGACGAGAGATTCGGCATTGAAAGAGCGACGCCGGACGGTGAGAGACGTGTACCTGTGAAAGCTGCCTCTCATGCAGAAGATGGGGATGATATGTCTGTCAACGACTATGCCGCATTACTGATGGACGGTGCTTCACCAAAGGACAGTGTGTCACAAAATGGCAACGCGTCACAAAATGAAATGCTTGGGAATCTAGCTCTTCACGACAACTTTGGCTTAGAAAGAAATAAAGAAACTCGCGCACCCTTCGAACAAGAAAATGGTGGCCAAAACGAACATGAGTCACTGAGGCAGATACTTGATGACGTGGCCTTGGAAAAGGAATTTGCTTTGGAAAGGGCGTCATCAGAAAACGATGAGAGCAGAATGGAAGAGGGCGTGGACTCTGATTTGAGGAAGAGAATGGACTCAGAGAAGGACAGTCCAGAACACGATGGGAGTAGTGGCCTGAGTGCGGCAGACAAGAGATCTCTTTTGGAAAGGGAGCGCACCCCAGAAGGTGATTTTGTCGTAGCTTTACAAATCAAGGGCAACTTGCGAACGTGATTGCTTCCGAGCCAAACGGCTGGCTTTTGCTGCCTGGGCTTTTAACTCATTCGAGACGTGCTGCATCCGGATACGCGGCCTAAAAAGCGTATCCGGATGCACCACGTCTCGGATGTGTTTAACACAACATACAAATTGCTGGTGGTGGACTGACAATAATACCTAATCCGGCTGAAATATTACCTTTTAAAGTTTGTCAAGTTACTTTCGCGCCTGCAAAGCTCAAGGGTATTGGCTGATTAGCATCTTACTGAAGTTGAAAGGGCGCCATGATGATCAATACCCACAGGGTACTACTATGGAGCTGTCATTATCATGAATTCATTTCCAGCTGCTGATTAAAAACGCAACGTGCTGTGATGTCTGAAAAATGCTGCGGACTGCGATTTTGCTGTTTGTGTGCCTTTGAGATAAGGTGTGCTGCATCATACACTTACTAAATGATTAACGCTGATATCCCTGCAATGTTTTCTCATCAATGTTCTCACTGAGAATGTTCGCCTTTGCTTCATATAGTGGAACGACACAGGTGCATGTTGCTGTTGTGTTTGTTGTTGGTTATTTATTTATTTATTTTTTTGGGTGGGGGGGGGGGGGTGTTGGTTGTTGTTGTTTGTTTTTTCCCTGTGATGGCACAAATCACCGGTACTGAACTTTTTATGAGTCACAGGGTCTTGATATTCCTTGGTCGTCCCCGTACTAATTTGCATGAGTCGATCTTGGTGGGCAATACGGAGGGCGGGGGGGGGGGGGAGAGAGAGAGAGAGAGAGAGAGAGAGAGAGAGAGAGAGAGAGAGAGAGAGAGAGAGAGAGAGAGAGAGAGAGAGAGAACGTGTGCGATGCTGCCTTAGCAACCGGTTTGTTGTGTGAAAATCTCGTTATTTATTGTAATACATTGTAATCGCTTTTCGGAGAAATAAACGGAATCAAGGCAGAGTGGCGTTTTCACCACTCTTCTCCACAAAATCACTTTAAAATTCTTCATAGATCAAGAAGCAAAGAAGCAAAGCCAAAAATCACAGACAAGCGTGTACAAGTAATGCAAATCCCAGAATAAACGCGTGTCATTCACGGCCGGATAGCATACAATTTCTCAAGCTTTATGATTGATTAAATAATTCTGTACAGGAATGTATACCACTCGCAGGACGTTTTCGGGGGTGGAGAAACAATATGTGATTTATCTAACAACGATTTTCCATGTTATCGGTAGCGAGCACGACCTAATAGTGAGGTTATGTTTACACGAGCGACTGCCAACAACGACCGAGAGCAAAGTCACGGTGGTGATAATCTATGTGCCCCAGAAGCATAGATGTTCGGAGTGTTGTCTATGCTTGTGGCAGAAGCTGTTATCCGCCGTGACTGCGCCCTCGGTCGTTGTTGGCAGTCGTTCGGCGTAAACGTAACCTCCACTAATACACAGCACGCAGCAACCCGTGACAGAATCTTGTCCCCAGCACCTTTTTCAGTCTGTCTTTCACAGCCTTGTGCGGGTTCACTGCGGCCGTCGTGGGCCCGAATACCTTTGCTTTGCTTACTGGGGACAAAGTAGTAAGCACTGATAAGGGGGCTCGTGATCATAAAGAGTGCTTAGGCAGTACGGCTCTCGTGGGTTACGGAGAGTTTTTCACCATCGGGTATTATTATTATTATTTATTATTATCATCCTATTATTATTATTATGGCGAAAAGCTCGCCCCAAAATAATACCCTTGGGTAACCCATGCGACCCCTATTGTCTAAATACTAACATTATAAACACATAAAGCACACTGTGATACCTTGTAAACCTCATTTGAATATTTCATGTACTTTTTAAAATGTACAGCGATGTAAACGGGTACGGTTTGTGTTTAAAAGGTATGTGAATGAATGTGTTGTACAGCATACAAATTGATCCGTAGTATGGGGACGTAGCTTAGTGGATAAGACACTGCGCTGGCAGTCGTAAGGTCCCCGGGTTCGAATCCCCTGGTGGGCAGGAATGGGATGTGGACTTTTCCTCATTCCCATCGAGTCAAATTTACGTACAGACTCGGCTGACGGTTGCCTGTCTCAACCTCGTGTGCACAGCACGCATAATCATCAAGTGCGCACGTCAGTTAAAAATCCCATTATCACTAATCGAAAAGAGAAGGCCCGGTGAAATGGAAACAGAAATATTTCACATGCACCGAAGATAATAGCCGGGTGGAGGTTTGCACATAACTAGCAGCAGGCTTTCAAAACTTCAGCTTCTATCCCTACGGCGGCGCCTTGAACATCTTTAATTAGATGGATATGTGCGCCTTGGAGATACCGTACCATACCATACCATACCATAGTATGAACTTAGAAACATTAAAACTAGTAAATCTAAGAACTAGTAAATCTAAGAAGAGTTCATCGTTAGCATGTTGTTTTTATTTGGCTGAAAGAACTCTCTCTCTTTCTCTCTCTATTCCTGCACATTTGAAGACTATAGCCTCGCTTGGAATCTTTAAAACGAAACTTTTCGATTACCTGAAGAGCCAAACATAACATCACTGGGCATTTATTTAAACAAACCCTGATGGTTAATACTTTCATGTAATACATTCATTTATGTATAGTGTGTGTGTGTGTGTGTGTGTGTGTGTGTGTGGTATAAGATGAATGTTGAGTGTTACTATTATTTTGTGTATATAATTTTTTTAATTTTATTATTTTTTTTTATTTTGGGGAACATTATTGTTGCATGAAATAAAGTGTGTAAATATAATGTCAGTATTATTATTATTTTTTAAATTTTAAACCTATCTTATGTTGTAGATGTTAGCAACGGCAAGTTTGTAAAATGACGATTTGTTTCTGTCAAAACTTTTTACCGTTGATAAATAAAGTTTCATCATCATCATCTCTACGATAAATTAGCTTGAAGGTGTAGCGTCCCCAGCGTGTCTTATGTTTATCTAGCAGATTAGACCGGCTGGCGACATACATTCAATATTCTGTTGGTTTGTTTTTTTTCACAAGCAGCGCAGGCACGTACTGAACAAGACTTCTTGTTGTCGAGACGTTAAGCAATGTACAACCAACAGCTCTCTCTCTCTCACACACACACACACACACTCTCTCTCTCTACCTCGCTCTCATATAGAATCCAAACGACTGTTATTCGTTTCATTATGAGCTGCTCGTTTTATTGCTCACAAATGCTTGTACTTTCTTCTAATACATAACAATATTTCAAAAATGCTGAGTGCCGATGATTCGTACACAACATGACACTGCCACGTACACAAAGCAAGAACAAAAGAACGTACCAAGAGATATCTAACTGTAATTAACCCCTTCGTTGCCAGTGATCACGAATTTCGCGTCTGCAACGACTGCACACTGAAGGAAAAAACACAGATGTAAATGAGACCAAATAACGACAAAAACAACATAGGACTGACAAGAGACATAAATCCTCATGAGCCCCCGCATTCGCGGGGGCTCATGAGGATTTATGTCTCTTGCAGCTGGGTAGCGTGCGCCTTGTCCCGGCAGTGAAGGGGTTAACGTGGTCTATCCATAACGACACACATTTTGTACATGGGGGGGGGGGGGGGGGGAGGTTACATGAACAAGTGCACTGAGATTGTTTTTACTGTTAGTTTGATAATACCGAACCAGTCTCAACACCACCCTGTTTCATCTGCAAGGGGCATAGAACCTCATGAGCCCCTGCAGGGGCTCATTATACTCTACGCCTCTTGCTGGCAGAGATCGGCCTTGCTCGAGGGAATAAACTCTATGACTCGTGCAGCATTTAATAAACCTCACAGCGTAAAGTAAACCAGCCAAGAATTAGCATCACAAAAACACACAGTTCACAAAAACACAAGGGTTCGACCTTGCACAAAAATAATGACTGGCCAACAACCAGTATACAAAACCGGATACAAATGAAGAAATGTGTGTATATGGGACTCGCAAATGGATAGAGTTGGCGCTCACAACAGCTCAACTGGAAAACATATCTAGGATGTCGCCAATAGCAAACAAAAAGATGCTTAGTTTATTTCCAGGAAAAGTGAACAGGCCTGCACCGTCTCATCTAACTGTAAGGTTTGGGCTACATTTTTTTTTTTAACCCATTTGACCCCATGGCCGCATTTCCCGAATTTTGGAGGTGTCACCTGACGACTGTGTACCAGTTGCCGGAGATGAATCAACCATGATAACTCGAGGGTAGCGCCAGATTAGCTTGGCGCCTTAAGGCGCCAAGCTAATCTGGTGTTACCCTTGAATTATCATGGTCAATCCATCTCTTGCTGTAGGGCGTCGGGGCTAAATGGGCCAGATGTAGACATACGCGTTATATCCCTTTTCAACAATGAGCCCTATTCCGAAATAAAGACAAACCAAAACTAGAGTACCCCCGTGCTCGACATTCTTGGTGAAATGTTTTAGTATTCCAACCCATCAATACCAAAAATACACATACAAAATTGCTCTTGGATACAATAATGTAATCGACATTATGTTGTAATGCCCAAATACATGTGAGAGGATGCAACATTATCTTAGACGGTGCATAGTGAATGGTACATTTGCTTCTTGAAAGGAGAAGTTGTATGCGAGAGAGAGATTGATTGATTGTACATTGCTTAACGTCCCGGCAGCAACAAGACTTTCTCAGGACGTGCCTGCACTGCTTGTGAAAAAAAAAACTAAACAGAATATTGAATATATGTCGCCAGCCGGTCCAATACGTTAAATAAACCTAAGACATGGGGGCCTAAATAAAGCTAAGACCATTTAGCAACAAACATCCAATATCAAGAGCTACAGGCAGCGCAGACAGTAGGGAGGGTTTTAAAAAGGCATATACAGGTGAATGGACCAAGGGTAGACAGAAACACATGCCCCAGAATAGAGAGGAAAACCCACCCTGTGGGGCTGACCAGGGTGACCCTGGGAACTAAAAAGTAGCTAACCCCACCCAAGTCCCCCAGGGCAGACCCGGGTGGGGGTCGAGAGAGAGAGAGGATCCACTGGAAATGATGAATTAATGTCGCCGCCTCTTGGTTACACAAAGAATCCACTGTTGCTTACTGACACTACTTGCATTAGTCTGCTGGTCTGTGATTCTGTACCTTACGGCTCCTGGCTTTAAGGTCCAAAACCACATACCAGCATTCAATTATCAATTGTATTTGTGAAACATAACAAAAATGTTTAAATTCATACAACCAGATGATTTGTAAAGACACAATTCTTTAAATGCAACACACATACGCACACAGACACACACAAACACACACAAATGCATGAGCAGACAGTTCTACACTCCAGCATACAGGAAAGGATTAACTGTGTACAAAGCCACAATGTAATGTCCATTTTCTTAGAATTTCCTTCAGGAATGGAGGTCATGAGTGATATGATGCACTGAAACTGGTTAACAATAATATGACTGAATGTTCTGTTCTACGTCAACTTCACAGAAAAATTGACAACACTCAAAAGTACTACGTATTTGTAAACAAGACAACAGTGTGTTTACAAGAGTGTCGGAAACTGGACTATTGGACAATATACATGACACACAAAGGAACAAGTTTTGAAACAAAAACAAAATAAGTGTCCATACTCGTGAAGTGGTGCAAACAGCATGACCAAATACAAACAAATGCATCACGTAAACAGACCAGTGTTTTTAACAATGACTTTTTGTGATCAAATAACGCTCTTCACTCATTCAGCCCTAAACACAGAACAGCAAGAGATTGAGAAGAATCAACCATGATAGTTGAAGGGCAGTGCCAGATTCTCTTGGTGCCCTTAACCTTGACAGTTATGGTTGGTGCCTGCTTACCCTGATGCCCTCGATCAGGATATTTCAAATGTACGAAAATTGAATAGCTTGGCACCCTCAATCAAGACAATTTATGAGTAGTACCTGATTAGCTTTATGCCTTCGACCATGGTAGTTCAAAGGTAGCGACTGATTAGTGTGGTGCCTCAGGCACCACGATAAATCAGCCACTACATTTGAACTATCATGGTCGATTCTTCATCACTGCTGGTAATGTCATAGTGGACACATACTTAGAGCTGAGTGAGTGAACAAATTGACTAAGTGGATAACAGCACACAGCCTACACAGTGAAATGAAAGTGCACATCAACAGAATGAACCAAAACATTTTCTCACATTTTCTGCAACTGATAAATGAACAGCACCGTAAAGAATCAACATAAAAGAACATGCACAACAAACATGCATGGCTCAGACACACGCACGCTGTTCAGTAAAACGCCACAGTGCCACACAAACAACAAAACTGACCCTCAAAATCTGTAATTACATCTGTAAGTACATGTGCAAATATATGACCTTTCACTTCAAAAGCCACATGACTCAACGGCACAGGATCTATCCCGCAAGTTGACACTGGGAGCGAAGTAGTTAAAAGTAAAAGGACAGTGTTTATCATAACTCCACTGTAATGCAGCCACCGTAGAGCACACAGTGGAGTCGGTTTGAGCAACCACCTTTTTTGCAAGAAAAAAGTAGTCTTATAAGGCAGGTGCTCTCTCAAGAGAAATCTTGAAGGCAAACAGTGTCCCCTGTCACAAACCCTTTGGGTGTTGGTAGCGGTTCTGGGCGATGAGATTCCTGAAGGAATCACCTCAACCAAAATCTCTACCAACACTCAAAGGGTTAAAGAGCTTCATTTAGCGGGGACGTCCACCCACACGACGGTACTCAATGACAGGTGATCTCTCATAAGGATGATCGATCCAAACAGGTTCTGCTGTATTGTGAACAGCACCGACAGCAGCATGCTGTCAATCTGATAATGTTCGGAAAGAGATGTTAACTCCTTCCCTACCGCTAAACATTTTCTTTGTTAACTGAATGACCAATAGCCAAAACCGTACAGGAATCATGGATACAAATTTGTCTCAGCAAGAGACATAGATCTTCATGAGCCCCCGCAGTTGCGGGGGCTCATGAGGATCAATGCCTCTTGCAGTTGGATCATGTTCAATTTTTCTCGGCAGCGAGGATGTTAATTTGGTCTGTGGGTCAATAATCGTAAATCGTGAGTATTTGGTACTGAACAGTTTGTTGTTTAAAGACTGCACTGCACATTTTATCAAACATAGCCAGTAATATGTACAACAGCAGGACATGATATACAAAAGGTGTGAATGAATACATAATTAGTTCTGAAGTATAGAGCTGCTCTCAAGACACATCAGTTACTTTTGACTTGTTTTATGGATCTATAAATAATCAAAAATGTTTGATTTCTAAATACAATTCACATTAATCCCTTGGCTGCCAGTAGCGCTTATTGTTGTGATGATTCCTGCAGGAATCACCGAGACTAAAAAAGCATTACCAATGGCCAAAAGGGTTATATGCAGCATTGCATTTTTACATGAATTAACATATGCTGGTCTGTGATTTAGGACCTTAAGGCCAACAGCCACAAGGTCCAAATGACAAACCAGCACACTTATCATGGAGTTCATTTTTTCCGTTATAGTTACACACACACATAAACACACACAGACATGCACACACTTATATACACATGCATTCATCGGCCCATGTACACAAAAGCCCATGATAAAATTGTAAAGCTACATAGTATCACAGCTGTACAGAGCAGATATGCAAAATGAATTGATCTGCATACATTGTACTGTCACCTGCAGTCTTTGTTAACATACACCCCTAGCTATGAACCAACTTCTGGCTAAGTAAAACAGGATGCAGACTGAATACACTTACTAAGTTATACAATGTGCAAAAAGCCCATGCAAGCTAAACAGCTTTGAACTCGGGTACAACACATTTTGCGTACTTTTTACAATTTACATAAAAAGCAATCCCTTGGACCCCACCAAATTGAAACTAATGATGCTCAAAAGCTGCAACTGATAAAACCACCATACTGCTTTGAACCAATTCATCTGCTACACCCTACAGCTGGGGGTGGACCAACCATGACAGTTCAAAGGTAGGATTAGTCTGGCGCCCACAAAGGTACCAAGCTAATCTGACTGTACCCTTGAACTATCATCATGGCCAACCCATCTCTGCAATGGATACATGCTCACTAAAGGCTTCCCACACTCTGCCTCACCCCCAACTTATGGAAGTTGACCAAAACGGTTAACTCAATCGAGACGTGCAGCCTCCAGCTATGCCGAGCGGCTTATGCCGCGTATCTGGAGGCAGCACTTCTTGAATGAGTTAATGAGTTTAGCCACCATATAAACTAAGCGCCACCAATATCCCATTGGCAGATTGACAGCTCTGTACACCATTTGGCAACAATGGATAATGGTAAATGCACAAAACTGTGTAATATCTTCTACGAAGTTTACCAGTGACAAAAAAATAAAAAGAAATACAGAGAAGTGTTATGTTCGCCAGCCATCTGCGTAACCAGCACCACAAAACATACAAAAGCGGGTTGGCCATAACTGTACAGTCTTAAATCCATGGATGCTGGCATTCAAATTTTTGTGAAATGTCTACAACATGGACAGGTTAACAGAATCTCCTCTGAGAACTGCTTCATGAGAGACTCGAACGTCAACAGTTGAAGCAAAACAACCCTGCAACAGCAAGGGCCTGTGAGGAGCTGTAGCTGTTGCTGACAGCATTTTGCTGATGACTCATTTTGATCAATTGTGTCACCAGGTGTATGTAACCACCTTTAACCCTTATCATTCAGAATACACCAGTGTGTGAAATAAGTTTGACTAAAATAGTTCAAGGGTAGTGCCAGAATAGCTTGGCGCCTCTAGACACCAAGCTATTCTGGCACCACCCTTGAACTAAAGCTATTGGTCTATATCCTTACATGTAAGTACTATAATGTAGCTTGCATATATGGCAGTGTACAAATTTCAAGCTTTTAGCCTCAGTATGATACGGGTTAACAGATGAGTGGGTTTTCCCCAATGTCCACTGACTTGCATGCTATTTTATAAAATGCAATACTAACAAACAGCTAAAACTGAATGCAACTATTACACTATTGTGATATTTGCTGAAATAAAAACAAATACTGCAAAATCTACAATTATTTTCTTGTCACTGGAAAACTACAACGGTGGAGATCTTGTAGGGTTACCATGACCAGGACTATCATTAGAAAGGGATAAAGTAAAATGTTACATTTTTAGCACTGTCAGGGCAGAATAGAAGATTTCCAGAAATCAGAAGTAGGTCAAAATTCCATGTGTTTCAACAAAAACAGTGGACTAAATGCCCTGACAAAATTTGATGTCGCATACATGTATTTGTCCCAGTTTTTAATCAACTGTTTTTGTCGAAACATGTGCAATGTTGACTTCTCATTTCCGCACAATGTCTATTCAAGGCAGAAAGCAATGCTGACAACAAGACAGGCAGGCAAAATCAAACACAGCAGTTGGAAGCATCACAATAGCAAGAAATCTGAAAAGTACATTTAAACAAGACAAATATAGGTTGAATATATTTAGCAGGAAGCAGGAGTCATTTAGAATGAAGGCTCCATTACATCCCCTATCTGAAGGACTCAGATGTAGATAATTCAAGCATGAGGCATAATCCTCATGACCCTGCATATGCAGATTTTAACCCATTGAACCCCATGGCTGCATTTTCCCAACTTTGAAAGGGTTACCTAACGATTATGTACCAGCTGCAGGCGATGGATCGACCATGATAATTCAAGGGATGCGCCAGATTCGCTTGGCGCCTCAAGGCGCCAAGCGAATGTGGCACTACTACCCTTGAATTATCATGGTCAATCCATCACTTGCTGCAGGGCGTCGGGACTAAAATGGGTTAATGGAGATGAATGCCTCTTGCCTGAAGTAGTGGAAGAGGAACAATGCCTTGAGAAAGGAGGAGAAGCACAGCGTTTGAAAACAACGTCAAATATTAACATCAACATTAGAAACAAAACTCACACAAGTACTACTGAACACTACTATATACTGGTTCACATCTAACACCAAGCTCAAACTGAAATACACCACCATCACCCCCACTAGGCACGCAGCCACCAGCACTGATTACAGTTCCAGCAGCTACATTCACAAAGGGGTAAAATGTGTGTTGGTCTGTGATTTTGGACCATATAGCTTAACCCTTTTAGCCCTGGATCCCTGCAGCAGGAGATGGTCTGACCATGATAATTCAAGGGTAGTGCCAGATTAGCTTGGCGCCAGAAGGCGCCAAGCTAATCTGGCACTACCCTTAAATTATCATGGTCAGGCCATCTCCTGCAACTGGTACATAGTCGTTAGACAACACCTCCAAAATTTGAGAAATGGGACCTTGGGGCTAAAACGGTTAAAGCATGCATAGCAGTCATGTAAAAAAAAAAAAACAGACCAGCACACAAATACATGTATCACATTTATACAGTATGCAGAAATTATACACAATTCAATGGCTTGTCCATTCACCAACACATCACCCCTTGGTACAAAGCAACAAATCTTGCTTCTTGACCTTACTACCAGTCCAGTGAGCCCGTCTAAATGCAAAACGCATGAACAGTGAAAGCTCCCCTTGCTACACACACTATTTCATGTAATAACACTAACTACTGAACTACAGATAGGTATTAACTCATTTGAGATGTGCCGCCTCCGGATACGCGGCATAAGCCGCGCATCCAGAGGCGGCACGTCTCGAATGAGTTGACCGTTTGGCTGTTGGTAGCACATTAAGTTGCGATGATTCTGGTAGGAATCATTGTGATAAAAAATTGCTGCTAACAGGCAAAGGGCTGACCCCCCTGTGAATGCAGCCACTGGTGATGTAACAAAAGCTGCACGCACCTGGGGGTTAGGAAACATATTCACTGCCAAAGCCAGCGGAAGCAAAATCCATGGGTGCACTACATCTAAGCCACCGACATTTTTCAAATTCCAGTGCTTCGTTTTTCAAATTCACATTAGCATACAATTACAAATATTTTTTGGTATCAAAATAGAGTGTAATGCTGCTTGTGAGATATATAGTAAAGTGGATTTTTTCAAAATATCAGCACCAAAGAATACATTTTTTTGTCTATTTTCCTCACAAGGTGGGAAAACACTCACTTCTGTGAGATTTTGTTTTTTTCCTTTACTCAATTTTATGTTCATTTCATAGTCAATATTTTGTTCACCATCACAACAGCAAAATACTGGTAAACACACACACACGTACATCACTACTTTTGTCAAGACACAGCCTGAGCTTTCTTCTGGGTCTGTTGAGCACTTCACTTTCAACATCCACTCTTGCTTGAACCCTCCTTCAGAAAATGTCATCATTCTACAACTGGCAGGTAGGCAGAAATTCCTTCTGTTCCTCCAGTATTGCCGATGGTGTGCTGAAGAGGTCGCCAAGACCGAAACAGCTGTCCACACCGGCTAAATATCTGGACCCCCACTTGGGGGACCTGAATTTAAATTTCCATGCACCTAAGGGGCTGTGAACAGTGGATATGTGATACGCCCCCTTTCAGGGGGGCTTCCATATGCATTGCTTCCAGTCACTTACTTAGCGCACCCCCTCTTTCCTATCTTTTTTTTTTTGTGTGCTTGGACCAAAGTAGATCTATGATCATTGGTCCATCATGCACACTTCTCTCCCTTGACAGTGCTTTTTCCTACTCACTTGGTAGTTTCTTCTACAACTGGCACATATTCTCATGGACCCACTCTCAGGTACATGTACTCTTGTTTATGAACCCAGCATAGTCACTATGGATAACAAGAGCAATTTTTGTGTCAGTTTAGTCAGAACATAGCTGACCGAATACTTAGATCACCACATCCGATTGTCGGATAAATTAATGGGACAAGCAAGTACACATAAATCCTCATAAACCCCCCACAGACGTGCGGGGCTCATGAGGTTTCATGTGTACTTCTTAGCCCCAATAATGGCAATTTCATCAGCAATTAGTTGTAGTGACCTTGGGGGATGAAAGGGATCTATGTCAATGGCCTTGGTTTCATCAGTTTATCCAGCAGTCTGCTTTGGTGATCAAGCATGTTGTGGACTCATGAGGATCTCTTTTCTATGCCTCATGGAGATGGATGGCATTTGCTGAAGGAGAAATGAGCAACTTTCCAATGTCTTGAGCAAGGTCTGATTACACTCTGAGGTACAGTCAACATTAGTCATTACGCAAACACGCATCAATGCCAATGCAGCACATATGAATGTAATAATCAAGAGATTCTCTGTTTAGCAGGCATGTGGCTGCATCGGTTAGCACAAGACAGCATGATGATGTAGACATGTACTTATATTGTTATAAACAGTGTATGCCTGATTATCCAACCCCCTCCCCCCCCCCTCCCCACACCAAAATCCCATAGGGAAAAAATGCCACTTGACACTATCAGACTAAATCACTACCAAATATGAAACAGATACTTTCAACCAAAATAATCTTATTCTTTATAAATAAAGATCCCCACAAGACCGGAAATCAATGGCCACATTGGAAAAGCAATTTGTGCCCTGCAGATGGATGCTTTGGTGGCCCATGTTAACAAATCTGATTGTATCCGTGCCCAACAAAAAGAGAGCACACGTATTATAATCTTAAGGAATAAAATACAAAATTAAAAATTAAGAAATGTGTGTTATGAAGGCTTTGTGAATCTTGGTTTACAAGACTTCAGCTACAATCAAGAATAGAACCAGATACAATACTATGTCTTACTTTTGATATTATAATTAAAAGTGAAAATTTCTGATATCCAAACACCACAGACTTGCTAAATATTCAATCCATTTAAATCCAATTTACTGCATCTGAGGTAACTTTCGGGAAATTCTTTGAATTTTTGCACATTACCACTTGCTTTGATTATTTAACCCTTTGTGTGTCCAATAGCAGTTTTTGTCGCAATGATTCCTGTAGGAATCATCGCGTCTAAAACTGCTAGCGACATGTAAAGGGTTAATGCTTCAATGCCCCTTGTGGGTAAAATAAAAATAAATCCTTCAATACCTTAAACCCTTCACTGCAAGTGGTTGCAGATTGTTTCTTTGACTTTGTTAATTCAATGCCAAAGGAACATACAAAGCGGGGTCACCAGGAGACATAGATACTCTTGATTCCCAGCACCTGCCGGGGCTCATGAGGATCTGTGTTTCTTGCAGTTGGGTGGTCGCTTTTTCATGGCAGTGAATGGCTTAGTCATACTAACAGGGCAGTGAAACCTATTTTTTTCATGTCTTTCTTTGCACATCACCAGCTAACCAACTTGGGCATGAACGAATTAGTTGAAGATTGTAAATGTCAAATCAAAGCACCAATAAATTTCCAGAAGACACAAATCATTTCTGGTTTAAAAACAAAGAAAATAAACGGAAGCTGGTTAAATGTCACTAAAAGTGTGAGTTTTGATGCCGAACTTGTCCTAGTTGTAGCACATCCTCGCAAACACACAACTCAAAGTCGATACTTGGCTCAATTCTCCACTCCACTGTCAGATTCCGAATTTCCAACCACCAGCTCAAAAGATGCACTCACAATATGGACAGCCCCACACTCAAACCTTCATGACCCCTCCATCTAAGGATCTAGACCAGCAAGTGGCAAGGATTCTCATGAGTTCCTGAAGCTGCACAGGCTCTTGAGAATCTATGCCTCTTGCAGATGGGGACAGCAACATCTAGACTCACAAGAGGGCATAGATTCTCATGAGCCCCTGCAGTTACAGGGGCTCATGAGAATCTATGCCTCTTGCAGACAGCTTCTGCTTGCTCACTTGCTCACCATTTAATCAACCAGATTGCAAGTCACTTGGCCACAAATTTCCACCCAAACCCAACTGCACATCGGAGGCGGAGATTAACCGCAACTGATGGATCTCTCCTCCTGCTAACTGATCACACAGCTTTTGCGGCAGTTCATGGGTGGGGAGTCCTGAGGGTTCAGATACTTGGCCTTTTTGTGTTTATCACGGTGCATGAAGCTAAGCATGCGCGCACGTGTCTTGTTGGTGTTGGCGTATGACTTGAGGTGGGACTTGAGTGTGGGAGGCAAAGGTAGGTGGTCGATGCCATAAATCGTCGTTTGGGACACGATTGTGCGGCATGCCAGCTCCTGAAGGCTCAACACTGAAACAGAAATATCAACAACACATCAGGCCAACAATCATATGCAGTAGAAGTTGCGGCAAGACACACTACTGAAAAACTAACAATGTAACAGGGCGTAACAATTATCTGTATGACTGCAGTACTAGTAGAAGACTCAATATAGACTTTACACTGCAAAAGAAAATCACTCCAGCTAAAAAATCATCTAACATAGAAGTATCAACAGACTGAAAAGCAAATAACACTTCCGGTCAACGAGTGTCTGAAGTAAAAGGTGTCAGTGCAGACTCCACACTAAAACAGACACACCTATCAGCCATACAATTTGTTGTTCCAATAGGTTGCTTGTGTTTCACTGTGGAGTCCTTATTGACTATTGATAAACAAAAAAGCACACAGAGTAACACAAATCACGCAACAACAAAAAAAACAAGATGGGATGAACCATAACCCACAAAGTCCCTTCTATATGAAAGCTGTCCTCGCTGTCAAGGGTCTCTACCTTTTGTCTTTGACCTGATTCTGATGTTGAATTATCTCCTATTGAAAAAGTCTCGCAGTGAGTTCTATAAGGGGCGCAGGACATACGCGTCAATGATTTGTCAAACATCATTTGTCATGACATAAGTTTTAGTTTTTACGTAATTTTATATTTTATATATGAGTTTCACTTTCGCTTCATAGGCTTGAGAAAATGGTGACAAAACTAGAACTTCACGGCACAATTTTAGCCTTGCTATAATTTGTGTTTGTGTGAAAGCAGGTTGACTTTACCTAACTACATGATATACTAAGTACACAGGTCACTTGCATGCTCTTCTAAAAGCGCGTCAATGTGTGCGCGCGTGTTAGTGCATGTGCGCGCGCGCTCCAAACAGCTCCACGAGGCATATATCCTCATGCGCCCAGGATGCATGAGGATCTATTCATGTTTGTGAGAGAGAGAGAGAGAGAGAGAGCGCATGAGAGAGAATTACATCATATTTGGAGTATTATGTCAATGTCTGCGTGGTGACGGAGTTGCCTCTTCTATGTCACCGCCACTGTCTGACTTTCTTTAGAAGTAAAGGTTTTTTAGTGTTTTAATTCTTTTCTAAAAAGAATTAATTTTTACTCAATACTAAAGAAGTTGAAAGGATACAAAGCTGGCTAATAAACTCATCCAGTGTCTTTCTCCAAACTAGCTATCCAAAAGTTCAAGTAAATATGACAAAAATTATGGACTCCAATCAGGGTCACCCGACTTCCTATAAACGGTTTGTTTATGTCTTCAATGCCTCGCGCTGGGACCATATGGTGTGGAGGCACGTCCCCTGGGTGGTGGATAGGGGGTCCCTCGCGAGAGGGGTGCACCGAATGAAATAAGGTGCCGTGAACCAACATGGTCTAAGGGAAGCTGACCCTGACAAAAAAAAATGGTCCTCCTAGTAAGGGGGTTGGGCGTGGGGGTAGCTTCCCCACCCTGCAAATAAGGAAATAGCTACAAAAACGCCGACGAAAAGACAAACAGCAATTCCTTTCCTGGAAGAGGAAGGTTCTTCTACCAGAAGATTTATTACGTCATGTGGTGAAAGCCGGAAGTCTTCGGAGGCCACAGGACTGAGCCGCCTCTCTCTATCCAGGGACACAACCATGGGCACATGGAATGTCATGACCATGTACCAGAGCGGCAAGGCCCCCCAGATAGCAGCGGAAATGCAAAAGTACAACCTTTCCCTGCTAGGTATCAGTGAAGCCAGATGGACGCAGTCTGGCCAGAAAAGGCTGTTAAGTGGGGAGATGATTCTGTATTCAGGTCATGAAGAAGAGAATGCCCCCCATACAGAAGGAGTAGCACTCATGCTGTCACCAGTGGCACAGAGAGCGCTGATGGGCTGGGAACCTCTTGGGCCAAGAATTATCACAGCAGCCTTTAGAACCAAGAAAAAGATCAAGCTGAACGTCATCCAGCGTTATGCGCCCACTAATGACAGTGACAAGGAAGAGAAACAAGAGTTCTATGACCGACTCCAGAGTGCTGTGGACAAATGTGCAGAGCGAGACATCACAATCATCATGGGTGATTTTAATGCCAAAATAGGGGAGGACAACACCGGATATGAAGAGGTGATGGACAGGGACTAGGGGAGATGAGTTAGAACGGGAAGAGGTTTGTAGACTTTTGTGCTCTAAACAGACTTGTCATTGGAGGCAGCATCTTCCCACACAGAAGAATACACAAAGCAACTTGGGTCTCACCTGACCATACTACAGAGAACCAAATAGACCATATCTGCATTAGCAAGAAATTTAGATCCCTTCAAGATGTTCGAGTGAGGAGGGGAGCAGATGTCGCCTCAGACCACCATCTGCTTACCTTAAGAATAAAGCTCAAGTTAAAGAAAAGCTGCACAGAGACAACAAGAAGACAGCGCTATAATGTAGGCCTCCTGAGAGAGTCTGGAGTGAGAGAAGAGTTCAAACTGGTGCTGTCCAACCGGTTTCAAGCGCTACAGGAGCTAGTAAATGAAGAGGAGGCGGTCACCACAGAGCAGCAGTGGAAGGCAGTTAGAGAGGCACTGAACTCAACCTGCAAAGACACTGTGGGGTTCAAGAAACACAATCACAAGTACTGGCTGCCAGCACAGACCTTGAAGAAGATAGAAGTGAGCAAGCAAAAGAAAGCAGTTGTCAACAACAGTCGCACGAGAGCAGCCAAAGCAAGGGCACATGAGGAATACTCGGAAGAAATCCACTGGCCAGAGAAGATCAGCAACGTCAGACTCTGGGAGAGAACAGAGCAGATAACAGCAAAGAATGAAAATGGGCGAAGAAGATGGGGATGGATTGGTCACAGTCTGAGAAAGCCAACTTCCAGTATCACCAGTATCATCATTGTCATGGAAGCCCCAGGGAAAGAGGAAAAGAGGCAGGCCGAGAAACACCTGGCGTCGAGACCTCCAAGCAGACATCGAGAGACTGGGAACCACGTGGAGTAAAATTGAAGGAAAAGCACAGGACAGGAGTCACTGGAGGTCTCTCGTCGACGGCCTATACCCAGGGAGGGGTGACAGGCGTAAGTAATGTCTTCAATGAGACATTCAATTACAATATCCTCGGAGGCTCTCTTAGCCACCCACTTCAAAAAGTATTTCGCCAAGTTTCAAGCTTGTGTGTACAAAAATATCGGAGATTCTCTTGTTTACATACATACGCACACACACACACACACATAATACGCACATATGGCGCTTCGCGCCAAATGTACGTTCAGCAGCGAGGTTAGCATAACTAGACATGACATAATTTTTATCTTGTTACTTCAGTTGTTAGAGGTTTAGGCCTGCCTGCGTCTGACATCATGGACATGCTATTAAATTTGCCCCACCACGACCCATCCTAAAAGGTCCCTTCTATAAATAAAAGAGACTTAAAAAAAAAAATTCCAGAATGTGCAGGTACAAGTAGATACACGAGTATTAAAATTAAACCACGTTCTAATAAAATTATAGTTACACAAATTAGCACTTAAAGAGTTTCTTCAATTCACACAAAGCAAAGCATGTTTAGACCAAAATTTACCTACCCAGTAGTGTACACACTGATGTGAATAATGCATAACACCTGAATCATGGCAATGAAAACCAAACCCTCCTCATGTCACAGCCAAACTTCCTTCTCACCTTTATTGTGACCCCAGGCCCGACTCATGCCGTTTCTCTTGAGTGCCAAACGAGACAACTCTGCAAATGATTCAGTGACATTGAAGTCACAAAGAGGGCTGACTTCAAAAAATGCCATGTCGTTCTTCAAAGCATACAGCTCTGCATACGACTCACTGATCTGTCGCCTGAAGGCCAAGTGAAGTCGGTTCCCCACCAGGATCTTCGGCACTCCAGGAGCATGCTGCCAAATGATGAAAAATAAAAAACATGCCAATCACTGAATTAGCACTATCCCCCTTGTGCACATGCTAGCAGTACTGTACACAGTAACAGGTTAATTTTTCATCAACAATAAATTAACCCCTTGTGCATGCAGCCACCAGTTCTGACATTATTGGTGGCTGATGGGAGTTCCCAGCAGAATGACAAAATGCAGTACAGTTAACTTCAGACAGATAACCAATCACCAGGGCACCCATTTTTTATTGCGGTCATATCCGAAGTTTGTTATAAAAGCAAATTAACTGACATTCAAAATCACGAAAATGTGTGGTTGGGACCTCAAAAAAGTGCTGTTATATCCAACCTTGTTTTTAATCCATATATATATCATACTGAGGCTAAAAGCTTCAAATTTATACACTGCCATAGGCAAGTTACCTTATAGTACTTACAGATAAGGATGTAGACCAATGGCTTTAGTTCAAGGGTGGTGCCAGAATAGCTTGGCGCCTAGAGGCGCCAAGCTATTCTGGCACTGCCCTTAAACTATTTTAGTCAAACTTATTTCACACACTGGTGTACTCCGAATGATAAGGGATAAGCAAAGCTGACTGTATAAAGATATTACTGTAAGGCCATGTATAAAGATATTACTGGTAGGGCCACAAACCTCATTCACTTCTTTAATCCAACGATCGATGCCATCGAAGGACCACTTGTTTGTTATGTCATACACCAGCAAAATTCCCTGAAATATGACAATTTGATAATCACCGTACACAGGCAAAATTCAAAAAGGTACATGTCACACAACAACAAAAAAGTGTTAATCAACTAAAATAGATCAGCTTAACTGCATGGACATTTATTATGTCACGTCCCAACCTCTTAAGAGTCCAACCTATGAGAGAAGTCTAGAATCAGCACTATATGTAGTGATATTTGTTTCCAAAATGTTAGATATGATCTATCCAAGTCACCCCACCCCCAACACACACCATACAGGATACAAATCAATGTCATATTTGTTTTTTCCAAATTCAAAGTCTTTACCTCACAATGCAACCAAACTGCAAAGGAAGTTTCCAGAGTAAATAATCTAACTCTAAGGCAAACTGCAGTTGATCAGGACACACAAGCATTACAAACATTAATCCCACTGAATGCAAGCATTTGACCCACTGTATTAACCCTTTGCACAGGTCATATCACTGGCGTATAAGCACTCCCGTAAAAAAACAAAACACGTATACCATAAGCATTATGGCAAGAGGCACAGAGCCTCAATGAGCTAATCCCCATGAGCATGCAATGATGCAGCAAATGATACTGTGTACATAATTGGTGGCTGCACGCATAACGGCATCAATCCCAGCAGCCTGCAGGGACTCATGAGGATCTAAGCCTTTTACTTTAATTTTACTGTGTGTACCCCAAGCAGACATCAATTTTCTAATCAATGAATAGATCTGTATTGTGCAATGAAACCTCTGTAAAATGGAAACTTTGTCCATCAAAGTTCTAATGTGAATTACCTGTGCTCCTCTGGAATATGACCTCAAAATGGTGCAGAATCTACCCTGACCTGACGTGTCCCTGAAAAAAATGTAAAGTTTAAATTTATTTTCAAAGTCATGTATTATGGTATAACATCATATGTTTACAGCCAAGCATTTGTCAGCAGTAATACAGTATACTTTTATTAGTAGACAACTAAAAAAACAGTAGTACTTAGCTAGAAGGAATGCAGCTAGGCACTGGACATTGGCCGTAGTCTGACTCAGGGCTCGAAATTAGCGGGGGCCCGGGGCCAAAAACCCGCAAAGTTGATTTCGGGCTCGGAAAGTTGAAAAACGAAGGGCCCGCTTGGCCCGCAAAATAATTCGTCTGCTACAGCTAGCTCTACTCGGCAGTTTCGTATTTGGGCCAAGGGAAGCAACCCACACCGGTGCCCTCACTCACAGTAATAGTATTGTGTTCTTTTTTTTTCTTTTTTTTGTTATTGTATTTTTAGTTTACTTCTGTTAACTCAAGTGCACAGAAGTGTAATATGAATAGATGATTGAAAAAAAAAAAAAGGCAAAATCTGTTTGTTTCACTTTAGTTTATCAGGAAGAGTACTGTTAAGTTTAGTTCCCTTTCATGGTTTTGTTTCAGTTGAACTTTTGTGCATTGAGGTCAGATTTTTTGTTAGGTTACTCATATTAAAAATTTAATGATGTGTATTGTGCAATACTCAGTCACAAAACTGAAAAGTATTATACAAGAGACTCACTTGATTTTTTTCTATTTTGTTTAATGGCCATTTCAGGCTCACTAGTCACTGGAATATGTGTGTCACTGAATGTGTGTGTGTGTTTTCCCCTTTTTTGTTGGTAATGTTTGAAAGTGAAAGAAAAGGCAAATAAAAATGACATCACTCAGCAAAATTGGAAATTCAATTGTTTTTATTTTAGATTATCAGACAAATTGTACTTTCTACTTATTATATTGTCAATAATTCTTTTGTTTTTTGTTTGCATTATTTTTCAAAGTTGGGCCCCGAAAGTTGCTTGTGGGCCCTCAAATTTTTCAATCAAGGGGCCCGGTGGCCCCCAAAGAAAAAAGTTAATTTCTAGCCCTGCTGACTGCATACATGTCTAAGATGTCCAATTCATGCAGCTGCCAGCAGATAAAATGTCCTGTTAAAATTGCTTCAAAATCCTCTATCATCTATGTCTGATTACTTTCCTGTTGCCTCAGGCTAGGTGTTTTGCATCATGTTCATACTCACAGTCATTCTGCGTGCCCAGTATCTGTATGGTAGTTGAAGTCAGCACTGCACGAAGTGATAGCTCATAAAATGCCACATTGCTATTTTGTTCTTGACACATTGTTATCAGCTATTGTTTTATTCTGGGTCCAGGAGATCGAATAAAGGAACGCAAAGCCACAATGAACTATTTAAATTTTAATACGGCAGACAAGTGACAAGTTTATTCATGATGGCGTATCTAGGACATGGAACATATTTGAGGAAATTTCTCAGACTTTGCAGAGAAGACCAAATGTTCTACAACCCCAGTTTAGCTATTTGTACTACCATCCAAATTAAATCTGGGTGCTCAATTTTTCCCAGTAGCCTTAACAATTTTTTTCTGTGGATATGTTGTAAAATTTGCATTCGCCTATTGGACTCCAAGAAACATGACTTTGCCTCGCCCAACAAGAAATCTTCTCGCCTTTGACGGTGGACGAGTGGATTTGGTCCTCCATGACATCGCATTCCTGTCCTGCTTAGTATTACTATTATTAGTAATGGCCATGTATGACATTCTTGAGAGGGACTGAATAATGGAATTGCATTCAGTAAAATACTTGTTAATTAAATAAACACACCTGTTGGGTCTTTATCAGTTATAATGTCAAAAGAATATACTTACCATAATTGTAGTTTAACTCTCTTCCCATCCAGCAGTATTGTTGTTGTTTTGTAATCAATGCCTGTAATTGTAACCAGGGGGCATTAAACTTATATCAATGTTTTCACAAATGTGTACTGCAGAAACTTTCCAGCATCACTAATTGTACAAAATGGTTTTAAAACTGTGTGGCACAAGTACTAAAGTAGATTTTGGGTGTGATTGTGAATGGTGGAGTGCAAAAATAACAAGTGCAAATATTACAGTAAACCTCAGTAATGTATCCTATGTGTGCTTCTTGTCAAAGACAGTCGGAGACAATATGCCCGACAGATTATTCCGTGTACAGTGAAATAATGAAGGCAAATTGTCCCTAGATGCATTTGTTCTTGTGTCTAAGTAAGTATGCTTTGAACACCATGTAAAACTGACAATGCTTCTTCTGTATGACTAATGAAACTGGAAGTGGAAGTAGTTATACTTATAGGTATCTAAATGTATATCTTCAACTCACCACTGCTTGAATATCCGTAGGGAGATTCTGATGCACCATCGTCCATTCCAGACAAAAGCTCTTCTTTTCCAACATCACTATCCCCAACGAGCAAAAATTTGAGCAAATAATCGTACTGTTTTGAACTCGGCACTGCCCGTGGTGACTGCGTCGAATTGTTCGCTTCACACATCTTGAACGTGTCACATCTTACTCTGGTGAAACGATGAACAACATCTGATTATCGGCTATTTGTTGTCCGAATCTCTCCCAAATACCGACGATCACACATATTCACGTTTGTAAACATGTTTGCTTTCCTTCTGATTCAAGGCTCCATTTTCATTGTAAAATATGCGCATGACGGAAGTCGGTTTGGTGGAGACACGCATGCGCTAAAAATGGCGGTAAATTGATTCTCCCTGAATGAAAATTTGGGCAGTACGTTTTTGCAAGGTAAACTAATCAAATGGGTCACTGGAACGGATGAATCGTTTTTTTATCTTAAATACTATAAACTATTACCTGTATAAGCATCTTGTAGTGGAAGATGCAGTATATGAAAGTTTTGTTAGTATTTGGTGATAAAAATTGTATCTTGTGTTTCTAGCAGACGACACGCATCTGTGTAGGCGTATAAACTATAAGCCTACATAAACATTGCAACCGCCATGTGTAGTGTATACCGCAGAACAGACCACGATATTGAGTCTTTGGGGTTAGAATGTGGTGTGGAGAATCCCGAGGACATCTTCCTGTTAGAGGGTCTGGGTGTCATCAAAATGCAAGATTGTGGTGATTGTAAATTCTGTGTAGCTAGGCAGATGAAGTTCCGTTTAGTTTTCAGCCCTTCCTTCTAAAAGTAATAGTTCGATTTTTTTTTTTTTTCTTAAAAAATGATAAAGCTGATTTCTCATTAAAGTGTAAAATGCATCCCATTTTTAATATACGCAAAGGTCTTTTTTTCCTACATATATCCAAGAGTTTCAAGTTTGTAACTGTGCAACAGGAGATTGCATACACATGTATATATACATGTGTGTGCACATGCATGCAGCATGATGCACCAACAGTAAAGGGTTAATACCGGTAGTTTGCAATGTCTCCTTTATAATTAAGTGTTCTTACTATGTCTCAAATAATGCTGGACAAAAGGGTGTACTTAAATTATGAAGTTTGTATGTCATGACATGAAAGACTTGTCTGTTCCTTTAATTCCATGGTACACAGGAGAGTTCCTCCCACTATGCTCAAAAGGCAGTGGAAAATCTCTGGTACATGTGCCTATACCCACATGGATAGGGAACAGAAGGGTATAAAATTCTTGGTTGAGGCAAGACAGTGTTACATATTGGCAAATGTGAGCAATCAAAACCTGCTGTGGAGCGGAGCAAATTGTTTTAATTTAGAGTGGTGTATGATGATTTTGGTTTTGTTATTCATTTGTGTTTTACCGGCTTTGTCAGTTTTAAGTGTCTAATATTTTTCTCCCTGACCTATGCACTTCTGCAGTGCCCTTCGATTACCGGTTCATAGTGCTGGATCTTGCGCTTTGACGAACTGCACTACAAGGACAAGTCTACAGTTATTGTCCAGTTTTCTCCAGATCCAGCAACATGGACAGAAAACAGGTGTGTCATTCAATGGGACAAGATTAGGCAATAAATGTTGCATTGTGTGCAAACATCAGTTTAACATTAACAGGGACAGTTAAGATGTTTGCAGGAGAAGAAAAAGAAATTAAATCTAATTTTTGACAGCAAAAATGTAAATGTTTTTCAAGGTTCTGGTTTTAATTTTTAGGACATAATGGTAGATAATGCACAATGAAGTGTATTTTTTACAGCTGATGCAAAAACTGGAACAGATGAAGAAGGAATGTGCTAAGAAAGAGAAGAAGCTGGAGGTAAGCAGAAGGAAGTAAAATTTCAATCGATTGTTTTTTCTTCTAGAAATAAAATAATTTATTTATATAATTTGATGTTCTCATTTTTTTTTTTTTTTTTTTTGTTGTGTGTGCTTATTTTGTTTAATTGTTTTTGTGTGCTGCTGCTGCTACTGAATTTTTGTTTCTGATGATAGTTTTTCTACTGCCATTTTTGTAATAGTTTTCCTCAATATACAACGTAGTTATCTGGTTGAACAAAATTATATAAGAACATTTGACTTATATGCCATAATGTCAGCATAATTATTTTCTCATGTCTGCTATCCTTCACTCTTCTGTCTCTTCAGAAAGCAAGAAGAGCAGCCAGAGTGAAGGCACATGTAAAGAAGAAGATTCAGGAACTGAATTCACAAACTATGGAAACTGCTACAGCATTTGGGGCCTCATCTCTCACAACCTTTACAACTAGTACAAGAATTTCATGTGTCAGTGATGTTCACAAAGTCAAAAATGACTCATCTGCCTGCTGTACACGCTGTGTTTCAACTGGTTGTATATTAGTGAACAAAGAAACCAGATCTGCGCAAACAGATGCATACAGTTTTCTCAGAAGTGACTTTCCCAAAACCTGTCAGTGTCATCAGGAAAAATATAGTGGTACTACTAGTAATATTGATGGTGAATGGGTAGGTTGGGTGTCTGACTCTCCCAAGGAGGACACAAAGGCTTTAGCTTTGACTACCATTCAACAAGTTCTTGAAAGTCATCAACCTTTGAACTCTGTAAGAGATATGCACGTGTGTGACAAAGATGTTGAATCTGACAGACACGCACAAAGGCCTTTACAATTCCACCACACTAACGGATGTCAAAGTTTTCAGAAAGAGACAGAAAGCATTTTCAAAGTTCCCACATGTGCTGCGGAGAAGCCACATGATCATGAGGACTCCCAGAGTGTTGAAATTAATTTTGAATTAGACTCGTTGGCCATTACACCCAGTTTCAAAGGAACAGAATACACCGAAATCACTCAGAATTTGTTTCGGTTACCTGCAAGTGATTCGGTTCCAGATGCAGATACTGAAACCTTCACTCTCAATTTGCATTCACACTCAGTGGCCAGCAGAGAAGAGGAAGGAGACTGTGAAAATATTGCTGCAGACACAGACACTGACTCACTTGCCCAGAACATGAATCCACGTGGTGCTCAAATGTCTCGGCCAGGAGCTGCAAAAAGTTTGAAACTGACTGAAAACACAAATGTCTGCATGTTGAATCTTCAGTCTGAGACCTTTCAAACTGATGTCTCAAGGGAGGGACACCTTGCCCCTTCCAACACCAAGCTAAACCATGTTCATGAGTATCCAATAATAGAGAGTGCTGACACAACTGTTGATACATACACTAGTCATTATGATCCAAAAGCAGATGCTTTCAAGAAAACCATGGATAGAAGTTCTTGTGAAAAGAACCCAGTTTTAGTGGATTGTATAGTGCTAGATACATTCACAGATTCGCTGCAATTTAAAAACATTTCACATGATGTGAGCAATGACAAGACAGACTTTACCCAGGACATTGGAGATTGTTGCACACCAGATTTGAAATCAGCAGAGTCCAGTGTTATCAAAATTCCTGCTGACAGAACTGGGCCTCAAAAGTCTGAGGATCACAAATTTGAGGATACAAATCATGCACAAACTGCTGTTAATGATGTTAGTACCAACAAGATAAAAGTGCCCAAAGGAAAAACTCATTCATCTTCTGCATCGCAGTGTCCAGTACAGGAACTTTATTCTGGCCAGTATTCTGAATACACAGAGCTGGACATCATCCCTTTCTCCCAGTTTGAACTGATGGAGGATTTTCTGTCAGAAACATCACAGTCACTGGACCAAAGCTGTAGTCAAGGGAGATGCAGTAGAAGGCAATCCACGGCTTTGGTGCAGCGTAGATCCCCACGCTTATCTTCCCTGGACTTTGGTGCTTGTGTCAGGGCATCATCTTCACAAGGTTCTGTCAGGTCCAATAAAAGGCCAGCTAGTGCCGCAGATAATTATCTCAGATTGGTCAGAAAACAGCGCAAGTCAAAACAAGCAATGTTCTTGGCATCTTTGTTTCAGTATCTGTTAGATGAAGCCAAGAGAGACAAGTCATCCGTTGAGTTTCAGCTGCCCTCTGATATTTTGGGCATAGTTGGCAGTAGGAAAAGTTCAGGTCTAGTTGCAGTAGACCATCAGAAGTCAGAAAGTCCACTGGAAAGTGAACAAAACCAAAAAATAGTACACAGAGACAAAGTTGCACTGGATGAAGAGAATCAAGATGGGTCCATTTTCTCATTGTCAGCAGCAAACAAAACATCCAGCTTAGTTCCATACCATAAACTATTGGGGGATTCTGAGATGATTGAGGTGATTCCTGAGACAGAACCCATTACAGAGTTGCAAAGTCAGAGTTGCTGTTATAAAGGTTCTGATGTTTCTGTTGTGGTGTGTGATGTGGAGGAATCTTACGAATATGATAAAACATGTGCTGACAGTCAGGTTGAAGGACATCATCAGGTTTTGGGTTTCAATCAGAGAGAGAAGACATCATCATCCTCCAATGTCTGTGACAGGGAGACTATGACAGCACTAAGACAAGTTCATGTTAAAGCTGATTCTTTAGGGTTACACATCACTGCCAAAAAAGTGTCTACTGTCAAATCAGCAGAAAAATGTGACACATCATATTCATACAAAAATCAAGGAACTGAAAGCACTGATACACATACTCAGGATGGTAAATTATTCTGCAGGAGGATTTCACTTGGTCGCAAGAATCGCCACTCTCTGATGAAAGACAAAAGTGAACCTGTAAAACAAATCAGAGGGAATACATTTCATACAAAATCTATCGGCGGAGACAGTGTTCAAGCACTGTCACAGGATAAGACAGATTGTCTGGACAAAAACCAGCAGTTACATAGTCCGAAACCTGGCAGCCAGTGTTATTCAACAGGCACACCTCGACAGACTTTCATGAAACTGGATGTGATACAGTCACCTTGCTTGTTTACATCCCAGCAAGACATTGAATCGCCACAGACACACTCAAGCAACTGTCAAGTTGCTGATCGCCATCCATCTGCAGGAGGCATCAATCATCATGAGCCATCGCAAGAAGCAGAGGCGCTTCAGGATCTGTGCCTCTTGAACACTCCAGATCATGCTGATACAAGTGATAGGATGGGATCCATAATGTGTTGTTCAGCAGACAGACACATGCCCAGGGATGTCAAGGATGGAACAGATAAATCTGTGGCTGTCTTCACTCCTTCCAAAGACAAGTCACTTTCAAGCACCACTAATGAGTCCTGGCTGACTTATTCCGGGTGTGCTGAGGTAAGCATATGTTATCGATATTGAACCAGTTTGATTCCACATTTGTTGATGATAGTCCTTGATGAAAAGAAGTCTCTTTCACTAAGCAGCATTGTGGGTGATGTCAAACTGTTGTGTTGAAATATGATTTGCAGCATAAATGTTTGTGTTTTTGTTTAGTCAGGCTGTAAGGAGTCTGTGCTGGCCATGGTAGTTGGGACATCATCAGATAGTGAACGGACACCCTACATACTGAGTGTACAATCAACCGTCTTGACTTTGTGGACACAGGAAGATAACCTCACTTGGACAGCTGAACTCCACTGGTATCTGCCTCAGGTGCATACACAAATCATATGACAAAAAGAAATGTTAGTCCCTGATTTCAGGACCTCATTTTCACGCTCAGTTTTGCAACGCATTTTACTGTTGCAACAACAAAAAGGCCTTATGTTAGTCGCTCACAAACATCTTAAAATCGTGTGCTGATTACCATTGGCCATTGCATTGGGTTCACAGTGATCCCCACTGAAATTTTAAGTGATGGGCACTATGAGTATGACTGACTTAAGCCCTGTGGTTGTTGGTAGTGATTTTTGGCTCATGTGCGAAGCAAAAGTGAGTATGTTCTGGGCCAGTGGTCGTCAATCCGTCGTGCGTCCGCCGCGCCGTCATCTGTGGTAACTTTAACGTTGGCATTTTCTCGGAGACTATTCAAGCTACAGTCTTCAAACTTGGCCCAAGGATACGTTGTGGCAAGACCTTTCTAAACATACCAGTTTCAGTGACCTCACAAAGGTCAAGGTCACAGGGAATAGGTAAAAAATAACTTTATTTTAACATAAATTATTTTTTCTCAAATACTATTGACAACTTCAAACCCAAACTTGGTACAAAGATACCTGATGGGAAGACCTTTGTTTTTTTCAAAATGCATTACCGATGGCATTACTATATGGAATACACTCTATAGCCTAACGATTTCAGCCCAAAGTTGTGTCCCCTACATAACTGGGGAGGAGACACTGGGGATCCAAGTATAGGAGCCCGGGTGGCCTCCCCTTACCAACCTATCCCGGCATGCATGTGGCGAACTCACCTCAGTTTCACTCTTAGCTCGACCGTGGACGGTCGGGTTTTGCCTTGCTACGTTTTTTGACCAGTGTCTTCTGTGGTTTTTACTACAAACGTTGGCTTTTTGCCTTGGATTAGACTTCTCCTTGGACTCGGTGTACTTCATTGGTGTGTTCTACACTTCAACGTTTTACTGTTTGTGGACTTAGCACCGACCGGTTTGACTTTCAGTGAACTTCGTCCTTGGCTGCGGCCTTGGGTTTCGGCTTGTGACTTTACGTGTGGCTTTGTGCCTCGTGGTGTGAGTTCGGCGCTTGAGTGTGTTCCTTCCTGTGGACAGTGTGCAACGAACGCTATGGCGGCTTCTGTTCGAAGGCTTGCCTCCTTTGGTGAGGATTTTCTGTGGCCCTCGGACGCCCTCGTTGTCTGCCGGCCGTGCTCAGACTGCTCTTCCAACAGGATGTGTGACGTGTGTGCCGACGGGAGTGAGGACCGGTGGTCTCAGATGTGGGATTTCTACAGACGTGTCCTTCCTTCCTGGTCTCGACAGGCTCCCTAGACTTCTCCGCAGGATGGCGTCGCTCCGTTGGCTTCTCGGGCCCCACTTCACTCCGGCGTCCGGGCCTTCCGCCCCGCAGGTAAGTCCCCTTCTTTTACCGTAACCGCGCAGAAACTCCCTCCCCGCTCCGAGTCTTCTGAGCAGGGCAGGAGAGTTTCAGAGTCTTGCTCCCCACGTTTGCGTGGCTTGAGCTTCTTTATTTTGCTCCCCCTCCTGCTCCGTTTCGCCCGAGCGGGTCGGGCGAGCTGAGCATTCGTCCACGCCCTCCCGCTTCGGTTTCCCGAGTGGGCCTGGCGTGACTAGCGCAAACGTACAAAAAAGAGAAAAGAAGTAGGCATAGAGGCTCTCCCTCACACTCCGCTACCTACGTTTACGTCTCCCCCCCCCCCCCCCCCCCCCCCCTCCCCGCTCTGTTTCGACCAGGCGGGCCCGGTGTGACTCTGACTCGCGTCCCCCACGCTCCGAGGCTTCAGGGTCGCGCGCCCCAATTTTGTGCCGTCCCCGCTCCGCCCTTTCTGAGCGGGCTTGGCGTGACACTTTTCTGTCCCCCCCCCCCCGAACTTTCCAGGCGGGCCCGGTGTGACTCAGACAAATACTCTCAGGTGCGGTTTCGCGTGCCCCAATTTTGTCCCCTTCTCGCTCCGCTTTTCCTGAGCGGGCTTGGCGTGACACTTTTCTGTCCCCCCCCCCCCACCCCACCCCCGCCCCGATCTTTCCAGGCGGGCCCAGTATGACTGGGACATTTATTCACAGGTGCGGATTCGCGCACCCCAATTTTGTCCCCTCCCTGATCCGCTTTTCCTGAGCGGGCTTGGCGTGACTCTTTCTGTTCCACACCCCCCCCCCCCCCCCCCCCCCCCCGCCCCGTTTTTTCCAGGCGGGCCCGATTTAACTCAGACATTTCTCACAGGTGCGGATTTCCGCAATTTTGTCCCCTCCCCGCTCCGCATTTCCTGAGCGGGCTTGGCGTGACACTTTTCTGTCCCCCCCACCCCCCACCCGCCCCCCCACCCCGCCCCCCCCCACCCACCCCCCGCCCCGTTTTTTCCAGGCGGGCCCAGTGTGACTCAGACATTTACTCACGGGTGCGGATTCGCGGCGAGCAGGTTGGGAGTGCCAGGGTTCCCCTACCGCCTCCCCTCTTACGTTCGGAGCGCGGTCCCCAGCTCTCGCGTTCCCCTCATCGTCCGCGCGTTGTTCCCGTCACTAGTACTCCCCTCGCACTTCGGCGAGTCGGGGGCTTACAGAGAAAACTTCGCCTTTGGCCATGGTTGGCCGCGGTCCCTTCTTCCTCCTGACGCTCCACCGTGCGGGCTTCGCGGGCGGCTCCGCCTATCCTTCACGCTCGCCCGCGCCAGTCGCCTTCGGTGGTCTCGCGCTCTCGGAGCCGGTCGCCCCTCCTTGCGGCTTTGCTTGATAGGCGGACGGTGGAGGTAGACCCTGACATACTAAGCCTGCTTCCAGCGGATTCGGCTGCAGCCTTCTTCTTGCGGGATTCGCCCTCTGGCTCTCCTGCCCGCTTCTCAGCTGTTTCGTCGGCCTCCTCCTAGTAGGATTTCGGCCTTTCGCTCAGCTCACAGACGGTTCGTGCCTTGGAAGAGGCCTCCCGTCTGATCGCCAACTTCCTCCCTCCTGACTTATGTCCACCTTCACCTCCTCTGACGAGACAGGCGTCCACCAGGGTTTATGCGCAGCGGCAGGCTAAGGTCGCAAGTCTCTCCCTCAGCCACACGGTTTCTGGGATCTCGTCGTTGCTTTCTTGGCCCGGCTTCGCCAGGACTCCTTCGGTGACGAGGAATTTTTTTCACAGATACGCGTTGGCCTGTGGGGATTTTTAGGTCTTTTCGCCAGGCTTGGTACGCTGGACTCTCTCAAGCCTTCACCGTCCCTGTTCCTTCGGTGGATGCGGCAGCCTCAACCAGGCGGGTGGGCTCCGGCTAGTCCAGAATGCTTGGCCTCGCCCTCTTGACAGATTCGCTTCCTTAGTTCGGAATTGGTGACGCAAGCGGTTCTGCTTTACCTGGAGGACTCTTGGGACCTGGAAGCCACGTCCCCGCTCCATGGCGTACATTCCAATTTGGTTGCTGCTAACAGGGCCGCCTACCTTCCTCAACCAACCCTATGGCGGCAGCCGCCTACAGTGTCCTTTGGCCACGTGTTTCGCGCCTTCGGCTCTGCACGGATCTCCCCTAGACGATGAAGACGCAGCTGCGCCAAGCGCCACTCAGCGGTTCCCTCTTTTTGGTGAGACGTGGCAGACTGTAAAGGATCTACCAAGGACCTGTGGCCCCATCCTGCCTCCGCCCCCGCTGCGTCTCGCTTCGCTCGGGCCCGCTGAATTTGCCTCTTCTCCGCCCCCGTCGACAGTCTTGGGTCTCCAGTCGGCGAGCGGCTGGCTTTCTACAGCGACCATAGGAGATTGCTGTTCCCAGACGACCCTTGGATCATCTCATAAAGTTGACCAATCTCAGGCAGTAGCTCCGTGTCGAGAAATCTCGTCATTACTCGACAAAACAGCGACAGGAGTGGTCTCCTGACGCGACTCGCCGGCGTTCTACAACCGCCTCCTTTTCGTCCCCGGTCCAGGGGGCTTGTGGCACCCAGTCATCGACCTGTCGGCTCTATACCAGTCACCTTTAGGCGCCGCCCTCTCGGATGGAGACAACCAGACTCTCCACTCGTCCGGCCGATGGACTTCGCTATCAGCCTCGATCTTCAGACACGTTCTTCACGTGCCGATTCTTCCGTCTTCGCGCCGGTACCTACGTTGCCTTGGCGGGATCGTCTACCAGTTCCGAGCCCTCCCCTTCGGCCTCTACATCAGTCCTTGGGTCTTCATGCGGATCTTCGACTCGGTGATGGCTAGCTTCTGCCAACGGTCACTGAATCCGTCCTCCCTACCTGGACGACTTGCTGCTGCGCAACCTAGTCCCCACGACTCTCAAAGAGGACAGAGACGCCCAGTGTTCTCTCCTTCGCCGCCTCGGGTTCTTAGTCAACCCGAGCAAGTCCGATCTCACCCTTTAGCGCCATTACTGCACGTAGGGACGGAATTCCTGACCGACTTCAACCTGTTCCGCCTGCCCTTGGCTCGGCGGCAGAAGATCGCCGAACTCGCTCGGCGGTTGGAGTTAGGGTTTCCTTCAAGGCCAGTTCTGGCTTCAGCTTCTGGGACTACTCGGCGCAGCAGCGGACTCGTTCCCCTTCGGCCGGCGCTAAAAGAAAACAAAGTGAGAAGGCTCGTCCTCGGCAGCTACACCTCCTCCTACGCTGGCGCCCCTTCTCTGGCGCCCTGACGGATCCGGTTCTGTTTACCCCGCTTTCCCGCCCCCCACCTCGGAGGTGGGCGGATCTCACGTGGTTGGCGACGGGCGTGCCCCTGTGCTCCCCTCCGCCCCGGTGGTCTCTCTACACCGACGCGAACCAGTCCGGCTGGGGCGCACAACTGTTACCGGACTTTGCCTCGGACCTGTGGCCTTGGGACTTCGCCCACAGTCACATCAAATGGGAGTTATAAGCAGTTGGGATGGCCCTCAACGCCTGGCCGAGACTGACCAACCAGGGGGTCCTCATCTACCAGACAACTCGACAGTGGCGGCCTTTTTACAGAACCAAGGGGCACTCTCTCGCCCTCCCTCCTTACCTTTTCCTGCTCTGGTGCTTTTCGAGCCCGCCACTTCCCGGAGTGGTCCCTGTGCCCAGACATCCTTCGCCTGATCTGCTCGCGATGGGAGACGCCGCTAGTCGACCTGTTTTCCGCCAGATGGAACATCCAGCCCCCGCTGTTTGCCTCCGGACCCTCTCGCCTGGACGGTAGACGCACTCTCCTTCCTTGGGACGGACTGATATCGTATGCCTACCCCCCCCCGTCGGGTCTGGTGCCGAAGATCCTGCGGAAACTTCTGGAATGCCCTGCGGTTCTCTTCCTGGTTCCTCCCTTCAATTGGACCAAGAGCTGGACCACGGATCGGCTCGCTCTAGCAACGGACCCGCGACCCGTGCCTGGAGCGCCTCCTTCCTTACGCCTGGATGTTGTCCAGCAAGCCCTCGCCGCTAGAGGTTCTCGGATGCGGCAGTGGCGGCGATGGCAGCAGCCCGCAGACTGTCTACCAGGAATGTGTGCGAAGGCAAGTGGAGGGTCTTCCAGTCGTGATGCGCCGCCAGCGGCTCCCGCCCCCACGAGTCTCACTACCCCCTACTGGCAGATTTCCTCATATGGCTCTTCGACGACCAAGGATTAGCGCCTATTACATGCCAAGGGTTACCGCGCCATGATCGCACACACTTACCGCCACCTGGTCCTATCGGATCCGGCCCTGGCAAAGACCTTCGGACCTGTTGACTCCTTTGAACTCGGATGTCCTGTCTCCTGTTCTCTCTTACCTCGGTGGGACCTCACCTGGGCACTGATGTGGCTAAATACGGACCGCTTCGAACCCCTGCCCTTGGCATGGTGCACCAACCTGACCCGGAAACGTGTTCCTCCTGGCGCTCGCCACGGTTCCGCATGAGCGAGCTTCATGCGCTCTCGGTACGCCCCGCATGTTGGCAGTTCGAGCCTTTGGATCAGCGCAGCTTCTCACTGACCCGTCCTTCAGGCCAAGAGCCGGCCTCCCTCAGCTGCGCCCCAGACACTGACCGTACGTCCGTTTAGAGGGACGACCGACCCCACGGGTCGCGTCAACAGGACCCAGTCCGGGCACGGCAGAATTACTTGCATCGCTCACAGCCACACTGTTTGATGCGTACCCACCTCTTCCTTCCACCTTCATCAGGCAGACCGGGTATCTCGCCCTGGCTGCGGTGGGTGGCTCCTTGGCCTACCAAGACCTCTCCCCGGTTGGGGACAGATGGTTACAGATCCGGGCGCATGAAGTATGAGCAGTAGCCCCCAGAGTGGCCTTTGACCGCAACTGCTGGGACGGCGTTAGGCGGGTGTGCATTCTCCACCTTCGCCCGCTCCTAACTCCGCGACCTATCCAGCCAGCATGACTCCCTGGCCATGGTGGGCGACATCTCCGCGGCCCAGCACTCCCTCCGTGCGCCTCAGGCGCCATAGGCACTCCTTAACTGAAATCGTCGGGAGTGCTCCCTTTGGGCCGGCGGACGGTGTTAGGTATAGGGGTTGGGTGTCGGCGCCCTCCTCCTATTCGCTATTCTTCCATATAGTAATGCCATCGGTAATGTATTTTGAAAAAACAAATGAATTTTTTTTCTAAAATGTATTTTGGGGAAAAATACTTACCGATGGCATTACTCGGATGGCCCTCCCACCTGCCCCGCTTGCCTCCTTGGCTAAGTGTTTTTGGCTAAGTATGAAACTGAGGTGAGTTCGCCACACGCATGCCGGGATAGGGTGGTAAGGGGAGGCCACCCGGGCTCCTATACTTGGATCCCCGGTGTCTCCTCCCCAGTTGTGTAGGGGACACAACTTTGGGCTGAAATCGTTAGGCTATAGAGTGTATTCCATATAGTAATGCCATCGGTAAGTATTTTTCCAAAAAATACATTTTAGAAAAAAATTCATTTTATGCATACTAATTTGGTTGATCAAGAGCTCAGGAAATATTTTTTTTTTTAAATAGCCATATTTTGACAAAAGATTTTTTTTCTCAAATACTATTCACAACTTCAAACCCACACTTGGTACAGAAGACGGTAAGACCTGTCTATGCATACTAATTTAGATGACCCCTCAGAAAGGCCAAGGGTCACAAGAGCTCAGGAAATAGGTAAAAAATAGTCGTATTTTGACAAAAGATGTTTTTTTTCTCAAATACTATTCACAACTTCAAACCCAAACTTGGTACAGAGATACCTCCTGGTAAGACCTATCTATGCATGTATTTGTTTTGGATGCCCCATCGGAAAGGTCAAGGGTCACAAGAGGTCAGCAAATGTGTGTAAATGCCAATTGTTGATAGAATTATAGTTATTATCAAATCAAATTTGGCACAAAGGTAGCTGATGATAAGACCTTCCTGTCTATACTAATTTTTATTTAGTCAACTCATCGCAAAGGTCAAGGGTCACAGGGGTTTGACAGATGTGTGAAAACTGATTAAATTGATGAGAAAACATGGATTTTGCTGGTGCAGAAGCCATCCCTTATTATCACAAAGGTCACATGTAGATCGGTCATACACGTGAGCCAAAAGGGCTTTGCCTTTTTTTGTTGATGTGGTTCCTGCAGGAATCCCCTCAACAGAAATAACAACCAACATCCAAAGGGTTAAAAAATATTGGTGCATCAGCATGATGCACACATTTCAAAACTGTGCATCAGATTCAAAATCTGACCCTCAGCTGTGTGTTATGGGAATTTAACTCTGACATGATTGATCCATCTCCCTTACATGGCACTGAAAGTGAAAGTGTTGAGATCATTCTGTCTTTGTCTTTTCTCAGGACTGCATAGTGGAGGGGGCATGTGGTATTCCATCTGATCATCAGGGTCTAACAGTGTTGGTTTGGGGTTCATCTGTGAACGCGACCACCCCTTTCCTGACGGTTTTCATCTTTCACTGGACTACACAACACACACTGCGCTTCCCACTTCCTCTTGTTTCTCCAGTTTTCCCACACAGGTATCGCAGTTAAAACCCTTGCTAATATAAAATGGTATTCACACATTAAGTGTTGACAAAATTTATTGACATATACAGTGCTGATCCATAATTAAAATGTATTAGTTGATAAATGCACATTCACATTTAACTCATTCGCTGCCAGCCACATCCGGATGCACGGCTTATGCCGTGCATCCAGATGCGGCTGGCTGCAAACGAGTTAATGCTTGTTTAAAAGTCCTAAAGCAAAATTTAAAGCTAAAACATACATTTTGAATCATTTGGTAACAGTAACATGTACAAATTGCTGCACATGGATTTACTATGACAGCTGACAGGATGTGCCTGATTAGCTTTGTGCTCCAGTTTTCACAGGAAATGAATGCGAAATGAAAGCAGTTCCCACAAAGTAAATGTGTGCTGACCTTTGATTTATGACCTTGTGTCTCTAGAGCAGTAAGGTCCAAAATCACACACATCTCCATACATGCACTGAAATGTTTTGACGTGTTGCAGGATGTTTTGTCATGGACTGCCAGCTGTGCCCAGCACTATATTAGTGTTTGCCACAGACAAGGCTTACACCAGGGGAAAAACATTCTCGTTGGACACATCACATGGTAGTGTTTGTGCGGAGAAGGAGATGGAGATGGTTGCTGCTCGACTGCTGGATCTTCGTTTAGTGGAGGGACTTTATGACGCTGCAGTGGGTCTCACTGATGACCAGAAGATGCTGTTGTGGTGTGTGCCTGTTTTCGACTTTTACATGGCAGATTGCTCATTTCTGTGTCATTTGTGCGGCCTACTACAACAGGAGTGTTAGTTTAAGGGTGATGCCAGAATAGCTTAGAGTCTTTGAGGCAACAAGCTATTCTGGCATCACCCTTGATCCTACACTAGTGTACAGTCTTACAGAGGAAGTCGCAAATTTATGAATTTTAAGCATAGGGCTCGGTGTGTGCTGGAGGTGGATAAACTGTAGTACCCAATCAGCTTTGTGCCTCCAGGGTCTCAGCTGATCAGACAGAGTCCTTGAGTTATTGAGAATATTCTAGCTGCAAATTGGAGTATATTATACATAAATTCGGAGAGGGTGGGAGCATGCAAAACTATCAAACTCCTAAAGGGGTGGAGGGGGGGGGGGGGGTGTTGATGGGTTTGAAACATTTTGCAGTTGAGAGAAAATGAATGAGAAGCACTAGACTTTTTGGCTCACCTGCGAAGCAAAAGTGACTATGTTCTGGGCCTGTGGTCGTCCACCATTGTCCGTGGTAACTTTAACATTGGCATTTTCTCGGAGACTATTCAAGCCACAGTCTTCAAACTTGGCCCAAAGATACTTTGTGGCAAGACCTTTCTAAACATACCAATTTCAGTGACCTCTCTCAAAGGTCAAGGTCACAGGGGATCAGGAAAGAGGTAAAAAAAATTGCCATATTTTTACATGCTAACTTGAGAACTGATACAGAGGTCTTTCGGAAAGGTCATCGGTCACAAGAAATCAGAAAATGATGTAAAAAATGTCTCTTTTTTTTTGTATAATTTTAAGTTTTTTGCTCACATGCGAAGCAAAAGTGAATATGTTCTGGGCCAGTGGTCGTCCGTCTGTCGTCCATCCGCTGTCGTCAGTGGTAAGCTTTAACGTTGGCATTTTCTCGGAGACTATTCGACAGGGCTTCCGTTTTAGTGCGTCTGTGCGTCTATGACGCTTTAAAACTCAAAATCACGTACTGAAAATGTAACCAAGGGGTAGTCAGACGCACTAAAATTCAGTGCATCTGCGTCCGAGACACATCATCCTTGCGCCAACGTGCGTAACCTAACAGAGGTAGGTGACAATCATTCTATTTTTAGTGACGAATCGGTTCGTTTAGCCGCTCGTTTGGTCGCGGCTGCGTTCAGAATCACCCCGATTCCAGCGTCCGTGTGTGTGTAACTGGACGGGCAAACTGTGGTGTCAGCATGTTAGTACAACGTGCGCGCTACATGTTGAACGTGTTACTTGCTGTGACGTCACCATTCATACTATTATGGGATACCGCATCGTGCATTTCACTTTTGATCCTGAACGAAGTTGTAAATGGCAAAGAAAAAGCAAAGAAAGCAGCTGGAATGCTTCAGATTCTTCAATCCGACACCGACGGTCTGATCGTCACAGTGATAATCTCAGACGCGTAGAAGAAAGTTGCACTTCGACACCGCCGTCTCCATGGACAAGCGACAGTACCAGAAATGATTTCCTTGGGCCGTGTGTGGCACCGCCGCTGCGATTCACATTTTTCAGAGTTCATGGCTGTGTGCATTTCCCTGGCTAAGCACGACGGCACATGGATGACATGTGCAATGTGCATGGAGGCAAACTCAAAAAGCAAGTCCAGAAATTTGAACAGAAATAAGTTTGTCAGTTTTTTTCATAGTGGTCGATCCATCTTCTGGTACACAGGTACAGTGGAGTCCGCTTAACACGAATTTCTGGGGACACGGAAAATCACTTCGTGTTAACCGTATTTCGTGTTAACCGATATGGCCTCAAAATTGATCACGGCCCTCCCGGCAAAAAAAAAAGTGTGTAAGAGATGCGTGCATGAATGAATACGAGGTTAAAAGTGCACATTATCGTACTTTGATGTGCATACCTTCAGCTCGCTAGGAAAACACAAGGAAACGTGTTCAGCTCACATATTTAATGTAAAATCCATCAGGTAAAATCCATAGTAAGTTACAATCCATCAGGTAAAAGCAACACAGGCTGAATTACAATCCCGCATCGGTAAAAGGGTTGTGTTGGTACACGAATGATACAACATGAATACAGTTCAGAAGTGCTAGCCAATGAGAAGACGGATTACAACAGCCGAAGGCTATTCAGCCAATCACAGACTAGAGTTCGCTCTGATCTGTTATGTGTACTCCACAGCGCGAGAGCGACACGTGAATTTGGTTTTCGGTGAATGGAATCTGTGTTCGTGTTAAACAGGTGAATAATAGTGAAATTGCTCTGGTTGGGAACCGAAAACAGCTTCGTGTTAAGCGAAATTTCGTGTTAAGCATTTCGTGTTATCAGTGGAATTTTAATACAGAATAAGAAGGCCGTTGGCCGGGAATGCAAAAACGTTTCGTGTTAACCGGAAATTCGTGTTAAGCGAGTTCGTGTTAACTGGACTCCACTGTATTAGGCAAAAGCTCTAAAATTGGAGAAATACGTCTTTCAGGTTAAATGGGTTGAAACCAACTTTTAAGTACATTATTTCTCTCTCTCTCTCTCTCTCTCTCTCTCTCTCTCTCTCTCTCTCTCTCTCTCTCTCTCTCTCTCTCTCTCTCTCTCTCTCACACACACACACACACACACACACACACACACACACACACAGACTGGGAGTTTAGACAAGTCAGACTTCGGTTGTCAATTTGCATTCATCAGAAAAGGCTATATTCTCTGTAACAATACATTATCAAATGATCATACAGATATTTGAGATAAATACATATATGTGTTTTTTTGTGAGAGGAAGAGGGACACAGGATTTTGCTCGATGGCTCAACAGTTAAAAAATCAGTATCATGGAAAAGACACACACACACTGTCACAACAAATTTACAGAGGAGAGAGCGAAATGAGTTAATTTATTTTTTAAAAAACAACATACAGATGATGCAGTTTTTGCCTCGCATGCGAAGCAAAAGTGAGTCTATGTTTTGGGCCAGTGATCGTCCATCTGTCGTCCGTGGTCAACTTTAACGTTGGCATTTTCTCAGAGACTATTTAAGCCACATTCCTCAAACTTGGCCCAAGGATACTTTGTGGTAAGACCTTTCTAAACATACCAATTTTAGTGACCTCTCACAAAGGTCAAGGTCACAGGGGATCAGGAAATAGGACAAAAATAGCTATATTTGTAATTTTTTTTTTTTCTTCTCAAATACTATTTACAACTTCAAACCCAAACTTTGTGCAAAGATACCCGATGGTAATACCTTTCTATATGTACTAATTTGGTTGATCCCTTCTGAAAGGTCAAGGGTCACAAGAGCTCAGGAAATAGGTGAAAAATAGCCATATTTTGACAAAAGACGTTTTTTTCTCAAATACTATTCACAACTTCAAACCCAAACTTGGTTCAGATATACCTGATGGTAAGACCTATCTATGCATACTAATTTGGATGACCCCTCGGAAAGGTCAAGGGTCACAAGAGGCTGGCACATGCTTGTAAAATGCTGATTTTTTTAAAAATTGTAGGTTTTCCCAATTGTTTTCAATTTTTTCAACCAAATTTGGTACAAAGATAGCCGATGATAAGACCTTCCTATGCATACTAATTTTGTCGACTCATCACAAAGGTCAAGGGTCACAAGGGGTTGACATGTGAGAAAAATGCTTTCATTTTGAGAAAACGTGGATTTTGCTGCTGCAGAAGCCAGCCCTTGTCACAAAGGTCACACTTATGTAAATCGGTCATACACGTGAGCCATAATGGCTTTGCCTTTCTTGTTTTTAAATAAATTTGCGGACCCTCTATTATGCTCGGATGGGGGTCTGTGTACCCTCTAAAATTTATACCTGGAGGTCTACAGACCCTTTAACCTGTTGTGAAAACAAAAGCCCTGATTGGAGCTACAGTCTTCATACTAAACATACCAATTTCAGTGACCTCTCTCAAAGGTCAAGGTCACAGGGGATCAGGAAAGAGGTAAAAAAATTGCCATTATATTTTTATATGCTAACTAGAGAACTGACACAGTCTTTCGGAAAGGTCATCAGTCACAAGAAATCAGAAAATTAAGTAAAAAATGTCTCCTTTTTGGGTATAATTTTAAGTTTTGGCTCACGTGCGAAGCAAAAGTGAATATGTTCTGGGCCAGTGGTCGTCCGTCTGTCGTCCATCCGCCGCCGTCCGTGGTAAGCTTTAACGTTGGCATTTGCTCGGAGACTATTCGAGATACAGTCTTCATACTTGGCCCAAGGATACTTTGTGGCAAGACCTTTCTAAACATACCAATTTCAGTGACCTCTCACAAAGGTCAAGGTCACCGGGGATCAGCAAATATATCCAAAATAGCCAATTTGGGACAACATTTATTTTTTCTCAAATACTATTCACCATTTCAAACCCAAACTTGGTACAAAGATACCTGATGGTAAGACCTTTATACGCACACTCATTTGGTTGATGCCTCGGAAAGGTCAAGGGTCACAAGAGCTCTAGAAATAGGTCCAAAATAGCCATATTTTGACAAAATATGTTTTTTCTCAATTACTATTCACAACTTCAAACCAAACTTGCTACAAAGATACCTGATGGTAAGAGCTTTCTATGCATACTAATTTGGCTGATCCCTCAGAAAGGTCAAGGGTCACAAGAGCTCAAGGAATAGGTCCACAATCGCCATATTTTGACAAAAGATGTTTTTTCTCAATTACTATTCACAACTTCAAACCCAAACTTTCTACAGAGATACCTGATGGTAAGATCTATCTATGCATACTAATTTGGATGACCCCTCGGAAAGGTCAAGGTTCACGACATGTCGACAAATGTGTATAAAATGCCAATAATTGTAGTTATTATCAACATTTTTGCAAACTTTTCAGTCAAATTTGGCACAAAGGTAGCTGATGATAAGACCTTCCTATGTATCCTAATTTAGTCGACTCATCGCAAAGGTCGAGGGTCACGGGGTTTCACAGATGTGTGAAAACTGATTACATTTTGAGAAAACATGGATTTTGTTAGTGCAGAATCCATCCCTTTACTAATCAGACTTGTGTGGATCGGTCATATACGTGATCCATAAGGGCTTTGCCTTTCTTGTTACCAAGATTTTTTCGGAACTTTTCAACCAAGTTTGGGAGAAAGGTAGCCGTTAATAAGACCTTTCTATGCATACTAATTTGGATAACCCCTTAGAAATGTCAAGGCTCATGAGAAAACGGATTTTGTGGGTACGGATGCCAAAATTTTCCTTATGTTAGAACACTTGAACACTAGCATATTTAAGTCACCTGTTGGAAGGTCAAGGTCACAAAGGTCATTAAGTATATGGATCGGTCATGCATGTGAGCCTCGACGACTGTGCCATTCTTGTGTTATAGGTGTCTCGGATCAAAAGAAAAATTTCCCTAGCCAACTTGGCATGGGAAAATAAAGTTGTCTGAATAAAATAAATGGCATATCAATCAGTAGATTTAACAGATCAGTTATATAGTTCATTTTATGTTTCCTACAGTAAAGTCAGTGAACCTACCTTTTATGTGAACATGTTATGGGAAGAAGTTCTGTATGTTTCACTGTGCAGGAATGTGAGTATGGGAGCTCTGTTGCTGACACTTCCTCTTGGAGACAACATACCTCACTTGTCTAGAGTTTTCTCCTCATATTTCTGCCAGGTCAGTAGGTTTCTTTTTTGTTTCCTCAAAAACATTACCGATGACATGACTTTGTGGAAATGTCTACTACTAGCTCAATTTTAGCCTACTTACCCGTTGTGTGCCTACACAACCCGCTAGGCACTCGGGGAACCCCAGAGGGGCCGAGAGTTATCTCCCGCTCCTTCCTTACCAGTTCCTGTCACGAGACCAACCAGTCTTGCTACTTCGCTCGTGCCGAGAAGACGTGTCGGGCTTTGCTCCACTGTGCCTCGACCGGTCTTCGTCTTGCCTACGCTCGTTTCGACTTCTCTTCCGTGCCTGCCGCCTTCTAGCGCTGCCTGCTTCTTCCTTGGCGCCGTTCCGGGTTCCCTCGGCTCTCCTCCGTGCTGTGACTGCTGTATTTCCCGTTCCCGCTTCGGCTTGGAGGTAAGGTAACGGTAGCTACCCACAGCCGGCCCTCGGGTCGAGAGCCGGCTGCCGTGGGACTCGTCTTTCGTTGTGGTTACGACATAAGGGCACCAACTATTGAAATAATTTCCGTGCCTTGCACAGCCTTCTTGCGACTCTCCTAGCGGGACGTCGCCTTCTCTCTCCTGGTTCTGCCTCGTTAGCTTACGAGTTGATTTTGCCTTTCAGACGCTGGTTTTCGTAGGGCCTGGCGGCACTCACGTTCCGTTCGTCCAGCTTAAAGGCCCTTTAGCCCTTGGAGAGTATAACCATTGTTTCACGCGCCGGCGGTCACGGCGCCTGGGGTTCCTTGGTGGACAGGGGGAGGTAGCTTAGTGGATAAGACACTGTGCTGGCAGTCGTAAGATAATAATAATAATAAGCGCATTGAATAGGCGCTTTATCCCAATTGCAATTCGGCTCTAAGCGCCGCCGCGTACTGAACCCAACAAGCACGCTCACGTGAATCACGCGCATTCGCTCACACACTGTACGTAGACACAGAACATTCACGTGGTGCTGGGGGCAAGCTCAGGCGAGCTACTGTAGTTTTTGGAAATTCAAAATCGTTTGTATTTGAAATTTGATTAAGTGGGCTGAAGCTGATACCAAAGATCCCGGGTTCGTATCCCCGGGGGGGGCAGGAATGGGATATGGACTTTCCTCATTCCATCTAGTCAATTTCTACAGACTCGGCTTACGTTTGCCTGTCTCGCCTTCATGTACACAGCACGCATAATCAAGGGCATATGATAAAGATGCCATTCCCACTAATTGAAAAGAGAATGCCCGGTCGGGCTGGTGAGATGAAACAATGATATCACAAAGGAGGGCTCGGCGCCCTCTTGCCTGTGTTTGCGACCTTGCTATGCCCTTTGTCTGTTACAGAACCCAAATGCTTATGTGCTCCCTATGGGGAAACTTCCAGTGCCGACGGATGACCATGCGGTCTGCCTACCTTGTGCGGGCTGCTACCCGGACCACCTTTGTATGTCTGTGCGACCTGCCCGGATATGTTTGGTCGGACCTCTGGGGCCTGTACCGACGAGAGCGGCCCCTGCCTGCTTCCTCTCTTCCGGCTCCGGTTGATACTTCTGCAGCCCTTACGGTGCTGACCGCTCTTTCCCGCCCTGGCCTCACGGAAAGGATTCCTGTTGGGACTCGGTGTTGCTGGCTGACCAGAGGACCGCCACTGCTGCCATGCCCGCTGACCCTTCCGGAGGGTCTGTTTGCCGGCAGAGCGCCCGCCTCACTGAGCCCGGCCTGCAGCAGTCTGCCCTGAGCCGTCCCACGTTGACTGGCCTTCCTCACCCGTCTCTCACCACAAGCCGCTGATCCTTCCGGAGGATCTGAACGTCGGCATAGCGCCCTGCTCTCGGAGTCTGGCCAAGAGAGGCGTCAGCTTTAGCTTGCGCGACACAGTCGCGCCCCGACTCCCACCATTCCACTTTCAGTTCACTTGCTGGCTGATCAGAGGACTGCCACTGCTGCCATGCCCGCTGACCCTTCCGGAGGGTCTGTTTACCGGCAGAGCGCCCGCCTCACTGAGCCCGGCCTGCAGCAGTCCGCCACGAGCCGTCCCACGTTGACTGGCCTTCCTCCTCTCTCTCTCTCCACGATAAGCCCGCTGATCCTTCCGGAGGATCTGTACGCCGGCATAGAGCCCTTCTCACCGAGTCCGGCCAGGAGACACCTCAGCCTCAACCTACGCGACACAGTCGCGCCCCTGACTCATCCCGTTCCACCGTCAGTTCTAGACACTCGCGCTCGCCCGCGAGCGCCGCCGGAAGGATCATTCCCCGCGCCGAGATCGTCGCCGCTCCCACCGCCACTCCTCGTCGCGTTCGCGCTCGCACCGTTCGATGCATCCGCCGCGTCGCCGCCTTCATCGGCGCCCCTCTTCGGTTGTCCGCCGTCCTTCGTCCAGACGTCGTTCCCGCACACCGGACAGGACCCCTCATCGCTTCTTCTCGCGTTCGCCTCGGCGATCCCCGCCTCCGTCGTCGCTGCCGGCTCGTTCCCGGGCTTCCCGCGAGGTTCGACACGCGTCCCCGCCCAAGCTTCGGCCTTCCTCAGTGCCTCGCCCGCCTTCTCGCCGCCCCCTGGACAAAGAAGCCATCAGTTTGCTGCCCGAGGACTCCGTCTCAGCCCTGTTGGGTGAGGATGGTCGCTCCCTTTCGCCCGCCGACGTCGGTGTTGATGTCCCCTCGACCCTTCCGTCGTCGTCCCGTGCGGAGACCCTCTTAGCTTTGGATGAAGCCGCCAGGATCACCGCAGCCACTCTGCCAGCGGACTCCTGCCCAGCCTCTCCCCCCCTGAAGAGGAAGGTCTCTGCCTTGGTGGATGCCGAGCGTCAAGTTAAGAGGTTCAAGTCGCTTCCCCAGCCGCCTGGATTTGAGGAGCTGCGAGATGCCTTCTCAGCGCACCTGCAACTTCCCGCGTCTCGAGGGCCGGTGTTCTTCTCCGTTCGTCGCTGGCCGGCTGGCCTGGACATCACCTTCCGTCGGGACTGGTATGCCGGCCATTCCCAGGCTTCCTCCATCCCTCTTCCTGCGATGGACCCCCCTGCCGTGTCGCAAGCTGGCGGCTCCGCTCTTCTTCCCTGTTCCCCCCCCTCGTGGCCTGGATTTGACTGCGTCCCTGGTGCGGAACACCTTAGCCTGCGCTGGGTTCCTGGAGCTGCTCACTCAAGCCCTGGTTCGTCGTGTGGAAGACGCCTGGCTTCCTTCTATCACACCGCCGGGTTGATCGGCTCTTCTTAGCGGAGTCGCCTACCGCGCCGCCTACCTCGCGTCGGTCTACGCTTCGCTGCCTCCGCCGACTGTGCCCTGACCCCGTCTTGGCCGTCCTTTTCCCTCGAGGTCTCATGTTCCCCGTGTTTCGCTGAGGCCTCCGCGCGGCGGGAGGTGTCTCCTCCCTCAGGTAAGTTGCCACGGAGGTTTTCCGATTCTCAGACTCGCCAACCTTCTACAGCCGCCGATTTTTCGTTCCGAAGCCTGGAGGAAGTGGCGTCAGGTTTCTTCTCTCGGCCTGTACAGATTTCGGCCCTCCTTCCGGACGGAGACTGCCAGAGCCCTGAAAGCAGCGGTCCAGCCTTAGACTGCGCAGGCGGCTTGGACCTTTCCGATGTGTACCTGCTGTCTCGATGCTCCAGGCCCCCAGGAAGTTCGCTGGTCGCGATCGACGGCGTCTTCTCCAGTTTCCCGCGCTCCCGTTCGGTCTCAACCTCTGCCCTGGCGGTTCACCGGGCCGATGGACTCCTTAGTCGCCAAGACCCGACAGTCCTCCTCCAGTCCGACGTCGATCTACCCAGACGACCTCTTCCTTCGCCGCCAGTCTGAGAGCTCTCTCGCGACAGACAAGGACGCGCTACTGCACCTCCTGACGCACTTGGGGCTTCCTAGTAGCATCTCCTACTCCTTGGGCGCCCGGCTTCCGGCGACGTATCGACGATGGCGCCGGTGCCCCAGATTCTCTCGCCTTCGTCGGTGGACCGACGCCGCTTGGCTGGATTCGGCAGTTCCCCGGGCATCTTCTCCGCCCCAGTACTCTCTGGGTTCGACGCGAGCCTCTCTGCGTGGAATGCTCATCTCCTGCCGCGGTTCCCCTTGACTTCCGGCCCTCGGCCCTCGAATTAACGCACTATCTCATCGTCCGGCCAGTGATGCAGGCCGTTGACGAGCCCTTCATTGCTGGGATGACCTCCTCAGACACCAGGAGCTGCTCGCCCTCTCTGACAACACACCTTTGGTGGATTACTTCCAGGTACAAGGTGGCACACGCTCTCTCGAGCTTGGTATGCTTCTCTACCAGAGCTGGGGTTGGTGCGAGGACCGGACCTTCTTGGCGAGCCCGACACATTCCCGGACAGCTGTACGTCGGGACCGACTCGCTGTCCCGTCGCGGCCAGCTCTTGCATGCGGATTGGACCCTTCGGCAGGACATCTATCGGTGGACCCGCGCCCATTAGGAGTCTCCCCAGATCGACTGGTTCGCCACAAGATGGAACCTTAGGCTTCCCCTCTTCGTCGCCCCGATTCCCGATCCCTGGGCTTGGGCTGTCGATGCGCGCTCCATTCCCTGGGACGTCCTGGCGGCCTCCGCCTTTCCTCGACGATCCTCGTACCCAAAGTCCTCCTCAACCTTCGGCGCTGCCCGGCGGCCCTCCTGTTAGTCGCTCCGTTCGCCTGGATCCGCCACAGGAACACCGGCCCTTCTCAGCCTCGCCACGGGCCCCCCCCCCCCCCCCCCCCCCCCCATGCGCCTTCCCACTCCTCGCACCATGCTCAAGCCACTGCGCCAGCCGCTGTTCCTCCCTGCCCGGAGCGGCTCATCCTTCACGACTGGAGGTGTGCGGCAAGCCCTCGGTGCTAGAGGCTACTCGGGTACAGCGGTGGAGGCGATCGCTGCGGCCCCCAGACCTTCGGCCATTCGAGCCTATGTGGGACATGGCGAGTCCTGTTTTCCTGATGCACCGATCACAGCCTGAACCTCACGGATTTGTCGTATCCGCAGCTGGCGGAGCTCTATCGGGCTCGGCTGAGACCTAGATCTAGCCCTTCACGGTGCGGGGTCACCTGTCCAGGCTCGCTTACACGCTGACACCGCGGACACCCAGACCCAGGCGCCTGCACAGACTCGCCGACCTTATGGGACACTTCGGCAGCCGGCGCCAGGCCTACCGCTCGCTCCTTCCCCGCTGGGACCTACCCTGGGTGCTAACGTGGTTGAATTCTGCCCGATTCGAACCCTTACAGCGGCCCGTTCGCAGACGTGACACGCTACACGTGCTTCCTGCTGGCCCGGGCTACCACCTCGCGGGGGAGCAAGCTACACGCGCTTAGGCGCGTCCTATCTGCTTACAGTTCTGAGCGGACGGGTCCGTGCTACTTCTCACTGCCCCGGCCTTCCTTGCCAAACAGGTCCCTCTGACCGCGCCGCAGGTTTTACCTTACGGCCGCTATGAAACAAACCCCTGTCACAGGAGACCAGGTAACAGGATCCCGTGCGCACCTTTGACTGCTCTGCGACGATCTAAAGCCTTCCGCAGAGGGCGTGCACGCCTCTCCCTACCTCTGAGATCGGCGGAATGACATAACGGCCCAGACGTTCTCTTCCTGGCCCCCTGAGTCATTTGCTCCGCCTATCAAGATTTCTCCCTGCCGGGAGCGAAGAGGCTGCACATATGCGCACACGAGGTACGAGCCATGGCCACGAGCGCCACGTTTGTTAGAAAATGCGCTGTCACGGACATCGTGGCTACCTTGGACGGGAAGACTGAATCTGTATTCGCCCGCTTCTACCTCAGGGACCTGGCGGGCCAGCGAGAGAATCTCGCAATGGTGGGGGACATCGCCGCGGCGCAACACTCCCTCCCGGTGCCACCTGCGCCGTTGGTATGCACTTCGCTAAAATTGTCGGGAGTTTGCGACTGGGAGGACGGCTCTTTTCCCTCCTAGGGAGTTGTCATGCGGCACCCTCCGCCTCATCGCAATTCTTCCACAAAGTCATGTCATCGGTAATGTTTTTGAGGAAACAAATTCATTTTTCTCTAAAAGGTATTTTTTCGAAAAATACTTACCGATGACATGACTCGGATGGCCCTCCCACCTGCGCCGCTTTCGAGCGAAGTATCTGACTGGTTGGTCTCGTGACAGGAACTGGTAAGGAAGGAGCGGGAGATAACTCTTGGCCCCTCTGGGGTTCCCCGAGTGCTTAGCGGGTTGTGTAGGCACACAACGGGTAAGTAGGCTAAAATTGAGCTAGTAGTAGACATTTCCACAAAGTCATGTCATCGGTAAGTATTTTTTGAAAAAATACCTTTTAGAGAAAAATGAATTTTTCTTTCTTGACAACAGTGCATAATATCTGACGTATTTCATTAAACCATCGAGTCCTGGCTCACAACGGTAATAGTTAAGGGGTGATGCCAGAATAGCTTGGCACCTATAGGTGAAAAGCTATTCTAGCATGACCCTTGTGCTATCATGGTTGCTCTATCTAGATAACTGACACATAGTCTTTCGGAACCACGCTATTCTGGTCACGGGCCTTGAACTATCCTAGTCGATCTATCTCCTGCACTGTGACCTAGCCTTGTGACGACTTAAAATTGAGAATTTCAAAGCTAGAACTTGACATGTTACAGTAATGCCTTACCCTTACCAACATGCTATACAACTTTTGCTTGTTTGTTCTTTTTAGGGTTATCTCATGCAGTATGCGTTGTCAGCAGACTGTGGTCACTGTCCATGTCTTGTGGCCATCAATCCTGCCTCTGGCCGAGGTAGCATACTACGGAAATACAAAATCAGCACAGGGGGAAAAGACTGGTATGGGTGTGAAATGTCATATATCAGTAGCATATTTTGGTTGGTCTATTTATACTCCTACTCATCTTTCACAAAGCAAACCTGGATTAGCTGGTCATTATTGACCTTTACACTGATTGCTTGACCATCCTTTTAGCCTCCTGGTCACAGTCAGTTTTTTTAGGTAGACCACAACAGTGAGCTCTTCGAATAATGTTTTCTTGGGGGAAACAAATCTTTGGGGCGCCTATTCACTATTGCCACACACAAGTCTGAGCATGGAGATCTGCTGAAAAATAAGGTTTACTAGCACTCACAAACTCCTGATAGTACAAGTCTTCAGCTGTTATCCTCTTCCCTGCCAACTGACTCAGATTCTGTGTATGACATCATTGCAAATTCAAAGGAAACAGGGATACAAAATGGTTTCAGCAAGAGGCATAGATTTTCATGAGCCCCGCACCTGTGGGGGCTCATGAGGATCTCTACCTCTTGCAGTTTGGTGGTGTTCGATTTAGCGGGGAAGACGTTAGGTCCATCCATCGTAAGCAGTTGGTACTTAAATGGTAACGGTAAACAAACTGTTACTCATGCTGATTCTATTGTCGTGGGTTGTTTTTTTCAGCCAGCAAGTGTTGGTACATGAGGACATTCTGCTGGGAATGACTCGGCAAGGGACAATACATGTCTGGGACGCAACTTCTGCTCACTCACTCATCAGCGTGAATGCCAGCCCTGGATATACCGAGTGTGTGTCAGTGTTAGATAGTGGTGAGACACGGTGGCTTGTGACCGGCCACAGGGCAGGGTGTTTGCACATTTACTCTTTGCTGTAATTTGGCATTTTAATCAGGCACTACCGCAGGAACTGGATCAACCATGACAGTTCAGGAGTAGTGTCCATGTAGCTTTATCCATAAAGTTAGAGACTCTCAGGTAACAGAGCGAACAATTGAGCAACGTCCACAGACCATGGCCAACATGAGACATAAATTTTCATGAGTCCCTGCATGTGCTCATGAGAATTTATGCCTCGTGCAGATGGAACAAGATAGCTGGATGGCTGTTCTGTCTGAACATAAAAGGCCGAAATTCAGTTTTCTGGGCTTTTGAAAAAGCTGAATCCGCTTCCAGGACTGAAGACTGTCGCCTATGGAGACTGCTTTTGAACCGTCATGATTAGGTACCAAGCTATTTTGGCACTATCATTAAACTGTCTATAGGAATTTAGTGGATAAAAAACACCTACGAAGTTGTGGCTCAGGGCTAGGGACAGGTTTAAATATTTTTGAAAGAGGAGCACATAAAATATGTGATGATGTGGATAGTGGAAGACTGTGATGGCTGGTCACAGGTCTGCACACATAGGCTGTGTTGAAAAGGATTTTTACTTGAATGGTCAAGGTGGTGGTGAAAGGTCAGTGCAGTATTGTGGACTAATTGTGGACTAAGTTGTAATTGGCCATAAAATGGGACATCTTCAAGTTTACTGTGTGGAGAGAACATAGGAAAAAATGGCCCATTTATCAGAAAATGTATCCTCTGTAGCTCTCTTTTGTAACATTATTGGTGCAGAAGTTGAAGTGTTAAATTTCATATTAACCCTTATCATTCATAATACACCAGTGTGTGACATAAGTTTGACTAAAATAGTTCAAGGGTAGTGCCAGAATAGTTTGGCACCTCTAGGCGCCAAGCTATTCTGGCACCACCCTTGAACTAAAGCCATTGGTCTATATCCTTATCTATAAGTACTATAATGAAGCTTGCATATGGCAGTGAACAAATTTGAAGCTATTTCATGTATGCACGTTCTGAAGTCTGTTAAGGGCCAGTAGGCGTCTGGGATCTGTGGTAAACTTTAAAGTTGGCATTTTTTGGGAAACTATTCAGGCCACAGTCTTCAAACTTGGCCCAAGGACACTGTCGCAAGATATTTCTAAAAAAACAATTTTTTGTCAAGAAATGGCTATTTGTGACCTTCCTGATCTCTTGACCTTTGTGAGGGGGTCATCCAAATTAGTATGCATAGAAATGTCTTACCATCAGGTATCTCTGTACCAAGTTTGGGTCTGAAGTTATGAACAGTATTTGAGAAAAAAAACATCTTTTGTCAAAATATAGCTATTTTTAACCTATTTCTTGATCTCGTGACCCTTGACCTTTCCCAGGGGTCATCCAAATTAGTAGTATGCATAGAAAGGTCTTGCCATCAGGTATCTTTGCACCAAGTTGAAGTTGTGAATAGTATTTGAGAAAAAAAAAAACTAATTTTGTCAAAATAAGACTTTTTTTTATATTATTATTACATATTTCCTGATTTCTTCTGAGCTTTGAGAGAGATCAATGAAATTTGTATGTTTCTCAAAAACTATTTACAACTCCAAACCCAGACTTGGTCCAGAGATACCTGATGGTAAGACCTTCCAATGCATGCCAATTTGGATGACCCCTCTAAAAAATCAAGGGTCACAAGATATGCTCAAATGATGTGGAAAAAAAGTAGAATTTAGCTTTCATCAGCACTTTTGCAAAACTTTTTAACCAAATTCAGTAGAAAGGTAGGTGCTAAGACCTTTCTATGCTTACTATTTTGGTTCACTACTTGCAAAGGTTAAGGAATGTTGACATGAAAAATGCATTTATTTTGAGAAAACTTGGATTTCGCAAGTACAAAGCCAACCCTTACGTTAGACCTGGATCATTCATGCATGTGAGCCTTAAGGGCTTTGTCTTTCTTGTTAAATTTAGTAGCCAGTGATATTTTTGTTTATTTTCCCATTCCATTCACAAACATGTATACAGAATTGCAGCAGGAGCATGCAGTTCAACAGTATACTGGTACATGTATTTAAAAATAAAATGCAGATGCCAAGGAATCTGTGATTTAGTTGTATGGTTTAAATACACCCTCTACTGAAAGTTATCCTGAGAAAAGGTATCATAAACATGCATTGACAACTTTTAGCGTGTTGCTATCACCATCATGACCATCTCCATGAGATAAAAGTTTGACAAATCTTAACCCATCCACTGCTTGAGAAAAAGTGAATGCAATCGGACTGCAAGAGACATGGATCCTCGGTGAGCCCTCACAGTTGTGAGGGCTCATGTGAATGTATGCCTCTTGCTGACACTACATTGTATCCATGTTCCTTGGACTTGAATTAACCCATGAATTGTTTAACCAGAGTTCAGAAAGATAAGCTGTGACCATTGGCAGTGAGAGTTAAAATGTCACAATGTCAGACAAATAAAATCACCCAGAACAAGAAGTCGAAACAACAAAAGGTTTAGTGACCAAATTTCAAGATCTAATACAGTGTTTTACTCTCATACAGTTGCAGAAAATTCACTGCTTCCATGTTCAAAATCACAATTTCTGATGAGATGTGCGAGTTTTCAAAAAGATTTTGGAATGACTCAGATCATATGTTCCGACAGGTACATCAAAACACTTTTTCTGGAAATAATGGGATTGCTTAACTAATTTAGCACCAAAACCCTACAGCAGGAGATGAATGGACGATGATAATTCAAGGGTAGTGCCAGATTAGCTTGGTGCCTTTAGGCGCCAAGCTTATCTGGCACTACCCTTGAATTATCATCGTCCACCCATCTCTTGCAACTGATAGTGGTACATAATCGTTCAGGGATGCCTCCAAAATTTCAGAAATGTGGCCTTTGAGCTAAATGGGTTAATCCATTTTTGTGCGTGAGGCACAGATCCTCTCAGCCCCCTCACCTCAAGGCAGCTGAAGAAGATCCATGTTGTAATCTATGCCGTTACTGGACATCCATGTTCAGTCGTAAGAAGTTAAAACTGGTCTAAACATTGTTTAGACGGAAACATGCAACAGAAAAAAAGAGGAAAAAAAAACCTGTGGGGCTGACCAGGGTAACAAAAAAAGTAGTTGACGCGACCCCTCGCGCTGGGACCATACGGCGTTGAGGCGCGTCCCCTGGGTGGTGGATAGGGGGTCCCTCGTGAGAGGGGTGCACCGAATGAAATAAGGTGCCGTGAACCAACATGGTCTAAGGGAAGGTGACCCCGACAGAAAACCCCTGGTCCTCCTAGTAAGGGGGTTGGGCGTGGGGGTAGCTTCCCCACCCTGCAAAAAAGGAAATAGCTACATAAACGCCGACGAAAAGATTAACAGTAATTCCTTTCCTGGAGGAGGAAGGTTCTTCTACTAGAAGACTTATGACGTCCTGTGGTGAAAGCCGGAAGTCTTCGGAAGCCACAGGACCGAGCCGCCTCTCTCTATCCAGGGATACAACCATGGGCACATGGAACGTCAAGACCATGTACCAGAGCGGCAAGGCCGCCCAGATAGCAGCGGAAATGCAAAAGTACAACCTTTCCCTGCTAGGCATCAGTGAAGCCAGGTGGACGCAGTCTGGCCAGAAAAGGCTGTTAAGTGGGGAGATGATTCTGTATTCAGGTCATGAAGAGGAGAATGCCCCCCATACAGAAGGAGTAGCACTCATGCTGTCACCAGTGGCACAGAGAGCGCTGATGGGCTGGGAACCTCTTGGGCCAAGAATTATAACAGCAGCCTTTAGAACCAAGAAAAAGCTCAAGCTGAATGTCATCCAGTGTTATGCGCCCACCAATGACAGTGACGAGGAAGAGAAACAAGAGTTCTACGACCGACTCCAGAGTGCTGTGGACAAATGTGCGGAGCGAGACATCACCATCGTCATGGGCGATTTTAATGCCAAAATAGGGGAGGACAACACCGGATACGAAGAGGTGATGGGGAGACAGGGAATAGGCTCGGAGATGAGTGAGAATGGGGAGAGGTTTGTAGACTTTTGTGCTCTAAACCGACTTGTCATTGGAGGCAGCATCTTCCCACACAGAAGAATACACAAAGCAACTTGGGTCTCACCTGACCATACAACAGAGAACCAAATAGACCATATCTGCATTAGCAAGAAATTTAGAAGATCCCTTCAAGATGTTCGAGTGAGGAGGGGAGCAGATGTCGCCTCAGACCACCATCTGCTTACCTTAAGAATGAAGCTCAAGCTAAAGAAAAGCCGCACAGAGACAACAAGAAGACAGCGCTATAATGTAGGCCTCCTGAGAGAAACTGGAGTTAGAGAAGAGTTCAAACTGGTGCTGTCCAACCGGTTTCAAGCGCTACAGGAGCTAGTAAATGAAGAGGAGGCGGTCACCACAGAGCAGCAGTGGAAGGCAGTTAGAGAGGCGCTGAACTCAACCTGCAAAGACACTGTAGGGTTCAGGAAACACCACCACAAGGACTGGCTGTCGGCACAGACCTTGAAGAAGATAGAAGCGAGGAAGCAGAAGAAAGCAGCGGTCAACAACAGTCGCACGAGAGCAGCCAAAGTAAGGGCACAGGGGGAATACTCGGAAGCCAACCGCGAGGTGAAGAGGAGTATCAGGGCAGACAAGAGGGCCTACACAGACAGCCTGGCAGCAGAGGCAGAAAAGGCAGCAGGCAGCGGCAACATGAAACAGCTCTACGACATTACCAGAAGATTGTCGGGTAAGTATAGCCATACAGAAAGACCAGTAAAAGACAAAGAAGGCAAGCCTATTGCAGACAGAGCAGACCAACTCGACAGATGGGCCGAGTATTTTGAAGAGTTACTGAACAGACCTAGCCCACCCGACCCCCCCAACATCCAGCCGGCAGAGACCGACCTACCCATCAGCTGTGACAGACCCAGCCGGGAAGAGATCAGAAAAGCAGTGGCATTTTTGAAGAATGGCAAAGCAGCAGGGCCAGATGGCATCCCAGCGGAGTCTCTGAAAGCAGACCTAGAGACAACAGTTGAGATGCTGTACCCACTGTTTGGAAAGATCTGGGAAGAGGAGGTGATGCCAGCTGACTGGAAGGAGGGGTACCTAATCAAGCTTCCCAAGAAAGGCGACCTCAGCAAGTGTTCCAACTACAGAGGAATCACCTTGCTGTCAGTACCAGGAAAGGTCTTCAACAGGATCATCCTAGAGAGAATGAAGAGCTCCGTTGACCCCCAGCTGAGAGACCAGCAAGCAGGATTCAGGAAGAACCGATCATGTACAGACCAGATCGCCACTCTCCGCATCATCGTGGAACAGTCTCTGGAGTGGAGCTCCCCGCTGTACGTCAACTTTGTGGATTATGAGAAAGCATTTGACAGCGTGGACCGAGAGACTCTGTGGAAACTCCTACGACACTACGGTGTACCCACAAAGCTCGTCCGCCTGATCAAGAGCAGCTATGATGGCATGACATGTCGCGTGATCCACGAAGGGCAGTTCACCAGAGAGCTCCAGGTCAGAACTGGTGTCAGGCAGGGGTGTCTGCTGTCTCCGTTCCTCTTCCTACTGGCCATAGACTGGGTCATGAAGATGACCACAGAGCACAGACGAAGTGGAATACAGTGGACACTGTGGACACAGCTTGACGACCTCGATTTTGCTGACGACTTGGCATTACTGTCCCACACTCATCAACAAATGCAGGACAAGACCACGAGGCTTGCTGACATCTCGTCCCAAGTGGGCCTCACCATTCACAAACAGAAAACAAAGACAATGAGGCTGAACGCAACAAGGGAAGAACCAGTCTTGCTTGCTGGCACCCCGTTGGAGGAGGTGGAGTCCTTCACCTATCTCGGGAGCATCATAGACAAAAAAGGCGGCACTGATGCAGATGTCAGAGCACGAATCGGTAAAGCCAGAGCAGCCTTTCTCCAGTTGAAAAAAGTGTGGAGTTCCAGAGAGCTGTCACAACACACCAAAGTCCGGATTTTCAACTCCAATGTAAAAGCAGTTCTCCTATATGGAGCAGAGACATGGAGATTGACAAAAACCACAGTCAACAGAGTACAGACCTTCATGAACAGTTGCTTTAGAAGAATTTTGAAAATCCACTGGCCAGAGAAGATCAGCAACGTCAGACTCTGGGAGAGAACAGAGCAGATAACAGCAGAGAATGAAATTGGGCGAAGAAGATGGGGATGGATCGGTCACAGTCTGAGAAAGCCAGCTTCCAGTATCACTAGGCAGGCATTGTCATGGAACCCCCAGGGAAAGAGGAAAAGAGGTAGGCCGAGAAACTCCTGGCGTCGAGACCTCCAAGCAGACATCAAGAGACTGGGAACCACCTGGAGTAGAATCGAAGGAGAAGCACAGGACAGGAGTTGCTGGAGGTCTCTCGTCGACGGCCTATACCCGGGTAGGGGTGACAGGCGTAAGTAAGTAAGTAAGTTGACGCGACCCAAGTCCTCCAGGGCATACCCGGGTGGAGGAAGTTAAACCTGGTTGCTATATAAATCTAAAGAGTGCAAAATGCAGCTTGCCGTCGCAGTATGAAAGCTGCATTCACATGAAAAAGGAAAAGTCATAATTTTGTGTGAAAAAACATGAGAGTTCAGCAGATTACAAAACATGATGCGTGTGTACATATCTTTGACCAAATATAACCATTTCAAGACACGGTCATGCAGAGGTAAAAAACACACCTCAAAACAATTTAATAAATAATAATTCAAGTGTTATATGCTTAATCCCTCATGGCTCCCTCAAGATGTAAGTATGGTCAGTCTTTGCCATCATGAAGCACAGCTGTATATCTACACCTCGCAGATAAAAAGGACGTTTGTTGAGTACTGTGCTGTATCACCGTTCAGCTATCGGAAGCTTATTCTGTTAACTAACCCTTTGGCTGTCGATAGCAGTGTTTGCTGCGATGATTCCTTCAGGAATCATGACAAAAAGCGCTACCAACAGCTAAAGGGTTGAACCTACTAACAAATACAACCCAGCTCAACATCTAGGACAAAACACTGCATCTTAACTCTGAAGTTTTACAGATCAAAATGATGTGAATACTTTTGGCTCGTGTGCAGCAGCAAAAGCGAGTCTTATGTTCTGGACCACCCATTATCTGTGCATCATATGTGGTCTGGAGACTCACAAGACTATATTCCAGTCAGTCTTCAGACTTGGCCCAAGGGTACTTTGTGACAAACACTTTCTAAACATATCAATTTCAGTGACCTCTCTCGAGGGTAAAGGTCACAAAGGGTCCAAAAATCGTTCAAAAATAGCCACATTTTGACACAAAAAACTTTCAGATACTATTTTCAAATTTGAACATAGAGTAGATTACAAAGATCTCTGATGGCAAGACCTTTCTATGCATACCAATTTGGATAACCCCTCAGAAAGGTCATGGGTCACAAGAGTTAAGTAAATGTGTGAAAAAAGTCAGTTTTTTTTAAAACAGGATTTTAGTTTTCATCAGCATTTTTACAAGCTTTTCAGTCAAGCTTGGCACAATGGTAGTTGATGATAAGGCCTTTCTATGCCTACTAATTGTGTTGACCCCTTTGCAAAGGGGGGATGACCAATGTGTAAAGGAAATGAATAAATTCTGAGATTTCTCTCACGGATTTCTCCAATATAAAAACCAACCCTTTACTTATATTGACAATTACACACTCGCTCATTTCACGGACCTGTTGAAAAGGTCAAGGTCACAAAGGTCAGCTTTATTATGTGGATCAGTCAAACACGTGAGCCATAACGGTTTTGCCAACCTTGTTTTCCAAAAAGAATAGATCTTCCATTATCAGAACTTGTATTCATTTGGACTCTGGGGGACTGGGTGGGGTTAGCTACTTTTTAATTCCCAGTCACAGGGTGGGTTATTCTTTTTTTTTCTGGGGCACATTTCTGTCCAGCCTTGGTCCATTACCTGTATTTTCCTTTAACCCATATCATACTGAGGCTAAAAGCTTCAAATTTGTACACTGCCATATGCAAGCTACATTATAGTACTTACGGATAAGGATATAGACCAATGGCTTTAGTTCCAGGGTTGTGCCAGAATAGCTTGGAGAGGCGCCAAGCTATTCTGGCACTACCCTTGAACTATTTTAGTCAAACTTATTTTACACACTGGTGTATTCTGAATGATAAGGGTTAAATTCTCCCTGTCTGCACTGGCTGTAGCTCTTGATATTGGAAGTGCATTGCTAAATGGTCTGCTGCACCTTACAGACGATAAGTGTTTTTAATAATAATACCATTATATAGGCGCTTTTTCTCAATTTTTGGACGAAGCGCCGCGAACTGAAACCCAACACGCACACTCATGTAACAGACACGGATTTACGCCATTTAAGACAAACACAGTACAAGGTTAAGGTTAATGCATTTTTATATATCATTTCCTTGTACTTATTTTGTTGTAATTGTAATGACTTTCCTTTTTTTTTTTTTTTAAGCTAGTGTACGATATAATTATTAGCATGAAGGTGCAGCATCCTTAGCATGTCTTAGGTTTATTTAGCATATTACTAAAGTAATTGGTGAAATAAATTCAATATTCAGTTGGGATTTTGTTTTTTTTCACAAGCAACGCAGGCACATCCTGAGAAAGTCTTGTTGCTGTCTGGACGTTAAGCAGTGTACAACCTAAATACCTGTATTCATATGGAGCGGGATCATAAACTACGTACGTTACAAGACATTTTGAAAACAAACCACACAAAATGCAACTCCTCTATAAAAAGTACAAACAACATATCCAGTCACATCACAAAGTGTCACAATTCAAGATCTGAATAAAAATCTTTTTTTTCAAAAGCATTTTTAAAACATGAACACAAGTACTGGGGGGGGGGGGGGGGGGGGGGGGGCTAACATTCCATGCATCCAACAACTATTCTTATCAAGAGGGGGAAAAAACATCATTTCTGAAACACTGATTGACAGCAACTACACACAGAATAAAAATTCATGAAAATTTGCTTGGCACACAATCCAACATAATTTTCTTAACAGCTTACAGCTTACAAAAATTGTCACATCACACTGCGTTTTAGGTTCGAAGACCACATCCCCATTTCGATCAACATAAGAATAATGGTTTCTACATCCACAACTATTTATTTAAATGCAACCAAAATAATCTGTTTAACTGTTTACTATCACCCCAGTCTATCTTTAATCTTCAGGTCATATTCAAGTATAATACAATTCAGAAAATTTTAACCATAATTACCTACTGTAAATCAAACAAAAAAAAATTAACAGGCATAAATATGTGTGAGACTTCATAGGCATAAACATGTGACTTCTCTCTTCAAGTTTATGAACAAAGAAACTGTCAGTGATCTACTGACTTTGAAATTCATTTATGCAGCTGTCATGCATTAATACCTAAATGAAATACAAAATTAAAACAAATTTGCAATATCTCTGCATGCAATCACTCATGCACTTGCGCTTGCACACACACACACACGATGCTGGAATATTGAAATGGCAGCCATTCTCAGTCATCCATGCCGATGTTCCTGAAGAGATACGACATGGATTCTCCATAGTGGATGCGTCGGATGGCTTCAGCGAGAAGGGAGCTTATATCAACCGTTTTGATCTTGTGACACTGCATCTTCTTCACTTCATGTGGCACAGTATTAGTCACCACCACCTGAGGAAAATGCCACCATGGCCGTTTAATGAATCCATTCAGCCATGATACTAAACAGGATACAGCTCGACCATGACAGTTCAAGGGTGATGCCAGAATAGGTTGCCAATTAGATGCGATGAGCTATTCTGGCACAACTCTTGAAACTATTATGGTTCATCTTTCTTCTGTAATGCAATAATTCAATATTCATCAGAGAACTCCCAAATTTGGGAATTTCTTTCTGGGGGTTCAAAGTGGCTGGTATGTTCCTGAATTTCTCAGAGGACTAGAATTGTCAATTTCTCTCCTAAACTGCAAAATGCCAGTACTCCTTGGGGGACAACTCCCAAATTAGGAATTTCATCCACACAGCTCAATGTTATATGTGACCTGCTCCCACAAAAGGTACCTTAAGTCGCTTTCAGCCAAATGGAGCTACAGGCCGAAACGTGTGCAGGGGGTCATCTTGGGTCAGTTCGAGTGATCAACTTTAAATGCATGTTTCTGGCTTAATAACAGGTCTACAACAATAGTTTTTGCATCAAGTTAATTTGTTTTGCTTGTAGATTGTAATTATGTAAATATCTCAAAACTCAAAATTTCCGACTTATGTTCCCTTTTGTGGGAGCAGGTCACATATGTCTATCTTAATAAAGATGTGGTTGTGCATCCTCACACCCCCACCCCCCAAAAAAAATAAGAAAGGCAAAGCCATTATGGCTCACATGTATGACCTATTTACATATGTTATGAGTGTATGTTAGGAAATATATATGTGTTGTAGGATGCAAGTTGTACGTATGTTAGTATGTCATTTGTACGACGCCTAGAGCTTTTCTATCGAAAGTATATAGGCGCCTTAAAAATATACATTATTATTATTATTATATGTGTGACAATAAGCATTGGGCTGGCTTCTGCACCAGCAAAATCCATTTTGGGCCCAGGTGCGCAGCAAAAGTATGTTCTGGGGCAGTGGTCGTGCGTCCGCCATGGTAAACTTTAATGTTGGCATTTTCTCTGAGACTTCAAGCTACAGTCTTCAAACTTGGTCCAAGGATACTTTGTGGCAAGACCTTTCTAAACATACCAATTTCAGTGACCTCTCACAAAGGTCAAGGTCACATGGGATCAGGAAATATATCAACAAGAAAGGCAAAGCCATTATGGCTTCATGTGTATGACCGATTTACATGTGTGACCTTTGTGACAAGGGCTGGCTTCTGCAGCAGCAAAATCCATGTTTTCTCAAAATGTAAGCATTTTTCACACATCTGTCAACCCCCATGACCCTTGACCTTTGTGATGAATCAACTGAATTAGTATGCATAAGAATGTCTTATCATCAGCTATCTTTGTACCAAATTTGGTTGAAAAAAATTGCAAAAATTCGGGAATACCTACAATTTTATCCAAAATCAGCATTTTACACATTAGTCGACCTCTTATGACCCTTGACCTTCCAAGGTGTCATCCAAATTAGTATGCATAGATAGGTCTTACCATCAGGTATCTCTGTACTAAATTTGGGTTTTAAATTGTGAATAGTATTTGAGAAAAAAAACATCTTTTGTCAAAATATGGTTATTTCGGACCTGCGTAGATAGGTCTTACCATCAGGTATCTCTGTACCAAGTTTAGGTTTGAAGTTGTGAATAGTATTTGAGGAAAAACATCTTTTGTCAAAATATGGCTATTTTTCACCAATTTCCTGAACTCTTGTGACCCTTGACCTTTCCTAGGGATCAACTAAATTAGTACTGATAGAAAGGTCTTGCCATCAGGTATCTTTGTACCAAGTTTGGGTTTGAAGTTGTGAATAGTATTTGAGAAAAAATAAATGAATGTGGCTTGAATAGTCTCAAACTTGGTACAAAGATACCTGATGGTAAGACCTTTATACGCACACTAATTTGGTTGATCCCTCGGAAAGGTCACAAGGGCTCAGGAAATAGGTCCAAAATTACCATATTTTTACAAAAAAAAGCTTTTTCTCAAATACTATTCACAACTTCAAACCCAAACTTGGTACAAAGGTAAGACCTTTCTATGCATACTAATTTGGTTGATCCCTCAGAAAGGTCAAGGGTCACAAGAGCTCAAGAAAGAGGTCTAAAATAGCAATATTTTGACAAAAGATGTTTTTTCTCAAGTACTATTCATAACTTCAAACCCAAACTTGCTACAGAGATACCCGATGGTAAGACCTATCTATGCATACTAATTTAGATGGCCCCTCGGAAAGGTCAAGGGCCACAAGAGCTCAGGAAATAGGTAAAAAAAAATAGCCATATTTTGATAAGAAATCTTTTTTCTCAATTACTATTCACATCTCCAAACCCGAACTTGCTACAGAGATACCTGATCGTAAGACCTATCTATGCATACCAATTTGGATGCCCCTCGGAAAGGTCAAGGGTCACAAGAGCTCAGGAAATAGGTCCAAAATAGCCATATTTTGACAAAAAAAATGTTTTTTCGCTATTACTATTAACAACTTCAAACCCAAACTTGCTACAGAGATGCCTGATGGTAATACCTATCTATGCATACTAATTTGGATGACCCCTTGGAAAGGTCAAGGGTCACAAGGTCGACAAATGTGTATAAAATGTCAATAATTGTACTTATTATCAACATTTTTGTAAACTTTTTAATGATAAGACCTTCATATATATCCTAATTTAGTTGACTCATCGCAAAGGTCAAGGGTCACGGGGGTTTCACAGATATGTGAAAACTGATTAAATTTTGAGAAAACATGGATTTTGTTAGTGCATAAAATATCCTTTTACTTAATGTCTGACGTGTGGATCGGTCGATACACATGAGCCATAAGGGCTTTGCCTTGTTTCTCAAAATGTAAGCATTTTTAACACATCTGTCAACCCCCTGTGACCCTTGACCTTTGCGATGAGTTGACTAAATTAATATGCATAGGAAAGTCTTATCATCAGCTACCTTTGTGCCAAATCTGATTGAAAAATTTGCAAAAATGGTTGATAATAATTGACAATTTTATCAAAAATTGGCATTTTACACACAATGACAATTTTATCAAAAATTGGCATTTTACACACATTTGCCAGTGTCTTGTGACCCTTGACCTTTCTGAGGAATCATCCAAATTAGTATGCACAGATAGGTGTTACCATCAGATATCTCTTACCCAAATTTGGGTTTGAAGTTCTGAACTGTATTTGAGAAAAAAACATCTTTTGTCAAAATATGGCTATTTTTTACCTATTTCCTGAGCTCTTCTGACCCTTGACTTTTGTGAGTGATCAACCAAATTGGTATGCGTAGAAAGGTCTTCCCATCAGGTATCTCTGTGGCAAGTTTGGGTTTGAAGTTGTGAACAGTATTTCAGAAAAAAACATCTATTGTCAAAATATGGCTACTTTGGACCTATTTCCTAAGCTCGTGACCCTTGACCTTTCCGAGAGCTCATTCAAATTAGTATGCCTAGATAGGTCTTACCATCAGGTATCTCTGTAGCAAGTATGGGTTTGGAGTTGTGAACAGTATTTGTCAAAATATGGCTATTTTTGGCCCATTTCATGAGCTCTTGTGACCCTTGACCGTTCTGAGGGATCAACCAAATTAGTATGCATAGAAAGGTCTTACCATCAGGTATCTTTGTACCAAGTTTGGGTTTAAAGTTGTCAATAGTATTTGAGAAAAAATTCGTTTTTCTCTAAAAGGTATTTTTTCGAAAAATACTTACCGATGACATGACTGGAAGTGTCTACTACTTACTCAATTCTAGCCTAAGAGCCCATTGTGTTACCACACAACCCAGGAGGCACTCGGGGAACCCCCAGAGGGGCCAAGAGTTGTCTCCCGTTCCTGCCCATCAGGTTCTGAGTCACGTGGTGACCAACCAGTCAGGATACTTAGCTCACCAGCGGCAAGCGGGGCAGGTGGGAGGGTCCTCCGAGTCATGTCATCGGTAAGTATTTTTAGAAAAAATACCTTTTACAGAAAAATGAATTTGTTTCTTCAAAAACATTACCGATGACATGACTGACTGGAAGAATAGCGAACAGGAGGAGGGTGCCGCGCCCAATCCCCCCCACAGGGCCAAAAGGGTCCCTCCTCACTGCCGCCATTCCCCACTCCCTCAGTTAGGTGCGTACCTACGGCGCTGGTGGCGCCGGGAGGGAGTGTTGCGCTGCAGTGATGTCCCCCACCAGAGCGAGGTTGTCTCGCTGGCCTGCCAGATCCCGGAGGTAGAAGCGGGCGAAGGTTGATTCTGCCCGCCAGCCCACAGCAGCCACGTTGTCTTTGACAGCGCAGTTCCGGTCGAATGCAACGCTCGTGGCCATGGCGCGTACTGCGTGTGCACGAATCTTCAGCCTCTTCGCTCCCTGTGGGGAGAGGTCCATGTTGGCTGAGCGAATGACCCAGCGTAGCCAGGAAGATATCGTCTGGGCTGTGATGTCAGGTCTGCCAGGTTTTAATGGCAGAAAGAGGCGTGAGCGTCCTCTCCGGACAGCTTTGGTTCGGTGCAGGTACACGCGTAGGGCTCGCACAGGATCTTGGTGCCTGGTCTCCTGGGGGAAGTTCGTCCCTCTCAGCGGCCGTAAGGTGATCACCTGTGGCGCAGTCAAAGGAGACCTGGTCTTGGCAATGAAGGCAGGGTCCGTCACCAGCTGTACGGAACAATCCACTCTAAACTGCAGGCAGGCAGGGCGCGCTGAGAGCGCGTGTAGCTCTCTAACTCGGGCCATGGTGGCAAGTGCCAGTAGAAAGCATGTCTTACAAGTCACATCAGCAAGGTGGGCCAGCGGCAGCAGTTCGAATCGGGCCGAGTTCAACCAAGTCAGTACCCAGGGTAGGTCCCAGCGCGGAAAGAGCGAACGGGGTACTGGACGCTGCAAGCCGAAGTGAGTCATAAGGTCGGCCAGGTCTTTACAGGCGCCGGGGTCCGCGCGGCCGAGGTGCCGGTAGGTGTCGGCAATCAAGGATAAGTAACCCCTGATGGTGATCAGTGCCAATCCTTGGTCTCCGAAGAGCCAGAGGAAGAAGTCAGCGAGCTGGGGGTTAGTCAGATCGGTGGGGAAGAGATGCCGGTCGTCGCACCAGGTGCACAGTACTCGCCACTTTCCCTCATAGACGTGCCGGGTCGAGGGTTTGCGTGCTGTAGCGATAGCTTCCACTGCTGCACTTGAGAAGCCTCTAGCGGCGAGGGCTTGCCGCACAACCTCCAGACGTGTAGGAGTAGGCGCTCCGGGCATGGGTGGAACAGCGATTGTCGCGGTTGCTTGAGCATTGTGCGGGGCGTGGGGAGCCGAGGTGGGGGGTGCGTGGCGAGGCTGAGAAGGTCGGTGGTCCAGGACCGGGTCCAAGCGAACGGGGCGACCAGGAGTACGACCGCGTTGCATCCCCGCAGCTTGAGGAGGACTTTGGGAACTAGGACTGTTGGGGGGTATGTGTAAGCGATGAGTCCGTCCCATGGAATGGAAAGGGTGTCGACTGCCCAGGCCAGAGGATCCGGGATCGGGGGACGAATAGGG
>BTPG01000008.1:159582578-159787856 GCA_036245525.1 Semisulcospira habei
GTCGTGAGGAACTGTGGAAGCAGGTGGGCTCCACAACCAGCACGACTCGCGTCGACACATAGGGAGGGATGAGGAGGCGAAGAGGTCAGGGGGACTCCCGAAGCCAGCCATGTAGTGTCTGTCCAACGCAGGAGATGGGGGCGTATCAGCGGGGACACGGGAACAATGGCGGTGAGATCGCCTGAGGAGGGACGCCAGAGAAGCAGGAGGTGCAGCTGTAGCAGCCGGGCGTAAAGACGACCGAGGGGGAGTAGATCCGCCGCCGCGTTGATCAAGCCAAGGAGCTGAAGCCAGACTCTGGCGGGTGCTGCATCCTGCTGGGCCATCTGGCGGGCTAGGGTGGTCAACTTCAGGATCCGTGGCTCCGGCAAACACACCCTGTCGAGGTCGGTAGCGAACTCCATGCCGAGATGAACGAATCGACGCGAGGGAGTGAGATCCGACTTGCCTGTGTTGACTAGGAACCCCAACCGAGATAACAGCCGCATCAGAGCATCCCTGTCAGCCTCTATGGAGGCCTCCACTTGATTTCTCAGGAGGAGATCGTCGAGGTAGTTGGATGTCGGGCTGGACGATGATTGCCGCGCCTTGGCCACCACAGCGTCCATGATGCGGGTGAAGACCCAAGGGCTGAGGTTGAGACTGAAGGGAAGTGCCCGAAACTGGTAAACTACCCCATCGCAAGCGAAGCGTAGGTATCTCCTGGCAGACGGGTGCATGGGAACATGGAGGTAGGCATCGGACAAGTCCAGACTGACCGCGTAGTCCATGGGCTGTACGGCAGCATGGAGGACCCGGGCAGCCTCCATGCGGAAGGACGGGGCCAAGATGAATGCGTTCAACGCAGAGAGGTCGATGACTGGACGCCACTTGCCGCCTGGTTTGGGAACTATGAAGAGGCGACTGTAGAAAGCAGGGGTGTCCGTGCGGCGCACTACCTCTGTGGCGTCCTTTCGCAGGAGAGCGGCGACTTCTCCGCGCAGAGCGCAGGCCTTGCGGTGGTCTGACGAAATCTCGGTCCACAGCGGAGCGGAACGCAGGGGCGGTGGGGGGCGGAAGGAGATCCGAAGGCCCTCGGTAACAGTGTCCAAAATCCAGGGGTCATCTGGGAACAGCAAGCGCCACTCCTTGGTGCACCGCGCGAGCCTTCCGCCGACTGGCCCGCGCCCCGGGCGACGGGCGAGACGGGGCCAAGCGGGGGTAGGGGTGCTAGCCGGGCCAGGGCGACGACGCGGGGCTCGCGGGAGGGGGGGGGGGGGGGGGGGGGGGGGGCGGAGGCGGCCGAGGAGACGGGTCTGGAGGTCCGCAGGGTGCGACCCAGAGCCTTGCGGGCGGTCGGAAAGCGCAGAGGGGCTGTCTTGCGAGGCCAAAGGCCCGAGTTCGCGTCTTTTACGGTCTGCCAGGTCTCGCCGAAGAGGAGGGGGCCCCCCAGGGGGGCACGTCACAGCTGAGTCCGCAAATCGGGGGGCATCCCACGGTAGGACTGCAACACGGCATCCCGACGTAACAGGTCGCAGTTAGATGCGGCCGCGATGGCGTTGACGGAGGAGTGGTACGCCACACGGTTAGCCGCTTCCGCCAGGACGAGCAGGTCTCCGAGGAGGGGTGCCAGGAATCCTCAATGCGCCGGACGAACGCTTGTGTCAGCAATTCCATGAAACCCGCGCAGGCTAGAGCGTTTCGAACGAGCGAGGCCGTCTTCTCCAAGCTGCGAGGAAAGGAGTGTCTCAGTAGGTTAGCACCTCCAGCTTGCACCACGGCAGGCAGATCCGCGGGAGGCAGCGGGCAGTGGAAAACCTGGTAATGTCCGGAGTAGCAATGCTGCCGAAAGGCGATGTCGAGACCGGGAGGCCACTTACGATCCGAGAAGAAGTTGGCGTCGCGGAGGTCACGAAAGCCGGGGGGGGCTGCGGCAGGGACTTGAACCTCTTAACGTGTCTACCCGCATCCGCGAAGGCGGAAATCTTCCTCTTGAGCGGGGGTGACGGAGGACAGTCCTCGGCAGGAAGCGTGGTGGCGATGAGACAAGCGACCTCGTCGAGAGCCAGAAGGGTCTTCGTCCGGGAGGAAGCAGGTAATCTGAGAGAAGCGGAGGAGTCCGAAGACATAGCGTGAGGAGAAGGCGAGCGGCTGAGTCATCCGAGGAGAGCGGAAACGGAGTCGTCGGCCTAAAGACTGAGGGTCTCATCGTCCCGCGGACGGGGGGTGGGGGAGCGGTGCGGGTGCCGGGAGCTCCGAGCGGCGGTCTCTAGACGACGGTGACGGCGGGGGCCGAAGGACGGGGCGGCGAGCAAGGCGCGGAACGTCAAGGCGAGGATCTAGCGGAGAGCGACTGCGGGAAGGCGACCGGAGCCAACGAGTCCGGGGAGGGGGAAGGCGGGCTGGGTGCGGGGAAGAAGGACGGGAAGACCGAGAGACCGGGCGTGCGGAAAAGGTCGAGTGCGAAGACACCGCAGAGGGAGGAGGGAAAGGGTACCTGGAGCGATGCGACGCGTGGTCCCTCTTACGGTCGCTCGCAGGGGAGCAAGAGCGATGGGTCGATCTTGAGTGGCGGGTGGTTTCCACGTCACGCTGCGACGTAGGACGAGTGCGCGAGTGTCTCCCCGAGCCGAGCTCTGTGGCGAAGTGGGCTCTCTGCCAGCGAGGTGACTCCGCGTAGGAGCCAGCGGGCTTCCATGGAGACGAGTGGGGATCAGAAGAGGACCTGGGGCGGCGCGAGGCGCGTCTCTCCGAACCGGGCTCTATAGTGAGGCGGGTTCTCGGCCTGTCAGAAGGCTTTGTCCGGGCATGCTCCCTCCTGGGAGCGGCCGCCTCGATCAACCCACTCCGTGCACTAGACTGTTGCGTCCGGCGTGGCGTTCTCTCCACAAGGTCTTCGCGGTCTCGAGTGGTCGGTGCACCGGGGGGACAGAGGATGGCATCTCGCCCAGTCTCAAAGCACTCACAGGTGCCGTCTGTAAAAGCTCCATAGCTGCGACCATCGCAGTTCAGGCCAGGTGGAGCAGACGTCACAAGCGTGGTCGGAGGCACATCCAGCGCAGGGGAGACAAACCTTGTGGGAATCCGACGGCCACTGGAAACCTCTGCATTGCGTGCAGGTCATCAATAGGCCACTGCAACATACAAAGGACCTGAAGGCACGTGGGCGAGGGTCTAGGGGACACCGCCCAAGCAAGGCGGGCCTTCGCAAAAAAAGCACAACAACGAGCTACAAGCCTGCCAGTAAGTGCCAAGGCCTTCCAAGGTATCCCTGTAGCTAGTGGGCGAGGGCACGATGGGCCCTGCCAAGCTAAGGCGTTCTTACACAACAATGCAAGTACACATAAGGTCTACAGCAACAAGGATAGCGTCTGATAGCGTCATACCTATGCGCGCAATGGCGACAGGGCGTGGGCGCGAGGGGCCCCGCCAAGCTAAGGCAAGCAACGACGCATTAACACAACAAGAACAAGCATGTAACGGTAGGTATAGGCATGTAGCAAGTGTCCGGTCCCCACACAAAGCCAAGCAACGGGGAGAGGGCGTGGGCACGAGGGGCCCCGCCAAGCTAAGAAGGCGAAGGACACATCAGGAATCCCCAAACAAATCAAGCACACGAGGCAAGTAGTGCCACGCAAGCCACCCAAGCTAAGCCAAACACGGTGCGCAAAAGTCTTCGCAGGTGCTCGAGCCGGTGCCCCACCCGGGAACCGGCCGAGGGCCAAGCCAACTACCTTACCTCTCCGCCGGAGCGGGGACGGGGGAGGAAACGTCCATGACACCCACGGTACGACCGGGAGAAGAGCCGGTGAAGCACACAGCGTAGCGTCAACCCCTGAAAGGCCAAAGAGGGCAGCAGCCAACGAAGAGGGACCACAGGTGTAAATACGAAGCGTAGGCAAGGTTAAGGCAGCCGAAGGTTCGGAAGACCGGACCGGTCAAAAAACTTCTAAGTCCGGAGGCTAGCGCTATACGTCCGAACAGCGCGAGCCTAAGTAGCGTGACTCAGAACCGGATGGGCAGGAACGGGAGACAACTCTTGGCCCCTCTGGGGGTTCCCCGAGTGCCTCCCGGGTTGTGTGGTAACACAATGGGTTCTTAGGCTAGAATTGAGTAAGTAGTAGACACTTCCAGACAGTCATGTCATCGGTAATGTTTTTGAAGAAACAAATACATTATGTCAAAATATATCTATTTTTTTACCTATTTCCTGATCCCCTGTGACCTTGACCTTTGTGAGAGGTCTCTCAAATTGGTATATTTAGAAAGGCCTTGCCACAAAGTATCTTTGGGCCAAATTTGAAGACTGTGGCTTGAATAGTCTCCAAGAAAATGCCAATGTTAAAGTTACCATGGACAACCACTGGCCGAGAACACGTGAGGCAAAAGGTCTAGTGCTTCTCATTCATTTTCTCTCAACTACAAAAAGTTTCAAACCCACCCCTTTAAGAATTTGATAGTTTTGCATGCTCCCACCCTCTCTGAATTTATGCATAATAGACTCCAATTTGCAGCTAGAATATTCTGGCCAAAATTAAATCACATACTCATCAACTCTGACCATATCAGTGGCTTTTATGTTACCGAGGTGCTGAATTCGGACATTTTATCATTTTAATAGCTCACTTGGGAGCCGAGGATTTGTCAGTACTATAACACATGTCATGGTATACCGATTCATGTAAGAAAGTTAAATCTTATTTAACTCCCTTGTGCATGCTGCCACTGCCTTGTGTTCACAATCACAGTACCGGTGGCCACGTGCACAAGAAGGTTAACTGAAAAACCAAATGTATAACCTCCCCACCCACCTCATCAATACAGGAGTCCTCTATGACCCTGGGAGCATCTTGAGACAGAATGCCGTGTGTTGCCATGACAAATACTTTATACGCTCCTCGATCCTTCAAGATCTCTGCTACTTTCACAAACGCCTCCACATCATCAATCATGTCATCCTGAAAACAGAATAAACAGTGTATTTATTCTTACCGTGCATGAGAAAAACTTCCTCAATCCATTCAACCCTGGTACACTATAAGATGGACTATGATAGTTCAAGGGAGGTGTCAGAATAGCTGGGCCCCTTTCAGTGCCAAATTGTTCTGGCACCATCCTTGAACTATCATGGTCAATCTGTCTCATGAAATGTAATCTACTCCACAAGCTTACAGTACATAAGTACTGCATTCCTCAGGTCCCTTGTAGTTCTTTATGTCATGAAAGGACTAACAGAGTAATCACATCTACAGAACATGAATTATAACTTCCTCCAGTACGTCTTACAGTGTGTGATATGAGTATACACATCAGAGTCACATCAACACAAAGACCAAAGTTTAACTCGAACTGCACTAAGATAGAAGTGTTTCAATCTTACAACAGTCAAAAAGAAGAATACAGTGGAGTCCAGTTAACACGAACTCGCTTTACACGAAATTCCGGTTAACACGAACCGTTTTTGCATTCCCGGCCGATGGCCTTCTTATTCTGTATTAAAATTTCACTGATAACACGAAATGCTTAACACAAAATTTCGCTTTACACGAAGCTGGTTTCGGTTCCCAACCAGGGCAATTTCACTATTATTCACCTGTTTAACACGAACACAGATTCCATTCACCGAAAACCAATTCACATGTCGCTCTCGCACTGTGGTGGTACAAATGACAGATCAGAGCGAACCTAGTCTGTGATTGGCTGAATAGCCTTCGGCTGTTGTAATCCGTCTTTTCATTGGCTAGCATTTCTGAATTGTATTCATGTTGTATCATTCGTGTACCAACACAACAATTTTACCGATGCGGGATTGTACTTCAGCCTGTTGCTTTTACCTGATGGATTGTAACTTACTATGGATTTTACCTGATGGATTTTACATTAAATACGCGAGCTGTACACGTTTCCTTTTGTTTTCCTAGGGAGCTGAAGGTATGCACATAAAGTACGATAATGTGCACTTTTAACCTCGTACTCATTCACGCACACGTCTTACAAACTTTCTCCTTGAGGGCCGTGATCAATTTTGAGGCCATATTGGTTAACACGAAATACGTTTAACACGAAGTGATTTTCCGTGTCCCCAGAAATTCGTGTTAAGCGGACTCCACTGTATAGCTTACCACAATAATTGCTATTCTCCCACCTACATCACCAACCACACTCAAAGGCGGTTTCTCCTTTGGTTTCATCACTGGAAAAGACAACCACCATCAATGAATAGATAAAGAAAAGAAAAAAAGAATCATTACTGATTGTTTAATTATAATTTATTACAGAATCACATTAAACAGTGATTCCGTTTAAGCAATACTGACTACACCACATGAATGAACTCCTTTACTGCCAGTGGCAAAGAGCAGTATCTCAGACGACACTGAAGACTGCACGAAAACCCAATCTGACTAAGATGAACGTAAATGAGTTGGGCAAGATAGGGCTTGAACCCCCGCACTTGCTGTTTGAGGTGCAAGAAATATTCATTTTTCTCTAAAAGGTATTTTTTCGAAAAATACTTACCGATGACATGACTTTCTGGAAGTGTCTACTACTTACTCAGTTCTAGCCTATGAACCCATTGTGTTACCACACAACCCGGGAGGCACTCGGGGAACCCCCAGAGGGGCCGAGAGTTGTCTATCGTTCCTGCCCTACCGGTTCCCGTCACGAGACTAACCAGTCTGATACTTCGCTCAAAGCGGCAAGCGGGGCAGGTGGGAGGGTCCTCCGAGTCATGTCATCGTTAAGTATTTTTTTTTGAAAATATCTTTTAGAGAAAAATGAATTTATTTCCTCAAAAACGTTACCGATGACATGACTTTCTGGAAGAATTGCGATGAGGAGGCGGGTGCCGCGTGTAACTCCCCGAGGGTAAAACAGCGCCGTCCTTCCTGTCGCAAAGCTCCCGACAATTTTAGCGAAGTGCATACCTACGGCGCCAGTGGCGCCGGGAGGGAGTGTTGCGCCGCGGCGATGTCCCACACCAGAGCGAGATTCTCTCGCTGGCCTGCCAGGTCCCTGAGGTAGAAGCAGGCGAAGGTCGATTCAGTCTTCCAGCCCACGGCTGCCACGTGTCTTCGACAGCGCAGTTTCAATCGAAAGCAACGCTCGTGGCCATGGCTCGTACCTCATGTTAAGCCTCTTTGCTCCCTGAGGGGAGAGGTCCTGATAGGCGGACCGTATGACCCAGCGGAGCAAGGAAGAGATCGTCTGGGCAGTAATGTCAATCTGCTGGGTCGCAAAGGTAGGAAGAGGCGCGAACGTCCTCTGCGGAGAGCTTTAGATCGGCGCAGATAAACCCGAAGGGCGCGCACGGGTTCCTGTTGCCTGGTCTCCTGGGGCAAGGTATCATTTCTTAGCGGCCGTAAGTTGATCACCTGAGACGCAGTCAGCGGAGACCTATTCTTGGCAAGGAAGGCAGGGTCCATGAGTAGTTGGACGGAACCGTCCGCTCGGAACTGTAGGCAGGTAGGGCACGCCGAAAGCGCAGGTAGCTCACTAACCCGGGAGGCGGTAGCAAGGGCCAACAGGAAGCACGTCTTGAGTGTCACGTCTGCGAAACGGGCCAAAGGAAAGGGTTCAAATCGAGCGGAATTCAACCACGTCAGTACCCAGGGTAGGTCCCAACGAGGGAGGAGTGAGTGGGCAACTGGGCGCTGGATGCCGAAGTGTCCCAAAAGGTCGGCTAGGTCTTTGCAGGCGCCCGGGTCTGGGTGGCCGAGATGTCGATACGTGTCAGCAATCATGGAAAGATATCCCCTGATGGTGATGGGGGCCAAGTCTTGGTCTCGAAAGAGCCAGAGAAAAAAGTCAGCGAGTTGGGGATTCGTCAGTTCCGTGGGGGTAAGGTCATGGTCGCTGCACCAGGAACACAGGACTCGCCACTTTCCCTCGCAGACTCGGATGGTCGAGGGTCTGCGGGCAGAAGCGATCGCCTCCACTGCTGCATTCGAGAAGCCTCTAGCGGAGAGGGCTTGCCGCACAACCTCCAGCCGTGAAGGAGGAGCCGCTCCGGGCAAGGGTGGAACAACGGCTGGCGAGGTTGCTTGAGCATGGTGCGCAGGGTGGGAAGCAGCAGAGGGGGGTCCGTGGCGAGGCTGAGGAGGTCGGTGGTCCAGGAGCGGTTCTAGGAGAACGGCGCGACTAACAGGAGGACCGCCGCGCAACCCCGAAGCTTGAGGAGAACGTTGGGCACGAGGACCGTCGGGGGGTAAGCATAGGCCACAAGGCCGTCCCAAGGAATGGAGAGAGCATCGACAGCCCAGGCAACGGGGTTGGGAATCAGGGAGACAAAGAGGGGAAGCTGGTGATTCCACCTCGTGGTGAACAAGTCGATCTGGGGAGTCTACCAACGGGCGCAGATCATCCAAAAGATGTCCTGCCGGAGAGTCCATTTCGTGTGCAAGAACTGGCCGCGGCGAGAGAGCGAGTCGGCCAAGACATTCAGGTGTCCGGGAATGTGACGGGCCCGAAGAGAGATGCCAAGGTCCTCGCACCAGCGCATCATCCAGTAGAGAAGCATACATAGGTCAGGGGAGCGCGTGCCACCTTTTTTCTGGATGTAAGACACCACTGTCATGTTGTCCAAGAGGACGAGCAGCTCCTGGTGCCGGAGGAGATCTTCCCAGAACTGAAGGGCTTGCCAGACGGCCTGCATCTCTAGCCAGTTGACGTGATTGTGCGCTAGCTCCGAGGGCCAGGGACCGGACGTCGAGAGGAACCGAGGAAGAAGATGAGCACCCCACCCTGTGAGGCTTGCATCGACACAGAGGGAGATCTGTGGGGGAAAAGAGGCAAGGGGAACTCCCGAGGCGAGCCAAGAGGAGTCGGTCCACTGTCGCAGATGGGGACGCAGCATCTGAGTCACCGGAACCAACGCCGCTAAGTCGCCGGAAGACGGGCGCCAATGCAGGAGGAGATGCAGCTGTAGCGGCCAGGAGTAGAGACGACCAAGGGGAATAAGGTCCGCAGCCGCGTTCCAACAGGCCAAGAAGCTGAAGCCAGACCCTGGCAGGGGCTGCGTCTTCCCGGGCTAACTGGCCGGCTAGGGCAGCAATCTTCAGAATACGAGGCGACGGCAGGCGCACCCGGTTGAGGTCGGTAGCAAACTCCATGCCGAGGTGCACAAAGCGGCGGGAAGGAGCGAGATCCGACTTGCCCTCATTGATCAAAAATCCCAAGTGCGCCAGGAGGCACAGCAGCGCATCCCTATCCATCGTGAGAGCGGCCTCCGACTGGTTGCGTAGGAGGAGGTCGTCTAGGTAGTTCGACGTCAGACTGGAAGAGGACTGTCGGGCCTTGGCGACTACGGCATCCATCAGGCGGGTGAACACCCAAGGGTTGAGGTTGAGTCCGAAAGGGAGCGCGCGATACTGGTAGACCACCCCATCGAACGCGAACCGGAGGTACTTCCTGGAGGCCTGGTGCATCGGAACGTGCAGGTACGCATCGGAAAGGTCCAGGCTGACCGCGAAATCTCGAGGCTGGACAGCGGCCTTCAGGGCCCTGGCGGTCTCCATCCGAAAGATCGGGGCCGTAATAAACTGGTTCAGCGCCGAGAGATCGATGACCGGGCGCCATTTTTCTCCAGGCTTCGGGACGATAAACAGGCGGCAGTAGAAGGCCGGGGAGTCGAGGCGTCAAACAACCTCCGTGGCGGCTTTCCGTAGAAGGGAGGAGACTTCCCCACGCAGGGCGGAGGCCTTGAGCGGGTCGCTCGGAACCTCGGTCCATAGGGGGGAGCAACGCAATGGTGGAGGTGCGCGGAAGGCAATCCGGAGGCCGTCGGCGATGGTGGAGCGAATCCAGGGGTCATCGGGAAAAAGTGAGAGCCAATTTCCACAGAAAAAGGCTAGCCTCCCGCCAACAGGAGACCCCAACGTGGTCGGCGGGGGCTGGGGCGGGGGGCAGTCAGGCGGCCCGCCCGCGACCTGGTCGCCGGGAGGGACGGGGCCAAGCGGGGACATGGGACCGGGGCGGTCTAGGGCGGCCGAAGGCGGGGGCCCGCCTGGGAGCCGAGGAGGGCGGTGAGGAGGCAGCGGGTCTAGAAGTCCTGGCGGGAGGACGGAAAGCGCTGGGTGGGGGCATTGCGGGGCCAGCGGTCGGGGTTGGAGTCCCTAACGGAGGACCAAGTATCGCCGAACAGGAGGGGACCATCAAGAGGGGCACGAAGTAGCTGCGAGCGCAGCTCAGGAGGCATACCACGGCAGGCTAGAAGGAGGGCGTCTCGACGCATCAAGTCGCAGTTGGCGGCCGCCGCCATGGCGTTGACGGAGGAGTGGTAGGCGGCGCGATTGGCAACCTCCGCTAAGGCCAGCAAGTCCCCCAGGAGGGGCGTGACCGAAGGATGCCAGGAATCCTCCACACGACGGACCAAGGCTTGGGTGAGGAGTTCAAGGAAACCCGAGCAGGCTAAGGTGTTCCGGACCAGGGACGCCGTCTTGTCCAGGCCGCGGGGAAAGGAATGCCACAGGAGGGCGAGGCCACCTGCTTGAGACAACGCCGGGGGGTCCACCGCAGAAAGTGGAATGGAGAAAGTCTGGGAATGGCCGGCATACCAGTCCTGACGGGAGGCGATGTCCAGGCTGGCCGGCCAGCGACGATCGGAGAAAAACACGGGCTCGCGGGCGGAGGCGAGTTGGAGGTGGGCCGAGAAGGCATCTCGCAGGTCCCTAAAGCCGGGCGGTTGGGGATGAGATTTGAACCTCTTGACCTGACGCTCAGCATCCACAAAAGCGGAGACCTTCCTCTTCAGGGGGGGGGGGGGGGGGGGGGGGAAGCTGGACAGGCGTCCGCCGGCAACGTCGCCGCGATGATCCTGGCAGCTTCATCGAGGGCTAGGAGGGTCTCCGCACGGAAGGAAGACGGCAGAGCCGGGGGGGCAGCTTCATCAGAGGCAAAGGGCGAAAGGGAGCGGCTGTCCTCATCAAACAAGGCCGAAACAGAGTCCTCGGGCAGCAAACTGAGGGCCTCTTCCTCCAGAGGGCGGCGGGGTGGCCGGGGGGGCGTAGATGCAGCCGGGGACCGTAGCGCAGGCTGGGAACTGTCGCGGTAACCACAGGACTCCCGGGGATGAGCAGAAAGCGACAATGGAGGCGGTGATCGGCGCGGCGGACGCGGGAGGGAGCGAAGCAGGCTCCTGTCACGAGGCGAGCGAGAGCAAAGTCGGGAATGAGGGCAGCGATCCGTGGTAGGGGAGCGTCTAGAGGGGGGCCGATGAGGAGAAGAGGTCCGGTGATGAGAGCGGCAAGGAGAACGCGCCGAACGACGGGAAGGCGAGCGAGACGGGGCACGCGAAGAGGAGGGCTGGGGGGAGCGGTGTCGATCCCGGTGGGAGGAAAGGTACTTCTGAGGACGCTCGAGAGGCGAGTGAGAGCGCCTAGAGGTGGTGGTGGAACGGGAGGAGTCGGGGGCTCGGCTGTGTCGCGAACGCAGTGGCTGACATCTCTGCTGGCCGGGCTCAGTGAGGCGGGCGCTGTGCCAGCATTCAGATCCTACGGAAGGATCAGCGGGCTTGTCGGGGAGAGACAGGTGAGGACGGCCAGTCAACGTGGGACGGCTCGTGGCACACTGCTGCAGGCCAGGCTCAGTGAGGCGGGCGCTTTGCCGGCATTCAGATCCTACGGAAGGATCAGCGGGTGTGGCAGTCCTCTGGTCAGCAGTAACAGAATTCACCCGATGAGAGTTCCGTTCCATGGGGCTAGGACAGGAAGGGGCGGTCGCTACGATAGGGGCGGAGGTGAAGACACCGGAGCCAGGCAAAAGGCCGCTGGCTGTGGTCGCTCGCGCCGGTAAAATCTCCAGAGGTGAGACTACTGAATCTCCGGCCAGGACGCGCAGACATCACAAAGGCGGTCCGAGGAGCAGCCAGCACAAGGGAGGCAGACCGCATGGTCACCCGTCAGCCACTGGAAGTCGCTACATCGGGAGCACGTAAGCACCTGAGCGCTCCGAGACGAAGCGGGAACGGGGAAAGGGGCCTCCATACACCCGTCTCAGCACCGGAGGGGAGCAGCGGAAGAAGCAGCGGCGAGAAGCAGAAGCAGGCAGTGAGAAGAGGAGGCTGGAGCGCTAGAAGGCCTAGAAGTGGAGGCTGAGCACACGAGAGAGGCGGCAACGAGCGTAGGAGACGAAGACCGGTCAAGGCACAGAGCTGGAGCCAGGCAAAACACGTCTTCTCTACGCGAGCGAAGTAGCAAGACTGGTTGGTCTCATGACGGGAACCGGTAGGGCAGGAAGGGGAGACAACTCTCGGCCCCTCTGGGGGTTCCCCGAGTGCCTCCTGGGTTGTGTGGCAACACAACGGGTTCTTAGGCTAAAATTGAGCAAGTAGTAGACACTTCCAGAAAGTCATGTCATCGGTAATGTTTTTGAGGAAATAACAACAAAGCCTGCAAGAGGCATAACTCTTTATGAGCCCCTGCACCTGCATGAACTCATGAAGACCTATGCCTCTCGTATTTGGGCATTTTTTATTTTTCAAGCACTGACAGGACTAATGAGAAAATACCTGGCAATATTTCTAGTGCTGAAGGCTGACTGATGTTTTCCTCCTCATCAATGGGAGGAGAGTTCCTCCCATCGTCCTCTTCCGACTCAGGAATGCGCTCTTCACCATGAATGACGGCAATTCCAAGACGCAAGCGCTCAGCATATGATGTGGCTCGCTTGACAGAATTTGCATTTCTGGCCACAATAACAGCATTTCTGTAGTCTGGAATCTGCAAATAAGAAAAAAAAATAACAAAGAAGTAGATTTTACTCTTTTTTTTATGTCAACAGCATGCTAAACCCCTTGTGCATGCAGCCACCTGTGATTTAACAGTACCCACGGCTGCACGCACAAAGGGGTTAACCCAAAACCCCAAAACCAAAACCTTCCGTACAAAACCCCCGGACTAATCATTACATGTACCATCAATAAAAGCAATGTACAGCTTCAAGCAAACAAAATTCATTTTTCTCTAAAAGGTATTTTTTCGAAAAATACTTACCGATGACATGACTAACTGGAAGTGTCTACTTACACAATTTTAGCCTAAGAACCCGTTGTGCCCCTGCACAACCCGGGAGGCACTCGGGGAACCCCCAGAGGGGCCGAGAGTTGTCTCCCATGCCTGCCCATCTGGTTCCGAGTCATACGATGATTCCTCAGTCAGGATACTTAGCTCACCAGCGGCAAGCGGGGGCAGGTGGGAGGGTCCTCTGAGTCATGTCATCGGTAAGTATTTTTCGAAAAAATACCTTTTAGAGAAAAATTAATTTTTCTCTAAAATGTATTTTTTCGAAAAATGCTTACCGATGACATGACTGTCAGGAAATAGTCTACTTGCTTACCAATTTTAGCCTAAGACCCAAAGGGTCCCCCCAGGAGGCTCTCGGGGATCCCTAACAGGGTCGAGAGTAGCCTCCCCTACCCATCCGGTCACGTGCCAGGTGGTGTCTCCTTTAGCCAGTTGTCTACGGAGTTACCAACGGCAAGCGGGGAGGAGGGAGGGACCTCCGAGTCATGTCATCGGTAAGTATTTTTCGAAAAAATACATTTTAGATAAAAATTAATTTGTTTCCTCAAAACACATTACCGATGACATGACTGTCAGGAAGAATGACAAAAAGGAGGAGGGTGCCGCACAATCCCATTCAGAAACCTCTTTAGGGACGAGGACGGCCCGTCACTCCTGATCACACACTCCCGACAATTTTAGCGAAGTAAAGTCGCCCACCAGCGTAAGGTTGTCGCGCTGGACTGTCAGGGCGCGGAGGTAGAAGCGGGCGACGGTAGATTCGGCCCGCCACCCCACTGCAGCCACAATGTCCTTAACCACACAAGCGCGGGCGAAGGCGAGACGTGCGGCACTAGCGCGCACTCCATGGGCGCGGATCCTCAGTGCCTCGGCTCCCTGTGGGGAGAGGTCGCGATAGGCGGACCGTAAAACCAAGCGGAGCGAGGAGGAGAACGTTTGGGCTGAGAAGCCGGTTCTGCCGGCGGTCAGCGGCAAAGAGACGAGACCGTCCCCTCCGCATGGACTTGGAGCGACGCAGGTAGATACGAAGCGCCTGCACCGGATCTTGCCGCGGAGTCTCCCGAGGAAGCCGGGCCGTGTAAGCGGCCGAGTGGGGACGACCGGAGGCGCTGTCAAGGGAGACCTAGTCTGAGCGAGAAGGAAGGATCCGGGAGTAGCTGAACGGAGCCATCCACTCGGAACTGCAGGCAGGCGGGGCGAGACGAGAGCGTGTGGAGCTCGCTGACGCAGGGCGCCGTGGCGAGGGCCATCAGGAAGCAGGTCTCCGAGTCACGTCAGCGAAGCGGGCCAGATGGAGCGGTTCAACGGTCCGAAGTCAGCCAGGGGAGGACCAGGGAGGTCCCAGCGCGGGACAAGGGAGCGGGAGACCGGACGGTGCACGCCGAAACGCACCATAAGGTCGGGCAGGTCCGTGCAGGCACTGGGTCGCGACGGCCGCGTTGACGGTAGGCGTCGGCGATCAAGAGGGGTAGCTGCTGAACCAGAGGGGAGCCAACCTTGGTCTTGGACGAGCCAGAGAAGAAGTCCGCGAGCTGAGGAGTCGTCAGGCCGACAGAGGAGAGGCGGCGGTCAGAGCACCAGGCACGAAGCATGCCACATTCCCTCGTAGACACGTCTGGTAGAAGGTCTGCGGGCTGAAGTGATAGCGTCCGCTGCCACACTCGAGAAGCCTCCAGCAGAGAGGGCTTGCCGCACAATCGCCAGGCGTGTAGGAGAAGTCGCTCGGGGCAGGGGAGGAAGAGCGGCTGGCGGTGCTGCTCGAGCATCGTGCGTGGGGTGGGGAGAGGGAGGGTGAGGCGAGACTGAGGTCGGTAGTCCACGATCCGGTCCAGGAGAACGGCCACCAGGAGAAGGACTGCGTTGCATCCCTGGAGCTTGAGCAGGACTTGGGGACCAGGACCGCCGGAGGGTAGGTGTAAGCGACCAGTCCGTCCCAAGGGATCGAAGCACATCGACTGCCCAGGCCAGAGGGTCGGGCATCGGGGAGACGAAGAGGGGAAGCAGGAGGTTCCACCTCGTGGCGAAGAGATCGGTAAGGGGAGTCTCCCAAAGAGCGCAGAACAGGCGAAGGATGTCCCAGCGTAGGGCCCAATCCGCGTGAAGAAGCTGACCCCGTCGCAAGAGGTAGTCTACCAGGACGATCAGGTGACCTGGACTGCGACAGGCTGGGAGGGAGATGTCGCGGTCCTCGTACCAGCGAAGGAGTCAATAGAGGAGGATGCAGAGGTCGGGTAGGCGGGATCCTCCTGCAAGCCACGACTGTGGAGTTGTCGGAGAGGACGAGGAGGTCCTGTGTCCAAAGAACGTATCGCCAAGGGCAGAGGGCCTGCTAAACTGCAACCAGTCCCAGCGGGTTGACATGCCGCGAAGTCAGGATCGCGGGCCAGCGGCCGGCCGTCGAGCGAAACTTGGAAGAAGGTGAGTGCCCCCAACCGTCGAGACCGGCACCAACGCAGAGAGAGAGACGGGCAGTGGCGAGGTCAGGGGGATTCCGGCGCCGAGCCAAGAATGTCCGTCCAGCGAAGCAGAAGGGCCGCAGCAGAGGAGAGATCGGCACCAGGGTAGAGAGATCGCCGGAGGACGGTCTCCAGTGGAGGAGTACAGAAGACCGAGGGGAAGGAGATCAGCCGCCGCACTCATCCGGACGAGGAGCTGGAGCCACACTCAGGCGGGGACCGCCGCGTCCGCAGCTACCCAAGGGCTAGAACGGCAAGTTCTGGATCCGAGGCTCGGGAAGACACCACAAGTTGCGATCGGTCACCAACTCCATCCCCAGGTGAACAAGTGGCGAGAGGGCGGACTGTTGGCGCTGACCAGGGTGACCAGGCGAGAAAACAGGAGGAGAAGAGCATCCCTGCCCTACGAAGAGAGACCGCTGACTGATTCCGCAGAAGCAGGTCGTCTAAGGAGGAGATCGGCTGGCGGAAGACCGAAGGGCTCGGGCAACCACGGCATCCACGATCCACGCAAGGACCCAGGGCTGAGGGACAGACCACACAGGAGAGGCCGAAACTGAAAACGGTCCCGTCGACGGCAAGCGAAGGCAACGGCGGGGGGCGGGAGGCAGGGGACGCGTAGAAGCATCGGGCAGATCCAGGCTGGCGGCGACGACCATGGGCTGAAGGCGACGCAAAGGGTCCGGGGCGGGGGAGTCGTGCCGAGCGACGAGTACCATCGCAACTTCCCGAAGAAGAGCGGAGACCTGCGCGCGAAGGGCGAGGGCCTTGGTCCGAACGGACGGGAACTCAATCCACAAGGGTGGCGTTGGGCCCACAGGCCTAGAAGGGTTCCTTCAGAGACTGCCAGGCAGGGCCGAAGGGCGCGGGTACCCACAGGAGCACGGTAGAGCCGCGACGTTGCATCAGGGGAGATGGTCAGGGAAGGAGCCAGGCTGCCACGAACGAAGGAAGGCAAGGGGCGAAGGGTTCGAAGCCACGCGGAAGATCCGTTAGAGCTGGGAAGTGTCGCCGCAAGAACGAGCGCCGGCGGAACCACCGGAGGCAGCGAGCACGAAGGGGAGCGAGCGGCCAGCGAACCGGAGAGCCGAAGGCTAAGACGCCAGCAGGCCAACGGCGAACGCAGGACGCCGAGTCATCCACCGGAGAGGGTCGGGAGACGCTGGAAGCGAAGGGTGCAGAGAGCGGGGAAGAGGATGTCCCGAGGAGAACGACAGCACCGAGCACAAAGCGAAGGTCGACAGGGACACAGGAGGGAGTCGAGCGGGCGGGCGACGAACGTCGGGCGCCGCAACTATCCAGGCGACAATGGCGAAGACGTCGATCCCCACTTGCACTGGGTGTACCCAAAGGGGCACCCATCCAAATGCTAACCGAGCGCGACGTAGCTTCACTTCGGTGAACAGACGAGAACCGGTGAAAACAACGTGGAAAGGCCGTAGGCGCCAGGGGAAACGGCCCGAAGTCCCGAGGTATATAAAGGACGATCCAGACGCAGTGCCCAAGGCTCAAGGAGGGGGCACGTAGCTGGCTGGGCGACTCGACGAAGGAGTCAGCGGGTTGGAAGGAGGATCATAAGGCCAACTAGGGTACCAACAGGTGATAAGGGTCGCGGTGCCCGGGGCTCAAGGAGGGGGCACAAAGCGGCTTGGCGACTCGCCGTAGGAGTCAGTGGGCCCAGAGACTGAGGCCGAAGTGCCGAAGTGAGAACGAAGGCGACAAGGTCGCGGTGCCCGGCTCAAGGAGGGGGGCACATAGTCGGCTAGACGACTCGCCGCAGAAGTCAGCGGACTTAAGCTGGGGCCGAAGGCCGACGCGTGAACTAATTGGCGACAAGGTCGCGGTGCCCAGGGCTTAAGGCGGGGGCACATAGCGGCTCGGCGACTCGCCGGAGGAGTCGGCAGGCTTAGTAGGGGCCGCGAGGCCAATGCGTCTACAATAGGCGACAAGGCCGCAGTGCCCGGGGCTCAAGGAGGGGGCACGTAGCCGGCTTGGCGACTCGCCGGAGGAGTCAGCGGGCTGAGAAGGTCCGAAGGCCGACGCGTAACTAATTAGCGACAAAGTCGCGGTGCCCGGGGCTCAAGGAGGGGGGCACATAGCCGGCTAGGCGACTCGCCGGAGGAGTCAGCGGGCTTAGAAGTAGGGCCAAAGGCCGATGTGTATACTAATTAGTGACAAAGTCACGGTGCCCGGGGCTCAAGGAGGGGGGCACGTAGCCGGCTAGGCGACGCGCCAGAGGAGTCAGCGGGCTTAGAAGTAGGGCCAAAGGCCGACGCTTAAACTAATTAGCGACAAAGGTCGCGGTGCCCGGGGCTCAAGGAGGGGGGCACGTAGCCGGCTTGGCGACTCGCCGGAGGAGTCAGCGGGCTTAGGAGGGGCCGCGAGGCCAAGCGTCAACTTTTTTTTTTTTTTTTTTTTTTTGGTATGTAACAGGCGACAAGGTCGCGGTGCCCGGGGCTCAAGGAGGGGGGCACGAAGCCAGCTTGGCAACTGCCGGAGGAGTCAGCGGGCTAGTGGTTAGGCCGAAAGGCCGACGCGTGAACTAATGGCGACAAGGTCGCGGTGCCCGGGGCTCCAAGGAGGGGGGCACATAGCCGGCTTGGCGACTCGCCGGAGGAGTCAGCGGGCTTAACGCGTCTACGAAAAAGCTACAAACTTACCAGGGATGCGAGGTGTGGGCTATCCCAAGTCCAAGGGGAGCTTGAACAATCCCACCGTGCCGCGGAAGGAAGGCGGACAGTCGCGGGTCGCTCGCCGGTGGAACACCAGAGTAGAGACCCAGAACCTCCAGTCAAGAGGCGCAGCCAGCGCAGCCGATGACAGAGGAGCAGCCGGCACCCGGTCGACACACTGTGTGGCGGACACCCGGCCACTGGAAGTCGCCGTCCTGGGCAGAGGCTCACTTGGTAACTGCAACACATACCCATACATGAAAGGCGACGGGCGGCGGGTAACTAACTCCGCCCGTTAAAGCTCCGAAGTAAGTAACGAGCGAAACTCACCGTGAAATGCGGAGAGAAACAAACAGAAGTCCGAGCCAAGCACGACGTCCGGCCCAGCAGGGCGAGACATAGGAAGCGGCCGAGACTTTACCTTTCCATGGTGGAACGGCAGCGTGACGAAGCACAAAGCACCGGACCGTAGGTCACTGGAAGTCGCCGTAGTGGGGAGAGGCGCACTTGGCAAACTGCAACCCAAACCCAAACATGAAAGGCGACCGGCGGCGGGTAACAACCCCGCCATATAAAGCTTCGAAAATTAAGAAACATGCGAAACTCACAGTGAAATGCAGAGAGAAAACAACAGTAGCTCGAGCGAAGCCCGACGTCCGGCCCAGCCAGGCGAGACGTAGGAAGCGGCCGAGACTTTACCTTCCCATGGCGGAACGGCAGAGTGACGAAGCACAAAGCACTGGACACTAGATCACTGGAAGTCGCCGTACTGGGGAAAGGCGCACTTGGTAACTGCAACCCATACCCAAACATGAAAGGCGACCGGCGGCGGGCAACGAACCCCGCCATATAAAGCTTCGAAAATTAAGAAACACGCGAAACGCACAGTGAAATGCGGAGAGAAAACAACAGTAGCTCGAGCGAAGCCCGACGTCCGGCCCAGCCGGGCGAGATGTAGGAGGCGGCCGAGACGTTACCTTTCCATGGCGGAGCGCCGAAGCACAAACCACCGTGAGCGACGGAAGAGAAGCAGAAGAAGGCCCCAGGCCCAGCTAGCAGCACGAGGCCCAGACGAGGGCTAGCAGAGAAGAAGGAGGCCACGCCAGAAGCAGTAGACGAGAGGCTAGGCGAAGGCAGGCCGGTAAGGACGGTCGAACCGTACACAGTCTTTCAAGGGTCAGAGGCTCAGGTAAACGCGTGCGTACGCTAACAGCGAAGTAGACAACTGGCTAAAGGAGACACCACCTGGCACGTGACCGGATGGGTAGGGGAGGCTACTCTCGCCCCTGTTAGGGATCCCCGAGAGCCTCCTGGGGGGACCCTTTGGGTCTTAGGCTAAAATTGGTAAGCAAGTAGACTATTTCCTGACAGTCATGTCATCGGTAATGTGTTTTGAAGAAACAAATGAATTTTGTTTGGCTTGAAGCTGTACATTGCTTTTATTGATGGTACAGAAAAATGAATTTATTTCCTAAAAAACATTACCGATGACATAACTGGAAGAATAGCGAGAAGGAGGAGGAGGGTGCCGCTACCCCAACCACCCCCAAGGGGCCAATACAGGGCCATCCTCCCTGTCGCACAATCCCGACAATTTTAGCTAAATGCATACCTACGGCGCCTGCGGCGCCGGGAGGGAGTGTTGTGCCACCGTGATGTCCCCCACCAGAGCGAGGTTGTCTCGCTGGCCTGCCAGATCCCGGAGGTAGAAGTGGGCGAAGGTCGATTCAGCTCACCATCCCACGGCTGCCACGATGTCCTTGACCGCGCAGTTCCGGTCAAATGCAAGGCTCGTGGCCATGGCTCGTACCTCGTGTGCGCGTATCTTGAGCCTCTTCGCTCCCTGTGGGGAGAGGTCCTGGTAGGCGGACCTTATGACCCAGCGTAGCCAGCAAGAAATCATCTGGGTTGTTATGTCAGTTCTACCGGGTTTTAGAGGCAGGAAGACCGTCCTCTCCGGACGGATTTGGTATGGCGTAGGTAAACGCGTAGGGCACGCACGGGATCTTGTTGCCTGGTCTCCTGGGGAAAGTTCATCCCACGCAGCGGCTGTAGGGTGATCACCTGTGGCGCAGTCAGTGGAGACCTGGTCTTGGCAAGGAAGCAGGGTCCATGAGAAGCTGCACGGAGCCATCTGCACGAAACTGTAGGCAGGCAGGGCGCGCCGAGAGCGCGTTTAGCTCGCTGACTCGGGCCACGGTGGCAAGAGCCAACAGGAAGCATGTCTTACGAGTCACATTCGCGAAGCAGGCCAACGGCAGCGGTTCAAATCTGGCGGAGTTTAGCCACGTCAGTACCCAGGGCAGATCCCAGCACTGAATGAGTGAGTGGGGCACTGGACGCTGCAGGCCGAAGTGAGTCATAAGGTCGGCGATGTCTTTACAGGCGCCGGGTCAGGGCGGCCGAGGTGCCGGTAGGTGTCGGTAATCATGGACAGGTACCCCCGGATGGTGATGGGGGCCAAACCTTGGTCTCCGAAGAGCCAGAGGAAGAAGTCCGCGAGCTGTGGATTCATCAGTTCGGTGGGGGGGGGGGGGGGGAGGCGTTGGTCCTCGCACCAGGAGCACAGTACTCACCACTTTCCCTCGTAGACGCGCCGCGTCGAGGGTCTGCGGGCGGCAGAGATCGCTTCCACTGCTGCACTTGAGAAGCCTCTAGCGGTGAGGGCGTGCCGCACAATCTCCAGGCGTGAAGGAGGGGACGCTCTGGGCATGGGTGGAATAGCGATTGGCGAAGCTGTTTGAGCATGGTCCCCGGCATAGGTAGCCTCGGGGGGGGGGGGGGGGGGGGGGGGGGGGGGGGGGGGGGGTTGATGGTTAGACTGAGGTCAGTGGTCCAAGACCGGTTCCAGGAGAACAGAGCGACCAGCTTGCATCCCCGAAGCTTGAGGACTTTGGGGACAAGAACTGCCGGGGGGTAAGCATAAGCTATGAGTCCATCCCAGGGGATGGAGAGTGCATCGACTGCCCAGGCCAGGGGGTCCGGGATCGGGGAGACGAAGAGGGGAAGCTGGTGGTTCCACCTCGTGGCGAACAAGTCAATCATAGGGGTCTCCCAGTGCGTTCAGATCATCTGAAAGAAGTCTCAGCGAAGAGTCCACTCCGTGTGTAGCAGTTGGCCGCGACGCGAGAGAGAGTCGGCCAGGACGTTTAGGTGACCGGGAACGTGTCGGGCCCGGAGTGAAATGCCGTGGTCCTGGCACCAGAACATCAGATGGTAGAAGAGCATCGCAGGTCAGGGGAGCGAGTGCCGCCTTGTTTCTGGATGTACGCCACCACTGTCGCGTTGTCGGAGGGACCAGGAGTTCCTGGTGACCGAGTTGGGTCTCCCAAGCGATGATGGCTTGCCACACTGCTTGCAGCTCCAAACAGTTGACATGCCAGCAGGTCAGCTCTGGGGGCCAGGAGCAGGACGTCGTGCTGAAGTCCGGTAGAAGATGGGCACCCCAACCTGAGAGACTTGTGTCGACACACAGGGATAACTGGGGGGGGAGGAGACGCCAGGGGAACTCCGATAGCCAGCCATGCAGGATCCATCCAATGCTGCAGGTGGGGGCGAAGCATCGGAGTTACCGGTACCAGGCCTGTCAAATCGGCAGAGGAAGGGGCGCCAGTGAAGCAGGAGATGCAGCTGTATCGGCCGGGAGTAGAGACGCCCCAGGGGAAGGAGATCTGCGGCCGCATTCATCACACCAAGGAGCTGAAGCTAGACTCTGGCGGGGGCTGCGTCCTGCTGTTCCAACTCGCCGGCCAGGGTGGCTAACTTCTGAACCCATTGCTCCGGCAAACGTACTCTGTTGAGGTCGTTTGCAAACTCCATGCCCAGGTGGACGAAGTGGCGAGAGGGCGTGAATTCCAACTTGCCCGCGTTGATCAGAAACCCCAACTGAGCCAAAAGCCGCATCAGTGCATCCCTGTCCGCTGCTAGGACGGCCACCGACAGGTTGCATAAGAGGAGGTCGTCGAGGTAGTTGGACGTCGGACTGGGCGACGACTGCCGAGCCTTGGCCACCACTGCGTCCATCAGGCGGGTAAAAACCCAAGGGCTGAGGTTGAGACCGAACGGCAGGGACCGGAACTGGTAAACTACTCCGTCGCAGGCGAAGCGGAGGTACCTCCTCGAGGCGGGATGAACGAGAACGTGCAAATACGTGTCGGATAGATCCAGGCTCACCGCGAAGTCCAAAGGCTGGACGGAGGCTCTGAGGGCTCTGGCCGTCTCCATGCAGAAGGATGGTGCGGCGATAAAGGTGTTCAGCACTGATAGGTCGATGACTGGTCGCCACTTCCCGCCCGGCTTGGGTACGAGAAAGAGGCGGCTGTAGAAAGCTCGAGAGTCGGGCGCACAACCAACTCCGTGGCGGCCTTCAGCAGGAGGGAGGAGACTTCTGCGCGTAGGGCGCTGGCCTTCTGTGCGTCGGACGGCATGGGGGTCCACCACGGGGAGCGACGCAGCAGCAGAGGAGAGCGGAAGGAGATCCGAAGAACGTCGGTAACGGTGGTCCGGATCCAAGGGTCGTCCGGGAACAGCGAGTGCCAAACTTCGCTGTACTGTGAAAGCCTCCCGCCGACTGGAGACCCCGGGACGGGCGGCGGGGGCGGAGGACCGCAGGAGTCAGGCAGCCCGCCCGCGCCTGGGGCGACGGGCAGGGCGGAGCCGGGTGGGGGCAAAGGAGCCAGCTTGGGCAGGGCAGCAGAAGGCGGGGCGGCGAGCGCCCGGAGGCGCGGGACCAGAGGACGCAGGGGGTCTGGGGAGCTGCAGGGCGCGACCCGTAGCCTTGCGGGCTGGACGAAAGCAAGGGGGAGCAGTCTTGCCAGGCCATCGATCTGCATTCGCTGTCTTCACCGAGTTCCAGGTGTCGCCGAAGAGGAGGTACAGGGGGGCACGGCGAAGCTGGTTATGCAGGTCCGGAGGCATATCCCGACAGGCCAGCAGAATGGCATCCCAACGCATGAGGTCACAATTGGAGGACGCCGCCACGGCATTGACGGACGAGTGGTATGCTGCTCGATTGGCTGCTTCCGCGAGAGTGAGGAGATCTCCGAGGAGGGGAGTCAAGGAGGGATGCCAGGCACCCTTGGTCCGGCGAACGCAGGTTTGGGTGAGTAGCTCAAGGAAGCCCGAGCAGGCGAGAGTGTTGTGAACGAGCGTAGCCATACTGTCCAAGCCCCGGGGAATCGCACGCTTGAGGAGGGTGAGGCTGCCTGCCTGAAGAATGGCCGAAGGGTCCACCGTGGGAAGGGGGCAGGCGAAGGCCTGGGAGTGTCCGGAGTACCATCCCTAACAAAAGGCGATGTCGAGGCCAGGGGGCCACCTACGGTCGGAGAAGAAATCGGTCTCCTGAGGGGCGGCTAGCAGATGAACGGAGAAGGCGTCCCGCATGTCGCGAAAACCGGGAGGTTGAGGGAGTGAATTGAACTTCTTGGTCTGCTTGCCAGCGTCGACGAAGGCGGAGACCTTCTGCTTGAGTGGGGGGGAAGGGGGGCAAGCGTCGACGGGGAGGGCGGCCGAGATGAGGCAGGCTGCCTCATCTAGGGCGAGTAAGGTTTCCGCACAAGAGGTCACAGCCAGCGGCGAAGGGTCCGAGACGTCGGACACGGCCGAGCGAGAAGCAGAGGAAGGGCCAGGGGGGCCAAGCAGCACGGAGACGGAGTCCTCAGGGAGAAGACTCGGTGCCTAGTCATTCTGGGAAGGGGGGCGGCAGGGGAGAGGGACGCTAGAGGAAGGCAACACACGCTGAGAGTCCGAACGGGGGCTGTGGCGAGACCGGGGAGAGCCCCGCTGGGAGCAGCGAGGGGAGCGGCTGCGATGACGGAAGAACGGCCAAGATCCCGACGACGAGGGCTCCTGCCTGAGCGGCGCCGAGGGGAGGCACATTGGGGGGGGGGGGGGGCTGCCGGTCGTCCAATGCGCGCGGCGGTCCTTCCAACGAGTGTCCAAAGGAGAGTGGGATCACCGGGAGTAGTAGGAAGCTCGAGGGGGCTCCAAAGGTTCTGAGGTCCTCGGGCACGTGGCACTTCGTCTCTGAGAGCCGGGCTCAGTGAGGCGGGCTCCCTGACGGCATATGGACTCCCCGGAAGAGTCCGCGAGCGTGAGAGACGAGCGAAAACTGATAGCGGACAAGGGGCGGTGCGACGCGCGTCCCCGTGGGCTGGGCTCCGTGAGGCGGGCGTTGCGTGTCCGCGCATTGACTTCAGTTCTATGAGAAGTGCTGGGTGCACGCGTTCGGCACGGCATCTGTTCCACAGGGTCGGCACAATACCGTTTGGTCACTGCTCTGGGCACAGTGGGGGGCGCCTGGATGGGAGGGTCACTCACAGGGGACGGCCAGTTCCGCCTGTAGAAGCTCCACAACTGAGACCACTTCACTTCAGGCCAGGGGGAGCAGTGGTCACAGGCGCGGTCCAAGGCACAGCCGGAGCAGGGAAGGCAGACCTTGTGGTTGTCTGTTGGCCACTGGAAATCGCCACACAGTGTGCAGGTCCTCACCTGGCAACTGCAACACATCATACACATGCAAGCGCATAAGCGAGAGCACATGGTTCCGCCCAGCTAAGGCGAACATTCAAGGCCACGGCTACACTAGCAACATAACGTATATGGGTTAGGCCCTACAATGGTGACGCTAACGTGCGAAGGAGCCTAAGCTGTCAAGGAACAAAGCAAAACGCAGTAAGCGCCCAGCCACACCACAGTCGAAGCCAGCGAAGAGCACGGGCACCGGCCCCAGGGGCCTGACCAAGCTAAGATGAAGTCCGGCGCAAATGGCAGTCAGATATAACATGTAAGCCAAGGGCTCCAACAAACCAGTGTCCCGCCCGGAGGCTGGCCGAAGGCCATAACAACTACCTTACCTCTCCGCAGCAGCGGGAACGGGGGAAGGCACCTCCATACCACCGTCGGCGAGAGCACATGGTTCCGCCCAGCTAAGGCGAACATTCAAGGCCACGGCTACACTAGCAACTCCTTGGAGTACGCAAGGACATTTCCTTACCCTCCACCGTACCAGCTTCGGATCTCGCAGACGCTTTCTGTCAGTTCTTTGACAAAAAGATTGAGGACATCCGGCGTGAACTGGATGTTTCTGACGATACTCCTGAGATCACCAGCTATCACGGTCCACAACTTGCAGAATTTCAGCCTGTGTCCGAGGACTTTGTTCGTGACATTATTGCACATGCTCCTCTCAAGTGTTGCTCTCTGGATCCTCTTCCAGCTAGCCTTTTCAAATCATGTAAAGCTGACCTGATTCCAGTCATCACCAGAATCATGAATGTGTCACTACAGACTGGTGTAGTGCCTGAATATTTCAAACAAGCAGTTGTGACACCTTTGCTGAAGAAACCTGGTCTCAACAAAGAATGTTTTAATAACTATCGGCCCATCTCCAATCTCCCTTTCTTATCAAAGCTATTAGAACGCATTGTTCTGTCTCAGCTCCAAAACCATCTCATTGCCAACAACCTCCTAGAAACGTTTCAGTCAGCTTACAGAAGACAGCACAGTACAGAAACTGCACTCCTGCATGTTACAAACAGCCTTCTGTGCAATGCTGACAACAAGCTGGTTTCCATTCTTTGCCTCCTTGACCTCTCGGCGGCATTTGATACGATTGACCATACTGTACTCCTAGAGAGACTTAACACAGCCTATGGCATCTCTGGCAAAACACTTAGCTGGTTTTCCTCGTATCTGCGTGGGCGTACTCAGAAGGTTGTTGTCAATCAATCAGAGTCGCAGCCCCTCATGCTGAGATTCGGTGTCCCCCAAGGATCCGTCCTTGGGCCCGTCCTTTTCAGCCTTTACACCCAATCCCTGTCTGACATCATCACCCGACATGCCTGTGAATTTCACGAGTATGCCGATGACACCCAGCTCCACAAAGGTGCTTCTCCATCTAATTTTCCTGCTCTTGTGAAAGAGATTGAACTTTGTATTTCCTCTGTGAAAAAATGGATGCTGTGCAACAAACTGAAGCTGAACGACGGCAAGACTGAATCACTTTGCGCTGGTTCTGACCACTCCCTTAGTCAGGTCCCACCAGGGGCCTCCCTCGTGGTTGGCGACAGTGAAATAACCTTTAGCCAGTCTGTACGTAATCTGAGAGTTCAGTTCGACTGCAGTATGTCCATGCACCATCACATTACTAATGTGTGCAGGACGGCGAACTTCCAGCTGCGAAGAATCAGCTCCATTAGACCATTCATCACCCGGTCCGCTATTGTTCAACTTATTTGCTCCCTTGTTCTTAGCCGCTTAGACTATTGTAACTCCCTCCTGGCAGGTGTCCCCCAGAAAGAACTCTCTCGTCTGCAGACAGTCCTCAACAATGCTGCCAGACTTGCTTTTGGCAAATCTAAAATGGACCATGTAACCCCCCTACTTCAGGAATTGCACTGGCTACCCATTCAGTTTAGAGTCAAGTACAAGATTGCGGTCCTGGCTTTTCGCTGCTTTGATGGATCCCTACCGCCATACCTCTCATCCCTCCTCAACATCTATCAGCCCTCCCGTTCCCTTCGTTCCTGCTCTGAGAAGCGTTTCCGTGTCCCCAGCTTTTCCTCTAAGCGGTTTGGCTGCCGGACATTCCAGTATCAAGCCCCTGTTGTCTGGAACTCACTTCCCCTACACCTCCGGAATGCTGAAAACATTGACGTCTTTAAGACCCAACTTAAAACCTACTTCTTTCAGCTTGCGTACCATTAATCCACAGATTGTGTGTGCGTGTGTGTGATGATGGTTTGGTCTGCATACATATGGTTTTGTTATGTGTGTTTTAGTTGTATGTGCGTGCGTAGATTAGAAGTGCATAGATTAGACTTTTTTAAAGGTAGTGAGATTCTGCATATATACATTTTTTGTAACGCGCTTAGAGCCCATTGCTCCTGGGGATTCAGCGCGATATAAATGCTCTTTATTATTATTATTATTATTAAGGCGAGGGCGCAGGAAGAAGGGACGGGAAGCGACCGCAGGCAGCAGCGCAACAGGAGCTCACTAGAAAGCGCAGCACAAAGCCAAGGCCGGCACAGCAAAAGTAGCAGGGTCAAGAACAGTCACGAGCAAAGTCCAGCACAGGTTCCAAACCGGTCGCATGCAGGCAAGACCGGAGGCTAAGCAAACACGTCTGAACGGCGCGAGCTAAGTAGCCTGACTGAGGAATCATCGTACGACTCGGAACCGGATGGGCAGGCACGGGAGACAACTCTCGGCCCCTCTGGGGGTTCCCTGAGTGCCTCCTAGGTTGTGCAGGGGCACAACGGGTTCTTAGGCTAAAATTGTGTGAGTAAGTAGACACTTCCAGTTAGTCATGTCATCGGTAATGTTTTTGAGGAAACAAATAGCAGGCCTTCAGGAGGAGACAGTCAATTGGTAGATCTCTGCCTACAGATGACTTCAGTCGCCACACGATTATTTCCCCTAGAACACTTTCAGCAGGAGATCCACCAGAGCAAAGGTTCACTTGCAGTTGTGTGTGCTTGGCTATTTTTTGCGCTGAATGTGTCCTTACAAGATGTCGCTTGGCGCACCAGATCCAGAAATGAATGTTTAATTAAGTGAATTACTTATTGGCAGAGTACGCAACACAAAAGTTACATACTAGGCAAAGAATTAAACATAGTAGAAGAATCTGACATGGCCCCCATGTCAATTCTAAATCAAATGTTAAGACAGCCATCATGTGATAGCTTTTCCACAGTCTCTGCATTGCTACTTATTACAGGGTTGACTGCATATGTATACTAAACTTTTTACACACCATCTTTCCTGCCTTTGAGCGGAAAAGCTGTATCACACACGTGTGCACAAAATTATCTTGTAGAAAGTCTGGTCAACAAACAGGTACGAGCACATGATATTGAAACTTGACCTACTTTTAGCTCACATGCAATGACATCATTTCAAAGTGACGACTGGCACTTGAGTGTCACGTATTGCGTTATTACGTCACCATGTAGGAACATTTGTCTCACATCCAAAATATTGACGTCACATTACAAAGTAAATTACGTCAAAATTATTGCCAAGACACAATCTCAGCTGTGTTGTGACTAGGCATGTGCCGAAAACCAACTCACATCTGATTTATGAAAAGAAAAAGGTGAGTAAGCAGTGTTCCCAAAACGCACAGCTCTGCGTCTACTACGCACATAAATCTGAAAAGGACACATAGATTTTCAGTCTGTACATCTGAAGGACGCACGCAAATCATAGCGCACAAGCTGCTATCAAAAGTGACCGCACGCCTGCGAAGCTAGGCTTGCCGCACAAACACTTTTCAGACAAACTCGTTTCGGCGAACCAGTTCGGAGTTCTGAAATCTGATTGGCCATTAGCAGTGAGCTGTATTCTTTTCAGCGATTGGCTGAAAGTGAACCCTGACAGAGAGCAAAGCGAGTACTTTCCATTGAACTTTTTGTGCATCTCACATTGTGTGGAGACTTTCAATGAAGGGACCCTCAGTTTTTGACAAAAGGACCCTTGAATTTTCTGGCAGAGGGTCCCAGGGACCCTTAGTTTAGAAACAAATGGAGAACATTGGTAAGTAATAGATTCTTACATCGGTGTTTAGATGATACTGCGAATCTCACTCTCGTGGTCTTAAAGCCTTATCCTACTTGCTTTTGCTCGTAGGGTAAGGTTTTAAAACCACTCGAGTGAAATTCTCAATATCACCTAAAACACTGATGTAAGAATCTATATAAAATATGCTCGAAAAACTATACTGGAAATGAATTAGAGCAATGTCTCAATGTCTGCTGCACTTACCCGTCTTGTACGTGCAGTATCAGTCCTGTTTACAGTACCAATGGCTGCATGCACAAGAGGGTTTAGACTACAGTGAACTGGACAGTGAACACAAAAACACAACACTCACTGATTCTTGAATGTAGTCGACGAGGAATGGCGAGGCACGGAGATTGTCCACAGGCACTTGAAAAAATCCCTGAATCTCTTTCTGGTGCAAATCCATGGTGATGATGTGGGTGAAACCTGGCATAGCAAACGTGCGTCTCTAGGTCCACAAGAGGCACAGATCCACATGAGCTCCCACAAATGTGGGGGCTCATAAGGATCTACTCCTTTTGCTGACTTCATTAACATGAGTACCTACAGTAGAGGGATCAAGTCATGACCTATATAAATCTGCTTAACTCTGCAGCAAGATTTTCTAAACTGTTCAGAACTCATGTTAACACATTCTACCCCAGGACCTAAATCCCCAAATTCTGAAGTTGCCCTCTGAAGGACTGTATTACAATTCAAGAGACAGCAAGCTATTTTGGCACCACCCTTGAACTGTCATTCTCGATCCATGTCTTGCTATGGTGTGTTGGGGCTGAATGAGTTAATGTTGGGGTAGTTCAGATAAACTGGACACTACCAACACCAAGCAGTCAACTTCCTGCATGAACACAATCTACAGGAGAGAGAATACAAATTTCATCCGAACACCATTCTGGATGCCTTATGCTCTAAATACCACTTTTCAGGAACAGGAAAAGCCTTGTACTGCTTTACTGCCTGTACACTAGGAACACCATCAAACTGCAAGAGTCACAGATTTTCACAATCCCCCACAGTTGCGGGGGCTCATGATGATCTGTGCCTCTTCCTATTTCCACTCACATAAGTCATAACGCTTGTCACTGAATGTCAGGTAACTGTTTTCAAGATTTCACTCATGGCTACTCAGGCTGAAGGTGCCAACTTAGCTATCTTGAGGCATAAATCTACCCAGTAGGATTTTATCCTGCAAAACTCTACATAGTGTGCTTTCACCCAGGTACAAATCCACCCAGGGTAGATTTTTGCCTCCACAATACCTCCCGGATTTCTCATTCTTGCATAACTCATTCTACCCCAGACACACCACAGCAAGATAAGGATCGACCATAATAGTTCAAGGGTGATGCCAGAATATCATGGTCGATCTGTGTCCTGCACTGCAATGCAGTTTTTCAGAGAACGGCAAAATTTGGAGATTTTGGTGTTGAAGTAGAATGAGATAAGCATCGAATGACAACTACTGAAAATTGCAAAGATGACTCTTTCAGCGCAACTGGCAGTGAAGGAGATATAACAAACAGTGTAACTACAGACCTGCTCTGCTAATCATGGTAGCCAAGAGCTTGCAGACAATGGACCCTCGCTTGCGCATCTTGCTCTGGCGGGAGTATGGCAAGTATGGGATGACGCCCACGATGTTGCGGGCACAGCTGGTCTTTGCAGCATAGGCGATGATCAACAGCTCCATCACATCATTGTTCACGTCTCTAAGAAAATGTTCGGGATAATGAAAGCCGGGTCAGTCAGCTCAAAGTCGCTCCAACCATTTTTCAGAGGAGTTTCTATTAAAACTATGGTCACTGCCAAACGTGTTAACCCGTTTAACCCCACGACCACATTTCCCAAATTTTGGAAGTGTTTAGTGTTATCTAACAACTATGTACCAGTTGCAGGAGGTGGATCGATCATAATTCAAGGATGTGCCAGATTAGCTTGGCGCCTCAAGGTGCCAAGCTAATCTGACACTACCCTTTAATTATCATGGTCAGTCTATCACCTGCTGTAGGGCATCAGGGCTAAATGGGTTAAAATGCAAAGAAAATACTAACGAAGAAATTTCAACATAATTTATTAAACTCTCAAGTTGTAACACTCATCTAGAGGTACAAACAAGTACACAATGCTCTACTTAACTTTTCTTTAAAATTAATAAATTATCCTGTATTTGTCTTTTCTAAGCATGTTTCTTCTTTCATTTGGATTTCCTGTGGTAGAGGTAACATGTTTGCAAAAGACAAGCTATTCTGGTTTTCAAGTTGTCAATAAGACACACTGTGTTCCAAAAAGCAGCTATCACACAGAGACAGATGATTTAACAGGTGATTAGATGTACATTTGATGAATATATAGGCCTTTTTCAGGGATAATAATGCACTCCAGAGCATGAAATACACACATCTGTGCAGTCCTGCACTCACTTTGTTCCAGTCTGTATGATGTAAACATCTCTTCCTCGGATGGACTCTCTGACCTCAACGATAGATTCTGTATAGAAAAAAAAAATTAAAATAGCCTGTACATGAACAGAATCACATAATGTGCATGCAATGCTCATCGCAATCAGAAAAATGTACTAGTACACATCATAAAATATATGTCAAGCATAAACAATAACTCAAATCTGGTTAAACATATCACATACATATCAAACATATCTCTGGCAAGGCCTCAAACTTATATAAATACTTTTATTTTCCTAATTTTACAACGCTCAGGATATGGATATGTATGTCAAATGTATAATTACAGAAGAAAAATTAGGAGTTTTATTGGCAGAATAAAATCAGGCCAACCTCACAGACATACCTACTGTATGGCCACAAAAGACAATCGACAAGTAGTCATGCTTCTTTCTAACAGCTAGATTGCTCAGATAATATACCAGTAGAATCATCTGCTTAAAAATATGTACAGGTCTCCTGTGGTGACCATGAATACACTGCCATTGCTAGACAAGACTACCCCAGCCGCTGGAGGTGCAAAGCTATAAGGCATTACCCTAGAGCTGAGATAGATAATCAGCTTCCTACAGTTGGCATTAGAAGTCAAAGAGGACAAACAATTTTCATTCTTTCATCACCCTGTCAGCTAGCTATGTACCTAGTGAGGTACCTGTAAGTAGGGACTGTATATAATGTTCTCTAACCCTTTGTGCATCGGTAGCGATTTTTGTCGCGACGATTCCTACAGGAATCATCACGAGAAAAAAAAACGCTACGACACATAAAGCGCTATTATCCCTGCTGTAGGTTAACTCATTCAGCCCGACAAACATATTTCCCAAATTTTGGAGGCATCATCTAACGACTACGCACCTGTTGCAGGAGATGGATCGACCATGATAATTCAAGGGTAGTGCCAGATTAGCTTGGCACCAACAGGCGCCAAGCTAATCTGGCACTACCCTTGCATTATCATGGTCGACCCATCTCCTGCTGTAGTGTGTCAGGGCTGAATGGGTTAATGTTTAGGTAGGTCAAATTGACTACTCTAAACCACACTAACCCATTCAACCCCAAACGCGCAGTTCCCAAATTTGGGAGGTGTCACCAAACGACTATGTACTATTTGCAGGAGATAGATTGACTATGATAATTTAAGGTTAGTGCCAAAATAGCTTGGTGCATGATGGCGTCACTGAAGAAACCGCTTACTGAATGTCTAACACTGCCGCCAAAATCACTGGCATACTCGCCCCTTCCCCCACTGAAATTTCACAGTGTGCTACCATGCGCAAAGTGTGCACAATCCACTCTGACAAGTCGCATCCACTACACAGCGAGTTTGAACTTTTAAGAATAGATCTATAAAAACAGCTTTATGCCAAACACCATGAGACTGCTAAACAAGAACTGACTTGCTTGCCTGGCAATCTCACAGCCTTTGACTGTTTTACCTCATGGTCTTACATACAGCTTTTTGGTGCTCGCAAATGTGTGTGCGTGTGATTCCAGGGTGCACATATGTTGCACACATTTATTATAGTTTTATGTGTACCAATAGTCAGCATGTCCCTGAAATCAGTTTTTTTGCTAGAAACAGATATTCATTTTTGTAGGTGAATCCTTCCTTGTACATGTAACATGACATCAAGTTAGTTAGTTATTTGGGTTTAATGCCAAGCAGGCAACTAAGGCCATATCACGGCAGGATGGGTAAAAATCTGGCCAGCCAGACTAAAAGAAAGGTCTTAAGACAAGATGTAAATATATCTTAAAAATATTTCATGCTAAAATGTTGCACAGGTCTTTAAAGGAAATGTCTACAGACTCTCAAAAAGGTCAAAATAATAGAATTATCATAGTCTATGAATGCTCAAATCTTATTAAAAATATTGCACTCTCTCAGAAAACTGAAGATCTTGTCCGGGGGGTACATCCCGGAACAAAACCTTCAAGGAGTCTGCTGTGACGTGTTTATGTCTTGTGTCCATTAAATCGGCACAAGACAGCAAAACGTGTTTAACAGAATACTGCTCGTCACAGGCATAACACCATGGACGCTCCTCCTGTTCTAGTAAATAAGAGTGCGTAACATACTTGTGCCCGATGTGGAGCCGAGCAAGGACAGTCTCCTCACCGCTGCTGCTGCAGCGGTAAGGTAGCAGCAGCGGTAAGGTAGACCGTCGGACACCTTAGGAAGAGTTTCATGCAGCTTGTTAGCTTCCTCTTTGTTCCACTCGGACTGCCACTCACGGGCTATGTACGCACTAATCACAGGTTTAAAATCACTATGTACAGTCTGTGCGTCAGGGACAGGGTCATTGCGTACATTGTTGGCAGCAGAATCTGTGATCCCGTTGCCTTCAATGCCCACATGCCCTGGGACCCAAATAAAAATGATGTCATAATAATCCTTCATCAAGTCTGCGCTGAGCTCTCTAATCTGCACCAGCAGTGGGTGGTCTGTTCCTGCACCCTGGAAGGAGATATTGGGAGATTGTACATTGCTTAATGATGCCGGCTGACTGGAAGGAGGGGTATCTAATCAAGCTTCCCAAGAAAGGCGACCTCAGCAAGTGTTCCAACTACAGAGGAATCACCTTGCTGTCAGTACCAGGAAAGGTCTTCAACAGGATCATCCTAGAAAGAATGAAGAGCTCCGTTGACCCCCAGCTGAGAGACCAGCAAGCAGGATTCAGGAAGAACCGATCATGTACAGACCAGATCGCCACTCTCCGCATCATCGTGGAACAGTCTCTGGAGTGGAGCTCCCCGCTGTACGTCAACTTTGTGGATTATGAGAAAGCATTTGACAGCGTGGACCGAGAGACTCTGTGGAAACTCCTACGACACTACGGTGTACCCACAAAGCTCGTCCGCCTGATCAAGAGCAGCTATGATGGCATGACATGTCGCGTGATCCACGAAGGGCAGTTCACCAGAGAGCTCCAGGTCAGAACTGGTGTCAGGCAGGGGTGTCTGCTGTCTCCGTTCCTCTTCCTACTGGCCATAGACTGGGTCATGAAGATGACCACAGAGCACAGACGAAGTGGAATACAGTGGACACTGTGGACACAGCTTGACGACCTCGATTTTGCAGACGACTTGGCATTACTGTCCCACACTCATCAACAAATGCAGGACAAGACCACGAGGCTTGCTGACATCTCGTGCCAAGTGGGCCTCACCATTCACAAACAGAAAACAAAGACAATGAGGCTGAACGCAACCAGGGAAGAACCAGTCTTGCTTGCTGGCACCCCGTTGGAGGAGGTGGAGTCCTTCACCTATCTCGGGAGCATCATAGACAAAAAAGGCGGCACTGATGCAGATGTCAGAGCACGAATCGGTAAAGCCAGAGCAGCCTTTCTCCAGTTGAAAAAAGTATGGAGTTCCAGAGAGCTGTCACAACACACCAAAGTCCGGATTTTCAACTCCAATGTAAAAGCAGTTCTCCTATATGGAGCAGAGACATGGAGATTGACAAAAACCACAGTCAACAGAGTACAGACCTTCATGAACAGTTGCCTTAGAAGAATTTTGAAAATCCACTGGCCAGAGAAGATCAGCAACGTCAGACTCTGGGAGAGAACAGAGCAGATAACAGCAGAGAATGAAATTGGGCGAAGAAGATGGGGATGGATCGGTCACAGTCTGAGAAAGCCAGCTTCCAGTATCACTAGGCAGGCATTGTCATGGAACCCCCAGGGAAAGAGGAAAAGAGGTAGGCCGAGAAACTCCTGGCGTCGAGACCTCCAAGCAGACATCAAGAGACTGGGAACCACCTTGAGTAGAATCGAAGGAGAAGCACAGGACAGGAGTTGCTGGAGGTCTCTCGTCGACGGCCTATACCCGGGTAGGGGTGACAGGCGTAAGTAAGTAAGTAAGTAAGTACATTGCTTAACGTCCCGACAGCAACAAGGCTTTCTCAGGACGTGCCTGCACTGCTTGTGAAAAAAAACTAAACAGAAAATTGAATGAATGTCGCCAGCCGGTCAAATACATTAAATAAACCTACAACATGGGGCATAAATAAAGCTAAGACCATTTAGCAACACACATCCAATATCAAGAGCTACAGGCAGTGCAGACAGTAGGGAGAGTTTGAAAAAGGCAAATACAGGTGAATGGACAAAGGGTAGACAGAAACACATGCCCCAGAATAGAGAGAAAAACCCACCCTGTGGGGCTGACCAGGGTGACCCTGGGAACTAAAAAATACCGAACCCCACCCAAGTCCCCCAGGGCAGACCCGGGTGGGGTGCACCCTGGAAGGGCCTGCAGGGCAGAAAGAGAGTCATACAGAATCAGGAAGTTCCTTTACCTAGACCGATAAGCATGCTTGAGTGCCAGCAGAACCGCCTGCAGTTCTGCACTAAATACAGATGAATGGTCTGAGAGGCGGTGCTTAAATGGGCGTCTAGGATGGCGAGAGGACACTGTGGACACTATCCCATCCTCAGACTTTGACCCATCCGTATGGATATGATAATAGCCAGGAAAACTTGAAAGGAGTTCATTGAAGCTCTGTTGGTATATGGTTGGTGGAGTAGAGTCCTTGTGGGCGGTCAAGTCCAGCAGATGTCAGGAACTGGTAATAGCCAGGGTGGAGTGATGTGTTGCAGAGATTCCGAAACTTTGTCCAGGTCCACTCCAGTCGCCTGCAGATGAGGTCGGACATGGAAGGAAAGTGGATGGACAGCTCCCGGATGGGTATCATAAATCTCTGCAGACGGCGGTTTAAAAACACAATCATAGGCAGGATTGTCTGGATGGGCCTTCAGTTTCAGAATGTAGCTGAGCATGAGGCAGATGCGGCGGAGCTTGAGAGAAGGCTCCCCTGCCTCGGCATACAGACTAGGAACTGGAGACGTCCTGAAGGCCACCAGACATATCCGCAGACCTTGATGGTGAATTGTGTTCAGATGCTGTAGAACAGGCTTAGAACTGAAGCCATAATCTAGTTTGGACTGAACAAGGGCCCGGTACAGTCAAAGTAAGACAGTGCGGTCTGCACCCCAGTCAGTATGACCGACACAAAGAACATCGAGAGCCTTCTGACAAGAGGTTCTAAGGTAATTAATATGGTTGCGAAAGGTCAGTCTTTTGTCAAAGATAACCCCCAGAAACTTTTCCTCCTCGGCCACCTTAATTGGCACTCCAGTAATGCTCAGGCTAGGTTCTGGAAAAAAATTTTTGTCTGGTTAGTAAAATGCACACAGACTGTCTTGGAAGGCAAGAACTTGAATCCACCGAGAGACACCCACCCCTGGATGCGATCAACGCACAGTTGCAAGCGCCTCTCAAGAGGCACAAGTCCTCGACCTCATGCGCACAAAGCAGTCATCAACAAACAAAGAGCATTTAGAATCATCCTTGACAGCCTTTACAATGTTATTAATTTTAATACTAAATAAAACAGGAGATAGAATGCTGCACTGCGGGACACCCATCTCCTGTTCAAAGGAGTCGGAAAGGGTGGAGCCCACACGGACATGGAACGACCGCTTAGACAAGTCAGATATTATACCATACTTCCAGGTAGTGTCACATGCCTTCTCAAGATCGAAGAAAATTGCATAGACATGCTGCTTGTTGACAAAAGCATCTTGAATAAACGACTCAAAGCGGAACAGATGGTCAGTTGTACTACCGAAGCACTGGAAACCGCACTGGAGGTCAGTGAGGAGACCTTGTGTCTCAAGATGCCACAAGAGGCGGGCGTTGACCAGGCATTCCATAGTTTTACATAAACATGATGTCAAAGCGATTGGCCGGTAGTTGCCCACAAGTAAGTACGTAAGTATGTATGTAAGTATGTATGTAAGTATGTATGTAAGTATGTATGTAAGTATGTATGTAAGTATGTATGTATGTATGTATGTATATATATTCTTTACTTTTAACAAAGGCGTCGCCCAAAGCCAAAAAAAAATGCACTCAATCAGAGCAGCTCCAAGGGACATAATTTTTCAATAAATTCTGAGAATGCTGTGCTAATGCCATGGAATTCCAGGCTGGTAAGCTTGCATTGTGTCATCAGGACATCAGCTGACCTTTTGTGACTGCATCGCTTATTAGATCTTTTGAGCCTTCCACTGAACACCTACTACATAAAGTAATAGGGACTACCCCCAGGCCCGCAACCCGCTGGAGAATATCCAGTCCCCCCCCCCCCCCCCCCCCCCCACCGACAGGGGAGGCTAGTGCATGAATATTCCCAAACAGATCTTGGACCTGCTGGATAGATTTAAGATTTTGCCGCCTACGACCGGTTTCGACCCAAGGTGGGTCTCATCAGGTAGGCATACGGCGTAACCTGAAATTGCAAACACAACGCATGTACTAGAAGCCGCCTCCAGAATTTACCGGTAGCACCACTAGTACAAAGTGGATTGCATCCCTAAAACTTTATGAGGTGTTACAGTGGAAGAAGACAGACTAATTTTGAAAAGGCAACACCTAGGCAATTTTGTGGTACAATTATTCTTTACTTTTAACAAAGCCAAAAAATGCACTCAGAGTAGCTCCAAGGGACATAATTTTTCAATAAATTCTGAGAATGCTGTGCTAATGCCATGGAATTCCAGGCTGGTAAGCTTGCACTGTGTCATCAGGACATCAGCTGTCCTTTTGTGACTGCATCGCTTATTAGATCTTTTGAGCCTTCCACTGAACACCTACTACATACAGTAATAGGGACTACCCCCAGGCGCCCCGCAACCCGCTGGAGAATATCCAGTCCTCCCCCCCCCCCCGATATTATTATCCAGTCCTCCCCCCGATATTATTATCCAGTCCTCCCCCCCCCCCCCCCCCGATATATATATATATATATATATATATATATATATATATATATGGCTTACATGTTCTCGATTTGGTAAGCGATTCACATAATTTTTTTTGTTTTGTTTTTATTGTTGTCGTTCATAACCGTTGGTGACGCTTTAGAATGCTTTCTCAAGTTCGCTAAAATCGCAAGACTTTGGCCAAAGCTTTTCATTACTTCTGGAACTATGGAAAGCAGTCTAAAACTTGACGGTGATTGGCACCTTAGAAGCTGGGCCCACGCTACCACAAACACCTATTGCCGGGCGCAATTTTGTGGCGGCAATGTTGCCGCCTCAATTAGGGGGCGCCTACAATATTGCCGCCACAAATTGCGACCCGATACAAACCGAGTCTATTCATTTGTGGTAGCCGGCAAGGCTCGAGCAATGTTGCCGCCTCTCAGCCAATCAGCGGTGTTCTTGCGCCACTTCCCGTTTCTTCATCTTCCGGCGAGCCGGGAAAAATGGCGGAGAAGCTGAGCGACGGCCGAGGCTTTGAGACTGTTAACTCATTGGAGACTCGCCGCATGTGGAAACGCTGCAAATAGCTGCATATCCGTATGCGGCACGTCTCCAGTGAGTAAATTGATCAACCTTGTCCGAGAGTTCCCATGCATATGGGACTCCCGCAGCTCCGAATATTTCAACCGGGCGCGCCGTGAGAGCTGTTCCATGTATGGTAATGGCAGGTCAGTCAGTACAAAACATTGCGCGTACATTGAAACGTGTGCCACGAAGCCGATGTGGCAGGGGGCAAATTGTTGCTTACCACACATTGCTAGTGGCAAATTCTGGTAGCGTGGGCCCAGCCTCTTAGCAGACGAAACTAAGGGAGCTAATTTTACCGGAAATAATGCCAAGGGCAAATTTTCTAGTGGAGATCGAATTTCTACTGATATTGGCAAGAAAAACTAACGACAAGACAAATTGTGGTTATAATCGGGATTCTGTAGCTAATCTGTAACTCAGATTATGTCCTGAGATTTTATTTCAGTGCAGTTTGGAAGTTATAAGCTTTTATTCTCTGTGTGTGTAAGCCTTCCACTTTCGAAGGTAGCCATTTTGATCAGCTGGAAACGAAACTCTCCGTTCGAATACAGATTCCTGAATGAATATTTGAAATTGTTTTATAAACCGAACGATTCTGAATTGCAGTGATGTTATATGATGACATTATCTGACACAGAATACGATTTATTATGCCTAATTATCGACATTGTAAAGAGGAATGCTTGCGAGTAACGGTCCACTAACCGCCAGTTATGAGTAATGCGGCTAGACTACGCTAGATCTAAGTAAATTCCAGAATAGATCTGATTTTTCCCGACGTGATGAATGATCGGAACGTCTTGCTAAATAGCTGTAAATACTTGGACGTTCCATTTGAGGCTCTATAAATTGAGAAACTAAGGGACTATTTTGTTTTGTGTAGTATCTAGTAGGATTGACCAACTACAGCCTTACGCGTACCTACTAGAAGCAGTTAGTAGGAACCTGAATAACTAGATGTAGGTGTCCAGACATAGGGACAAAGAAGGAATGAAAAAGTATAAAAACCCGGGAAAAGAAGCCCGCACCCCCGCTCCCCCACATTCCCTACCTGCTCCGCTGATGCAGATTTTTTCCGCCAACTGACTTCGCCGGTGCAACGATTTTTTTCTTCGGTGACTGCAGTGGTCTCCAGCTTCGAGCGGAGGCACTGGTCACGCAGAAACTACATGATTTTTTTTTTACTGCAGTGGTCTTCGGCTGTGAGCAGAGGCACTGGTCACGCAGAAACTACACGACGATTGTTTTCTTCCGTGACTGCAAAAGTCTTCGGCTACGAGCGGAGGCACTGGTCACTACGCAGAAACTACACGACGAATTTTTTTCTTTCTTCGGTGACTGCAGAAGTCTTCTGCTTCGAGAGAAGGCATCAGAGCAACGTAGCAGATTCACGCGGCTGGCTGCAAACCTTCCTCGCATGTAAGGTCACCACAATTTTTGTCGCATACGATTTTGTTAACACCGTTGTTGTTACGGTGGGATTCTGTTTTTCCGCTAGTATTTTGCCACTAGTATTTTGCCAAAATAGGACTGCAGATTAACTCCCCTAACCAGATTATCTCCCTAGGTAGCTGACAATTAGCCAATTAGAATGCGTAACGGTCAGCCAATCGATCCGTTGGGATAACCGAGAGAGAGAGAAACTGACAGGGGTATTTCCAGCAAAGAAAGTAAGAACAAGCTTATTTATTTGCCTATTATTTATTAGAAACGTTAGAAAGTTACCGAGAACTTGCAGGCATTTTTCTAGAGTAACCTGAGAAGGAAGAGAAGATTATATGACTTGGTGATTTTAAGAGAATTCTCTTCCTGAAGGAAAATTATATGACTTGGTGATTTGAGAGAAAGAGAAGTCTCTTCATGCAGAGACGAGAAATATGATGTAATCAGTACCAAGAAAAGAACCTTGTTTCTGAAATAATTATCTCTGTCGTTTATCAGATAACAGTTTATTGCGTGAGATTGAATGGTGCAGTTACAGTTGGTGCGTGAGTTTGTGTCTGCATGAGCAGGGATTATAATTGCATACACACGCGAAGTTTTATCCTGACATGTGGATGTGATTCCTCTGCCACGTAAAGAGTACGTCGCAGGGGTGTCGCATCGTGATTATCCTGACAAATTAGTATTGGTTAGCCATCCTGACATGTGGATGCGATTCCTCTGCCACGTAAAGAGTACGTCGCAAGGGTGTCGCATCATGATTATCACAGGTGCATGCAGGCACAATAACAAATACCAAACCACCTCCGCCGCTAAGTGAGAGAGCTGCAGAAGAGAGAGGTAGAGGTAAGGAAGGTTTGAGAAGGGGATATTTGTTACAAATGGTGTCCAGAAGTGGGACATTCGTTACAATGGTGTCAGAATTAGGAATTCATTACAACTGGTGTCCAGAAGTGGGACATCCGTTACAATATATATATATATACATATATATATATATGACCCATTGCCAAAAGGTGTTACTAAGATGGTTGACCAAACTGTATGCATAATAAAAGCACTTACAGTCCTGATTCATCTGTTTTTAGTAGTTAAGATCATGGTAAAATGCCTGAATATACACTAGAAATAACATGGGAGACACATTTTGAGAGGTTTAGTGACTGTATGATCAAAATGTTGTCCAAGGCTGAAAATTTCCCTATCCAGAAAGCATCACCGATCGACCTCGTGTGAGCAATGTGATGGTGTGCAAAGAAAAGGTCGACCTACTGGTTTCATATCATCAATTCTGTGAGGCAAGACATGTATAAATATTTACCAGTTAAGAACAGATATTTTCATGTGCGAAATATTGCAGTATTGCCTATTAAAAATCGGCATGTTGAACGTCAGGCGTGTTGTAATTTTGCGACAGAATATCTCTTCCCTAAACTTTGCACAATGTGAACCTCATAGCAGACGAATTATGACCATCACTTCCTCTCCTGTACATGCATATGCACCCACTTTGCATGTTTCAAGATAAAAACACAAACAGCCTTTTTTGAAAGGCGAGTTTACTTCCACCGGTTTTTGTTGTAATAATCGACGTTCGACATAGTTGTCTTTTCTTTCTCAACTGCTGCTGATTTCATTTTTGAAAATTTTTACATCGTTTCTTCGTATCACGTGATGCATAGGCACTATGTTGGATCGATGATTGCGGCAAGCTTCAAACCGACGGAACTCGAGAAAGGTATGTTGTAATATTCGCCTTTGTCTGACGTTCGACATAAAATCTACGTTCAACATACTTTCTGTATAGTTTTTGCATAACAGTTACATAGACAAAGGATTGATATGGCAATTGTACCGATAGGATATACAAGCTGTGCAGATTGAAATGAATTGGGCAGTTTGTTGTGGCCAACCATGTGCGTTGAAAATGATTTAGCGAGTTGTACGTCATTACATTACCACAATGCGTGTGTGGTAAACATGACGTTCGATCAAAGAAAGGTGATATTTGTTGCAGCATCTTTGTCTAGACCACTCTCTGGAACATCGTGTTTGGAGAAAACTGCTAATTTGTAGAATGTAAAACCGATTCAGACAAAATGCGGTCACACGTATTTGTAGTTGTTGACAAGCTCCCTTTTCAAGGCGCGTTGCGTCGACCATCAAATTTGCAACACGGCCGATGTTGTAAACCTGATGTGCAAGCACCTGTTAAATGGTGTTGTTAGAATGCCTTTCGCACTCAGATCGCCATTGTTGACACTTTCCATCTCGTAGAGTCACCCATGGAATCGTGTGAAAGGCCTTGAGAGGGAGAGTGGCTTGTTTGATAATAGAACATGCAGATGAAGTGTTGAAAGTGTACATGATACATGAAAGTGTAAATGGAGATGGCAACTTTTTTTTTTTTTCAGAGCGCTGAGCCTTCTAATATTTGGCACAGAAATGTGCCATGAAGAGCTCAGGTGTCGCATTGTTATTTGTATAGCACTGCATCCAGACAGTTTTCTGACTGGTTCTAATTGGTGCGCTCCTCATGACTCTGTGTCACCAGCTGAAGTTATTCAAATGGCTGTGCTGACCTCAGTTTCACCTGATGCTTCAGAGCGTCTGTCGTTTGAAGCTGAAGTGATGTCAGTGGTTAAAAACAGCAGTTTGTCAGGGTTGTGGGAGTTTTGCGCACCCAGTTTTGTGCTGAAGCGTCCAAACCAGTCGGTTTTTCCAGTTCTTGGTTGGGAGATGTATAGGCTTCACTGCAGCCGCAATTTTCGCGCTCCGGGTTGTGAGGATGGACAAAAATTGTTGATCATGTGGTTTTCACTCCGCAGTGACATGGTTGCTGATCACTGGGTGCCAAACCACTTTGTGCCTATCGTTCCCCGCACACACACTCAAGCTCAAGTGGTTGGAACCTTCCATCTTGTTCAGTGGAATGGAACTGAATATGTTGGGCAAGTTAAAGACGTTGACGAACTTCTGCAGGTTGCCTGTGTGAGTTTCATGTCAAAGCGCCGGCACTTGTACTTTTGGCCTATCCTCTTTGACTACTCGTGGGAACCATTTGATTCATTTTTGAGGGGGGTCTCCCTCAACCTTGATAAAAGCACATCCAGTCAGAGGCGTCAGTTGTTCACAATAATTTAGGACAGATAATGAATAGAAATTGCAGAAGAAAAGGATATAAAATAAAATCAGTGATGTCAAGGTGTTTGTGTTTTCCTACACATTTCAGTATATTTACTGACATGTGTAGCACTAGCAGACCAAACGTGACATCACTGTATTTGTCTGTTTCTCCTGCAATTTCTAGGTGCTTGAAGTCCCATTACTGACCATCTGTCACTATATTAATAGTTCTCTGAGCGGAGCCCTGAGACACCTACGAAAGGGTTTTGGCCCCAGTGTAAAAAAAAAAATAAATAAATAACATATATTCATATAAATGTATGAATTTTATTTACACTGTTTTACCCTTCATTGTGGTGAGACACGTTTGAGAAGAAATAAGTGTAAAACGAGATGTGATTTGCAGTTTTAAAGATTGATGAGCAGTTCAAATACATGAAGAATAGTGCAGAACGATGTGTGATTTAACAGTATTGCGGATTGATCAGCAGTTCAGGTAAATGAGTAAATGTGTATATGCAGTGTTTGTAGCGGAAGAAAAGTGACTTGTGGGCGAACTTGTGGTTTTGGATGGATAAATGTTAAACCTTCGTTCAGTTTGTTGTAATTATGACGTTCGACATAATATCTGTTTTCCTGAATTTGCATTTATTTTTTCAGTACTTGAAATAAAATGATCATAGGAAATGTTGCTGTTATCTCTCTTAATTCTTTTTACATCCCTGAGACCGTGGTTTGAAAGAGAATGTGGCTGCATTTAACATTTACAACAAACAGAAAAAAAGCACCTGTGTCGGATGTCAGGTATTACAACAATTCATCTCTTTCAGTGACACTCAGAAAACCTTAATGATATAGTTTTTCAACAGAAATTCACATTTACTAATCCATGTAACTGTTCAAGTAAACATTTTCCAACTTGGATCAATAAAAAAAAAAAAAAAAAAAAAAAAAAAACTTACACCGTTGTGTTGTAATACCTGACCTCCGACATAATGTCATATAAAAACTTCTGAATGAGATTTCTCTGAAACTACGGAACAGATTATATTCCAATTTCACATACTATTTGCACATGCTATAAACTGTCCAACACGAATATTTTTCATGTAATTCTATCACTTTTCATTTTCAATCACCCTTGTTGCCTTTTCAGTAACACCTTTTGGCAATAGGTCATATGAAAACAGTTACACAGATTCTGATGGGAGTCTAACTACATTTGCACATGCAGGGGCTCATGAGAATCTATTCCTCTGGCAGTAAATTTGTGATGTGGGACTGGTTTGTATACAGGTGAAACACTAGATAGACATCTTGTGACCCAAAACCACACTCCCACCATGGAGATGGCCCTAGTTGCCTGCTCGTGGTTAAACCCAAATAACTAACTAACCAAACCACACTCACCAGATTCCTGCACATCTATCAAAACCACATAGTTACTAACTGCATGACTTCATGCAAAATTCTACATGACTGGAAGACCCAAAAGTCCCTCATGCAGCCCCTCCTATCTGCAAGAAACACAGATTCACACATGCTGTGGCTCAAGAAAATTACCAGTATCTCTTGCCTTAACATGACTAAATATAGCTGCATTTATTTTTATGTTAACTGTACCAAATGACTGTCAGTGTCTTACATATTCAACACTAAGTAATACCCATATGACGACAATTTACAGTTACCAACAGTAACTGAACTATGGAAAGTGCCCACTGAAACTTGTGATTATAATAAACTATAACTGACTTGTTACGATAGCATGCTGGGAAAATTAAAGAATCATTTTTAAATTGTGAAAAGCAACAATGTCATGCTACACAGCACTAAATATTAAACTCTCCTCCATCAAATCCCAATAGGTAGAGAGATAAGATTAACTGTTCAAGATAATCATGAAAATACCTCTGTTTGGCTTGTGATAGATTGAAATGTCTCCAAGCCGAATCGCAAGTTTACTGGAACAGAGAGAAGTCAATTAATGACAGTCAACATTTCTGTTTCCCAAGGATCAGAGAAATTAAACAATTAACACTTTCAGCCCCAAGGTCCCATTTCTCAAATTTTGGGGGTGTTGCCTAACGACTATGTACCAGTTGCTGGAGATGGCTTGACCAGGTGCCTTCAGGCGCCAAGCTAATCTGGCACTACCCTTGAATTAGTTGAATTATAATGGTCAAGCAATCTCCGGCTGTAGGGATCAGGGGCTAAAAGGGTTAAGAAAACAGGCATCTCTTCCAATCTGTATAGTCCACTTCAGCAAAGCTTGCAAATATTTTTTTGTTAACGCAGACCAAAAAAATGATTACCAACCTTGGTTATAACTTATCTTATAAGTTATTTGCTTTTAGTCCTAACAACAATGTTCAGCCATTGCCCTCAGGAAATTTTGAAATGACCTAATTAAACCTCATAACATATACTCTCTCCGAGTCCCGCTCAGCAACACAAACTTACTCCAGTAAACTTCACGCTCTTCATGTTGAATATCCGATACCTTCAATTGTAATACATCTGATCTGCGCATAGCACCACAGTCTCAGCATCAGTAATGCAGGTCAGTGGTCACTGAGGCTTGAACTGGGCATATATTTCGACTTTTATATAGGTCATCTCCATGATCTCCCAAGGGTAGTGGCTAAAATGTTAAGTTTAAAGCCACTAAATCTTAAAATAAATCAGAACCACACTTGGTTATATCACTTTTTGTCCTTCGCGATGTCCTGAAATGTCTTGTTCAAAAGTTAATTGGAAAGGACTTGAGGCACGCTTTCATCAAACAGACTATCATACCTAGGTATTAAACTTCTAATAACCGCCTCTAAAATACATGAATTGACGAAGTATATGATTTTATAAAGCACAGTAAAGTAAGCAAAATAGATGTAAAACACACATACTTAACTCATTCTACCCCAACACCGAAATCCCCAAATTTTACTGTTGTCCTCTGAAGACTGCACTCTAGTGCAGGACACAGATGGACCATGATAGTTCAAGGGTGATGCCAGAATAGCTTGGCCTATGGGCGCCAAGCTATTCTGGCACACCCTTGAACTATCATGGTCGATCCTTATAATCCTGCTGTGGTGTGTCTTGGGTAGAAAACTCAATGTGGCGCAAATAAATAAAGCAACGCATGTGAGTACTTTTACAACATAACCAGTACTGTTTTGTGCACTATGCAGTCAACGATACTGTTTGCCGCATCCCTTCATCAAGCTGCCCACGCAAGGAATAACTATCGGAACTTGGAACGTTCGCACACTCTACCAGTGCGGCAAAGTGAAGGAACTCACCCACGAGTTGAAGCGCTATCGCTGGGACATTGTAGGACTTGCAGAAGTTCGATGGACAGGCTTCGGAGAAACAACAACAGATGAAGGCTATAAAATCTGGTTCAGCGGAAAAGAAACCAAGCACGGACATGGCGTAGCTTTTATCGTAAGGAAAGAGGTGGCTGGAACTGTCATCAGCTGCACCCCCGTGTCAAGCAGACTAATCTCCATCCGCATCTCCGCCCGACCGCACAACATCACTATCATTCAAGTATACGCTCCAACAGCAGATCATGATGATGAAGAATTAGAAGAATTTTACGAACAACTGGACAACATCATCAAGAAAACACCTAAGAAAGACATTCTGACTGTCCTCGGTGACTGGAATGCAAAGATCGGCCCTGACGCCTACCAACAATGGGCAGGAACAGCTGGCAAGTTTGGCCTTGGAGAAACAAACGACAGAGGCCTGCGACTTTTAGAGTTCGCACAGAGTCACCGTCTCACCGTTGCTAATACCCTCCATCCACACAAGAAGTCAAGAACAGTGACATGGCAATCGCCAGGAGGCCTGGTCCATAACCAGATTGACTTCATCTTGCTGCCTCGACGATTCAAATCCAGCATTAACAAAGCACAAACGAGGTCCTTTCCTGGCGCTGATATTGGCAGCGACCACAACCTCGTCCTTACTAGCCTCAAGTTGAAGCTGGCATTGAAACGAGATAGCAAGAGCCCTCGCATCAGATTCGACCTCCAGAAGCTAAAAGACCCGGAAGTAGAAGAGCTCTTCCAAGCCCAGGTGGGAGGCAGATTTGCAGCCTTGGCTACTTTGGACTGTGACGTAGACACCCTTGCTGGAAATATAAAAGAGGTGTTACTTTCTACAGCAGAAGAAGTGCTGGGGAAGCAGAGGAAGCGCAAACAGCCCTGGGTCACCGATGACATCCTCGATCTCTGTGATGAGAGGAGAGCCTGGAAGAAAAAGAGAGGCCAAGACCTCACATCAGCAAACAAGTACAGACTTGTCAACAAGAAGATCAGGAAGAGGATGAAAGAAGCCAAAGAAGATTGGATTGAAGACCAGTGTTGTAGCGTGGAAGAGGGCATGGCAAACGGCAACAGCAAGAAGGCTTATGAAACGCTAAGGACCCTCACCAAGACTCAACAGCGAACAGCCACAGTCATCGAAGACAGCAGCGGCCAACTCCTTACGGAAAACACTGCTGTACTAAACAGATGGACTGAGTACTGCCGAGACTTGTATAACTACAAGGCTGAGCCAGACACCAGCATCCTCCAAAACAACCAGGCTGGGGCCAGGAAGGCTGAAGACCTGCCAGTGTTAGCTGAAGAGGTGGAAGCAGCCGTACGCGGCCTGAAGGGAGGAAAGTCTCCAGGTGTAGACAACGTACCTGCTGAACTGTTGAAACATGGAGGAGAAGTAACAACGAAGGTCCTCACTACACTCTGTCAAAAGATCTGGGAGCAAAAGAAATGGCCAGTAGAATGGACACAGTCTCTAGTGATCCCGCTCCCCAAGAAAGGAAACCTGAAACAGTGCCAGAACTACAGAACTATCAGTCTGATAAGTCACCCTAGCAAAGTAATGCTTAGAATCATTCTCAACCGCCTCAAAACTTTCGCCGAGGAACTGCTGGCAGAAGAACAGGCTGGCTTCAGAGTTGGAAGAAGCACTGTAGAGCAGATTTTCAACTGCCGCGTCCTGATCGAGAAACATCTGCAGCATCAGCGCGAACTCTACCACAACTTCATTGATTTCAGGAAAGCATTTGATCGCGTCTGGCACGACGGACTCTGGCAAGTCATGAGATCGTTCAACATAGAGGAGGGAGTGATCCAAATGATAGAAGCGCTTTACAAGAACGCATGCAGCGCGGTTCTACTTAACAATCAGTCAGGCGAGTTCTTCAGGACGACGATCGGTGTCCGTCAAGGATGCCTGCTCTCTCCTGTCCTTTTCAACATATTCCTGGAGAAGATCATGCAGGAAACCCTCCACGACCACCATACTTCAATCTCTATTGGTGGCAGATCCCTGTGCAATCTTCGATTCGCAGACGACATTGACCTCATGGCAGGCAGCAATAGTGAGCTCCAAAACCTGACAGACAAACTTTCAAGTAGCGCAGGGTCTTATGGCATGGAGATCAGTACGGATAAAAGCAAAGTGATGATCAACACCACAAGCGACAGCAGCAGCAACATTCACATGAACGGCCAGAAGCTAGAAGAGGTCAATAGCTTCAAGTACTTGGGAGCCACCCTGTCCAAAGACGGTAGTTGCATAGCAGAGATCCGTATCAGGATAGGTACAGCAACATCCGCAATGGCCAGGCTGGACAGGATATGGCGAAGTAACTCCATCAGCTTCACCATCAAGTACAGGCTTTACAAGTCCCTCGTAGTGTCTATTCTACTCTACGGCTGTGAGACTTGGACACTGCTTGCAGACTCAGAAAAGAAAATCCAGGCCTTTGAGAACAAGTGCCTGAGGAAGTTGCTCCGCATCTCGTACCGCGAGCACAAGACCAACGAATATGTACGGAGCATCGTCACTTCCCTGGTGGGCCCACATGAACCCCTTCTGGCAACCGTGAAACGGCGCAAGCTTGCTTGGTTTGGCCACGTGACCCGACACAACACCTTGTCCAAGACTATCCTCCAAGGCACTCTCGAAGGAAGTCGTCGGCGAGGTCGTCAGAGAAAGAGTTGGGTCGCAAACATAAAAGAATGGACCGAACTCGAGATGCCAGACTTGCTTGCCACCGCCCAAAATAGAACTCAGTGGAGAGCACTGTCTGTTGCTGCTGCCTTTCAGTCCCCCCAACGCCCAGTTCGGGCAAGGGACTGATGATGATGATGATTCATGTAGTGGCAACCAAAACATGGAGTTCAATTGTTTACATTATACTGCAGTTTTTAAAGCAGTCTTCGGCATTGACAGATACTCAGTTTGACCGCATGGTATTTACGTATGTCAGTCAATATACCTGGCGACAAGCTGGGAGAGCTCTGGGTGAGAGTTTCCCGCAAGAACAATCACTGGGCCCTTCGTCACCGGCAACGTCAACGAACTCATCTTGATGCTGACACGATGATCCTATTTGAGATTGACTGGGTTTGAGCAGCTTCTCGGTCCCGCAAAAGCAAAAAAAAAATCGCGCAAACGTCCTTGACCTTACCTGCTTATCGTTCTTTTACCCGAATGAACCCCAAAATACCAAATGAGTTTTCACTGTTTGTGCTGTTACTTGGTTGGGTCGAAACCTGAGTGGATTAATTCTTGGTGAAAATTATTCGGTGTAGACACTGAGTATGTTAAGAGGTGGGGCCCGAGGGGGGGGGGGTATGCTATCTAAAATACTGTAGTGATGCATGATTGGCGCTTGAGTTGGGCATCGTAATTTGTGATTGCAATTTTTTCATCTTCATGATCCGTGAAAAGCCGCAGGGTACGTCGTGATACGTGAAAGCCAAACTAAAATGTTTGTGATACGTGAATCGCAAAATAAATCGATCAATCACAGCATTGAAATGTGCACTCAGTGCGTTCACGCGACGTGCAGCTTCCCAACAGGTAAAGAAGAATTAAGAGATGTGCATAACCCAGGTGGAATTAACTGGGCTATGCAGATTTCTTCTTCTTCTTTAAGTCGTCTTCGCCTCCCTGTGGGAGCGTAGAACTCTGCAACAAACAGATCTATACGTCACGGTGATCATAGATCGTGGCGGGTGACGGTTGGTTGGTTAGTTCAGGATTAACGGAGTCCACGGCACCGAAGTGATAATGGACGGCCCTGACGGCCGGGTTATGGGGGACAGGAAAATCTATTGCTCATGGAGTACGACATGAACACTGATCAATTCAGGCGCACTGCAACTGTGCCACTTTGATTTACCAGGACCTTTCAACGGACATGCTATTGAACAAGCCGGTCTTTTTTCCCTGTATTGTGAGTCCAGCTACCGGGGCCGGGACGGGGACTCGAACCCACGACCCGGCGATTCCCTTCGCTCTCTTGCTCCGACGCTTAACCGCCTGAGCTATTTCGGACTCAAGGCGGGTGACGGTCAACTCGCCCATATAATTATATACTAACTCGCCAAGGTACGGGTCGCCAAAGGTAGTAGTGAACTCGCCATTACTCGAACCAACTCGCCCAAGCAGTTTTATTCTCACGTATGGGTACTCACGTGTCTATATATATCCAGGAATATTTGTTGGTGTGTGTGTGTGTGTGTGTGTGTGTGTGTGTGTGTGTGTGTGTGTGTGTGTGTGTGTGTGTGTGTGTGTGTGTGTGTGTGTGTGTACAAAACCCCTAAAATGGGTGACTTTCTTTACTATCCTTATGGAAAATGGGTGTGTGTAAAATTCTGCGTGACCAAGTCAGGCACCCATTTTTTCTGAGGGTTGTTTCTGCATTATCTTTCATTCAAAAGTCCGCAGAAAAAAATATCAAAATAGGATGTCCCCATTTTCAGGGGTTTCCTTGATGTGTGTTTGCAACGCACTAGACCTGTGTGTTGCCATGGAAGCGAGGGTCTCTATAGATCAACTTGATACCTGATTGGTCGGCTGTGCAGTGACATGAACTGAGTTGTTTCCCCTTCCCATTGTCTTTCATCCCGCTGCCACTGTTCCATTTGCAAAGGTACAATTTTATGCAATATTTCTTTATTTAAGAGCACACCCAAGTGTACTTATTCAGTGCAGTTATTTAACCGAGATGCTCCCAATCCAATACAATTGCACAGTCAGCCGATACTGACCCGCTTCGCGGAGAAAACTGAGACGTCTTCTACGGCCGGTCGTCTGCTGCTCAGTCTTGTAGTAAAAGATAATAGAACCCCACGATTTTAACAATAGCTTTCTTCTTCAATGAAAGGAATTCGTTCAATAACACCATTACAAGGTCAAGCTGTCACGCGATTTTGTTGCTTTTTTTTTTCTGACGTGTGATTGTGATCAAAAAGTAACTTGACAGATGCATGCACTATGACAAAACCAAAATGGCGCCAGATTTCAGTGTGTATTTCAATCCTCGTACGCAAAACTGCCTCGCGATTCGAAGAACAGATTTCCACGAACAGGTTTTCAGATTGTGCAACTGAAGTGTCGCTTTTTACTGTATTACCAGTTATTGTTCGTAGGGGGCTGGGGGTACTGCAGTAATTATGTATATATCTGATCCAAAATGTCAAGCTTACATGGTTGCATTTGACATGTTTGCAGCACTGTTTTGGCCACACTCAGGACTTTCTGCACACACCCAGCGCCAGATGGCAGCAGGATGTCCAAACCCATCGGGATCTATGGAAGTGGACAAGCACGCCCCTTCCTGGCACATGACAAGGCCCATGGCAAAATTAGTCAGCTGCAGCAGTATAGCCCAGCCTCTGCCGGAGAGGGTGCGTCTGGTAGGAGGGTGCATAGACGGCAGCGGAATGCCCCCAATTACAAACTGGTAAGTGATTCTATGATCATCTTCATTTTATTGGCTCGCATGCGAAGCAAAAGTGAGTTTATGTTCTGGGTCACTGGTCGTTAGCGGTGGCATTTTCTCGGAGACTATTCAAGCCACATTCTTCAAGCTTGGGCCAAGGATACTTTGTGGCAAGACCTTTGTAAACATACCATTTTGAGTGATCTCTCTCAAAGGGTCATGCGGGGTTGCCAGATGTGTGAAAACTGCTTACATTTTCAGAAAAAAATTGATTTTGCTGCTGCAGAAGCCAGCCCTCGTCACCAAGGTCACACATATGTAAATCGGTCATACAAGAGATTACTCTTTTTATTCTTGTGCAGGGCCCCTTAAACCAAAATTGGGCTGTTTCTGTCCTAATGCAGCTTTTTTCTTTTTTTTTTTCCATTTGACAAATGGAGCCTGGGATGGACCTGAGAGTGCAAGCGCATCGCAATACAAGGACAGTGATGATGAGGAGTTTGTTCCTGGCTCGAGCTCACAGGATTCAGACGGTGTGTCGCCATCAATCTCTGGGATCTCTGACACGGACAGTATTGTATTGACTGTTAGATTTCAAAGTGGCAGGTTCAGGGTGGGCAGGTGTCAGTGAAGCAAGTACCAGTAAGGTGCAGTGTGCGTTAAGGGGTGAATTAGGGGGTGGTAATGAGAATGTGGATAGGCAGGAGGGACATGCCATTGGGGAAAGAGTGCTTACAGAAGAAACAGGTGTGCACGTGTTGCAGAGAGGGAAAGGAAAGAACAAATGGGACAAGAAACATGCATGCAAATTGTGTAGCAAGCTTGTCTTGAAAATGAGCACGCACTTACAAGATGTCCACGCAGATGAGGCAGACGTTGCCAAAATTTTGTCGATGAAAAAAGGACAAAGCAAAGACATCAAGCATGGATCAGACTACAAGATGAGGGTGATTACATGCATAACGTTGCCATTCTTGAAAAGAAATCAGGATGTTTGATTCCTAATTATCGCAACAAAACTAGTAAGGTAGACGACCTTCTCGCCTGTAGCCATTGCAAAGGACTCTATCAAAAAAAAGCTGATCTCTGTACACTCAAAACGTTGCTGTCAGAAACCAGGAGGGTTTCAGTTTGCTAAGAGAGGTGAGGCGGCACGACATGGGAGGCTAATGCTTCCAATACCCTTAGACGTTGACTTTTCCTTCTATCATAAGGTATTAGCCAGACAGAGAGATGATGAGATAAGCCGTCTCATCAGAACTGACCCCTTGCTTCTTGAGTATGGAAAGAGATTATTTGACCGCAGGGACATTGAAGAACACACGGCTGGACAAATCAGCTCCAGGATGCGGGAGTTAGGGAGACTATTAAAGATTCTCAGAGTGAGGTCAGAAATGAAAATCGCAAGTTTAAATGCTGTGATCAGTTCAGCTAGCTTTGATCATGTTGTACTGGCTGTAAAAGAGCTAGCAGAATTTGATGAGGACACACATCAGTTCAAAAAAGACAATCTCGCAATGCGCATAGGCCATGCCTTAAAAAAATGTTCACAGATCAAACAGTCACAGGCATCCAAACAGCTTGGGCATGGTTCAGATGACAGGTGGCAACAGGAGCTTTCTAAGGCGCAGCGGTTTGACTCTGTCTTCACCTGGGACTGGTATGATTGTGTGTCAGCTACAGCAGCCCAGTCGGTCGGGAAAATGACCATGAACGAACCCAAGCTGATCCCATCATGTGAAGATGTGAGGAAGGTCCAAAAGCTTCTTGAGACAAGGATGGTTTCGGAAGATTATCGACAGTGGTTAAAGCAACTCTTTGCGCTGTATCAATTTTCAACCGAAAACGAGGGGGAGAAGTTCAGAGAATGAAGGTATCAGACTTCCAGAATGCTCCTGTAGCGCTTGAAACCTGTTGGACAGCACCAGTTTGAACTCTTCTCTCACTCCAGTCTCTCTCAGGAGGCCTACATTATAGCGCTGTCTTCTTGTTGTCCCTGTGCTGCTTTTTTTTTAACTTGAGCTTTATTCTTAAGATAAGCAGATGATGGTCTGAGGCGACATCTGCTCCCCTCCTCACTCGAACATCTTGAAGGGATCTTCTAAATTTCTTGCTAATGCAGATATGGTCTATTTGGTTCTCTGTAGTATGGTCAGGTGAGACCCACGTTGCTTTGTGTATTCTTCTGTGTGGGAAGATGCTGCCTCCAATGACAAGTCAGTTTAGAGCACAAAAGTCTACGAACCTCTCCCCGTTCTCACTCATCTCCCCTAGTCCCTGTCTCCCCATCACCTCTTCGTATCCGGTGTTGTCCTCCCCTATTTTGGCATTAAAATCGCCCATGATGATGATGTCTCGCTCCGCACATTTGTCCACAGCACTCTGGAGTCGGTCGTAGAACTCTTGTTTCTCTTCCTCGTCACTGTCATTAGTGGGCGCATAACACTGGATGACGTTTAGCTTGATCTTTTCCCTAGTTCTAAAGGCTGCTGTGATAACTTTCTTGGCCCAAGAGGTTCCCAGCCCATCAGCGCTCTCTGTGCCACTGGTGACAGCATGAATGCTACTCCTTCTGTATGGGGGGCATTCTCCTCATGACCTGAATACAGAATCATCTCCCCACTTAACAGCCTTTTCTGGCCAGACTGCGTCCATCTGGCTTCACTGATACCTAGCAGGGAAAGGTTGTACTTTTGCATTTAGGCTGCTATCTGGGCGGACTTCCCGCTCTGGTACATGGTCTTGACATTCCAAGTGCCCATGATTGTGTCCCTGGATAGAGAGACTGAGGCGGCTCGGTCCTGTGGCTTCCGAAGACTTCCGGCTTTCACCACACGTCATAAATCTCCAGGAAAGGAATTGCTGTTTGTCTATTCGTCGGCGTTTTTGTAGCTATTTCTTTATTTGCAGGGTTGGGAAGCTACCCCCACGCCCAACCCCCTTACTAGGAGGACCAGGGGTTTTCTGTCGGGGTCTCCTTCCCTTAGACCATGTTGGTTCACGGCACCTTATTTCATTTGGTGCACCCCTCTCGCGAGGGACCCCCTACCCACCACCCAGGGGACGCGCCTCAACGCCATATGGTCCCAGCACAAGGACCTCGCCCTCTACCTAGGTTAAACACACCAGCGGCGCCATCGTTGCTATTTTCGCACCAGACTGATCGCTCAGACCGGTCATGTGCACCAGAACTGCGCGCACAGGTTGGCTTCTGCACTTGTAGTGTGGTCTCGTACGCTGCTCACGCAGAAGATTGTGATCGCAGTCGAAAAAAAGGTTCGTTTGTGGTTTTAACTTTTAGCCGCGCCTTTTACCTCCCCTAACACGCCAGTTTTGTGCTGAGATGGCGGAGGCTTGTCAGTGTCATGCCCCACACCACTGAATCAAGTCCATTGTACATGTAGTGCGCTCATTTCTCGAACTTCAACTATGACGGTGCTTTCTGCCGCAAACGACGCAGATGTCGCAAAATCACCTCCATTGAGGATTTTTAAAAAGCTGTTTTTCAAATCTGCCAAATCGCATAATGTTTCGTGGTGCTAGCATAAGGATGGATGCATTATTGCCGGATTGCATATGGTTAAGGGTTTATTTTTTATTCATGTTATTTTGCAGCAATCAAACGACGGTCACGTGATTCTTTCTCCGAGGTTACGCATTACAGGTGCAGGAAGCACACGCTCTAAACCGATTGGGTGCACCAGAATGGTCCGAGCGACCGGTCCGGTGCCAAAATAGCAACATTGGCACCGCTGGTGCGTTTAACATAGGCACTGGACGAGGTATACCAACTCGGCTAAACTTTATTGTCGCACTTGCTGGAACTCAGTATATTTCTCTCTCCATTTTATGAATAGAGGCACATAAGTTGCTGAAACCCTTTACGTGCCGAAGGCAAGAACTAGTTTTCCTCATCACAAAGTTGCCAGAAAAAAAGGTTTGACTGTTCTTGATTGTTTGATTTGAAGTGTTTACAAACAATTACTGCGTTTTTATATGCATGCACCTTTGCTGTGATTAATAAAGGCTGAAGTTTCAAGTGATTTCTTATGTTGTCAGTTAATTAATTAATGTCAGTGTTCTGTTTTGTCATTTTAACTCATTCTACCCCAAGACCGAAATCCCCAAATTTTGAAGTCGTCCTCTGAAGACTGCGTTGCAGTGCAGGATACCGATCGACCATGATAGTTCAGGGTGATGCCAGCTTGGCGACCATAGGCGCCAAGCTATTCTGGCATCACCCTTGACCTATCAGAGTCGATCTTTATTTTGCTGTGGTGTGTCTGGGGTAGAATAAGTTAAGTGTTAGTTTCTTCATCTGGGTCTTTTTCTATCTTTCATATTTTTCCACACTTTATAACCCGCATCATACTGAGGTTAAACGCTTCATATTTGTACACTGCCATATATGCAAGCTACATTACAGTACTTACAGATGAGGACATAGACCAATGGCTTTAGTTCAAGGGTGGTGCCACAATAGCTTGGCGCCTAGAAGCACCAAGCTATTCTGGCACTACCCTTGGACTATTTTAGTCACACTTGTTGCACACACTGGTGTACTCCGAATGATAAGGGTTAATATTCAAAATGCTCTGTTGCTGCTTGTCTCAAACTCCAGAGTATATTAAAAAAAAGTCCTTTAATTTCCAGAATACATTATGTTGATTCTCACATAAATGCCATTATAAACTGTTTTGCTTCAGAAAGACAAAACGTAGCAATGTTTAAAATATTTCCTCCGTATAAATCGTAATCTAAAGGTTACGGGCCAGTGTTCATTAAATTTTGCACCATACAATGTTAAAAATGTTAATGCATACATACACATTAAGTTGAAAAAAACAAAGAAAATGAATGTGAAAAAGAAGTATTCCATGAACTTGACCTTATTACAGACGCCTAATGTTGTGAAGACACCTATTTTCACTGTAATGCCAGTTTTTGTGTGAGAGGCACCCACTTTATTGGTAGAAACCCATTTTTTCTCCATCTAGTGGCTCTGTTTCTAGAAAATGTCTATTTTCTTTTAAGTTATAGAGCTTAGTTATAAGGTGAGTTCTAAACATTCGCATCAATTCCAGAGCCATAGAATAAATAGAAATATGGGAACCCATTTTCACATAAAATGGTAGGTAACCCACTCCGAGGCTTTTGTCTCCATATGTGTGTGTGTGTGTGTGTGTTTGCGATTTATGCTATAGTATGCAAGGCACAAGTTTTTCATATAAACCCAGTTTTCTAATTGGATTGTTTTAAAATATACATCATATGCAGAATAAATCAATGTTTACTTGTTTTTTTCAATTTTAGAGAGAAGAGAGGTTTCAATAAAGTTGAACAACTCTGTGAAAATTCTACTTATCCAAATGACAAATAAGTAGAACGGATAAGTTGAACAAAAAAAAATAATTCCCCTGCACCGACAGGTTTGATTTAAGTGACATTGACTATTCATGTTTTTGTTTGTTTGCTTGCTTGCTTGTTTTTAGTCAATATACATGCAATTTTACTGCTTCCGATTCAGAACGTCTGCTTCAATCTTGAAATAATTAGTATGCAATTTGTTTGATATGGCCGTCTCTTCTAACACTGATACTGCACACACACACACACACACACACACACACACACACACACACACACACACACACACACACACACACACACACGAATGCCTTGTAAACACTCACACATGAACATAGTCTGCGAGAGAAAAAGCAACTAAAGACCAAATCCACTTCATTAATCATAAGAGAAATACAATAGGGGATTACAAAGAATCAAATTTCAATAAGGCCGCACTGATCTATAAATCTCGCCTTTATTGATATTAAAATCTATGACCCGCCTTGACCTCTCTATTATCACATAATCACCCTTTTGTTTTTTGAAAAGTGGCGACCATGATTAGTGCGGCCTTTTTGATTTTGATACATTAGTAATCCCCTATTGTATTTCTCTATAACTATTATCTCTGTCAACACCTAATGACCTTAATTAATTAACTAATTATGGTCATTAACTTCTTCACTGCCGTTTCTCTCAAATCAAACCAAAATCCTGATAGTACACTCAGTTAAATATAATAATGTCATTTTACACACCCCCAAATAATTAAAAAATTACTCTCCATTGTCTCTCTATACTGTCAGTCGATTTCCGAAAACTCACAAGCTCTGTACAACACATGTTTACACATGACAAGACTGACAATCTCCTTTTAATGCATATAAGGTGGGGACATGTTTTCACCGCGCCCATACAAAGGCCACGCTGTGTAAACACTACTTATACAGCAAGAGAGGTCTTTAGAAATTCCTGCGTGGGCACAGCCCGAGCATAATGTCATGTTATAACAAAAGCTATTTTATTGACTGTGTCACTGATGTAAAATGACACAAGTATCTCTTTTAAACACAGGCCTTTTAAGTCTGGTTTCCACTGAAAGTTAGATTGACGGTATCTAGCCTTGTACATAGAGGGTTAGATTCACAGATTTACATGAGCCCCGTATTACAACAGACGCATAACTACACTGTGTACACTTGTCTTGACTACAATGTTCTAAATACAAACAGTACAGGGCAACAAGCCATACGTGCCCCAGCAGCGTTGTTTACACTGTCCCCGTTGCTACCGACTTCATTTGAACATGAAAAGAACAGGACCCCAGTGCACTGAAAAAATTAATTTACTTGCTTACATAGATCGCTTTAATACATACTTAACATACACCATAGACCCAAAAAGATGTAGTCAAACCTCCTACACACACACGCACACTCACTAACACACACACACACAAACACACACACTCACTAACACTCAAACAACACAGACACGCATACACAACTTACCGGTTTACAGAGCTGACGTCATAACATCTCTCATCCGGTAAATGGTCCCATGAATAAATTATAACAAAACCATCCGGTCAAATTAACACTAACTGGCAAGACTTAGTCCGATCCGGTCATGCCTGAGGCTAAAATAAGATCTTGGTCTTTCCAAAATGTTATACATATCTAAATGAGGAAAACCCGACTAGTCTTAACGCTACCCGACCAGACTGGCCGAGCAAGTTTTGTGAGCCTGGTTTCTATACACTGCAATCTATTCATATGGCATTTCAAGCCCACTGCCAAGTGAGTGCCAACCGACACTTGATAATAAACAACATATGTTATGTCTTTGAGCAAAACAGGTGCGGCACAGGCCGTGTGTGGTAACCAGTAGGTTACGTCTGATGTTTCATTTGGCTCTCACTTGACCAGAGTGTGATTTATAATTTACTGCAAAGCCAATAATCGCCAATACTGTGTCAGGTATGTTTGCTTTAAAGGGCAGGGTTATTGTACATGACACCACAATTGAAATCTGTGAAGCATGATATTAATAAGCCCACTGAGAGAGATAATATAGTACAGGGGAGTCTTGTCTGGGGTAAACTCAAAAACTATTGGCAATATTGCTGAGTGGTGTAAACGTATAAAATTACTGTTCAGTGTAACTTCCTAGAAAAACATGATTTTGCTTGATAACAATTTTAAAGTTGCCTGCAATTTTGTTTTTTGTTTTAAATTTTATTATTACAATATAAATGAACCCTGAGGAACTCCTTTTATTGAATGATATCAATGCTGTAGAGAACAAAGAGTTAGACTCGAAAAAACAGCGTCTTCTTTCTGTAATTGTCTCAGGCAAGTCAAAGACTTATCTCGGAAAACAATACATGACAGAGGATATTGAATCTCTCACCGCTGACGAGCTAATCAAGCTTCATTCTAAATATGAAAACCACATCGCTTCACTAATGACTCATGATTTAAGTCGATCTCTAGTATGCCTATACACAAAAGCAGTGAGTCACTTTCTACCTGTGGATAGTGACAGCCTATCACACGACCTTGAAAGCAATCCTATTGTTTCAAGTTCAATTGGTAAATTAGCATGCCTCATGTTTTACAAGTTTGGAAATTACCTTGCACCTGTCGTAACCTTACTTGTTACCGGAAGTCATATTGATTTTTTAAAATTAAATTTTACTGCAGAAGAAAATGGACGAAACCCAGACGACTCCACAACTGAACCCCGACCCTGTTTTGACACAGGTTCAAACTGTGACTAAGGTTAAAAGTCCAGGCCGCGTTGAGGCAGGAAAAAGATTAGCCGAATGGAACAAGCAGAAAAAATTACAGCTTCAAACACAAACAGAAAAGGTTCATGTAACTAACCAGGTGTCAGGACCGTCAGGACCGTCAGGACGTCAGGACCGTCACTCCCTCATCAAAGTGAGAGACAAACAACCCAGTCTAACCCTGACCCCGAACCTCAATCAACAAAATATATAATTGCCGGATTTGTTGCCAGATTTGGTTATGTAGGGTATCAATTATACAAAAAATACAAACCACAGACTCGTACAGTGACCAAAAAATCAGACACTCCAAAAACAAAACCAGAAGTTGCCACATTACCAATAACACCCAAAGCCGTTGACCCATTTTATATGCAGTAAATAAAAATATTATTTTAATTTTTATTGCCTTAGAAAATGAGCGACACAAAGAACATAATGAACCTTGTGTATCATTCTGCCGTAATCAGCGGACTAGCAGTAGCTTATTCTATGCTAGGAAAAAATCTACTCAAAATGAAATCAGCTGACTTGAGTAGATTAGACTTTGAAGACAGCGCTAAGCTAATTGTAGTTGTAACAGCATCGATTGCAACAAAAGATTTTCTTGTTAAGCAAGGAATTATTCCCGAAAATGTTTCTATGTAAATAAAAATAATATGGCGACTTTGGCAGTAATAATTGGAGGCGCGATGGTCAACGCCCTGGCATTCAGCGGTTCAAATTATCTCTTTTCAAAAGTGGGTAGAGAGGAATCTGCAGAAGAAATGAAGCGTCACAATGAGGCATCTGAGAAACTTGCACAAGCGCAACAAGAATATGAAAAGAATAGAATTGAGAAACTTGATTTCATTAATGAAAAACTGAGGCTAGAAGGCCACGCACAGCACACGTTTTCAAATACAGACGAAGCAATCAGGGAATATTTTCTTGTCACAGGTGAAGACATGTCTATTCCAAAACCAAAACTTAGTGACTACTATCAACCAAGTACACAACAAAGAAACGGGGAGATAATCTTTGTTCTAGTGGGAATGACATTTGTATTTTTTACTGGTCTTTATATTGCTAGAAAAAATGGCAGCCAAAAATAAACTATCAAAAATATATTACTCCCCATCAGGGTACTGGAAAAGTAACACAGCTATTCAGAAATTACATGCTGCTGTGGGCGGAGATATAACACTCAATCAAGTCAAACAATGGTTACAGAGACAAGCAATTTGGCAGATATATCTTCCTGCTCCAAGAAAGATATCTAGACCTCATTTTCAAAACACTACCCCAAATGACACACATCAAATGGACCTCCTGTTCCTACCACATGATACAATAAGAAAGAAACGATACAAGTACGCTTTGACTGTCGTTGACATAGCTTCAAGGTACAAAGACGCTGAACCCATATCTGACAAAACAGCTACCACAGTTGCTACAGCATTAACAAAAATATATAGTCGAGGCCCTTTAAGATACCCCAGACTTGTTCAAGTTGATGACGGATCAGAATTCAAAGGTGCTGTTAATCAGTTATTTGCGAAGTATGGTGTAATAGTCAGACGAGGCATTCCAGGTGTACACAGATCACAGGCAATTGTAGAGAACTTTAACAAACAATTATCAGAGAGACTTTTCAGTTACCAGTATTCAAAGGAACTCATGCATGACACACGTAACACTGAGTGGGTAAAGAGATTACCACATGTGATAAAAGCAATGAACAATGAAGGACACCCAAAACCTGCTGATGCTATTAAATTGAAAACAATTACAGAGCCAAAAACAGGACCAACCCCAGCACCAGACACAAGTTTATTTACTAAACAGGTGAGATATTTATATCAGCCAGGGGAGGCTGAGAACGATGTGAAGCGAAGAGCAACAGACCCCATCTGGTCAACGTCTGTACACAATATTAAAAAAATAGTCCCCGGTCCTGACGCAACAATATATTACCTGTACGACCCTGCACCCCAAAGGGCATTTGTCAGAGAAGAATTATTCCCCCAGACACCGTTACTCATTTCAGTAACTAACTCATCAATTAATTCATCAACCAGTTCATCGGCTATGTCTTAAGATAACTTGAGCCTGTAATGGCCTGGTGCATAAGCTTTTTCCTTACTGTGAAACACTCGTTTCGTGTCCCCAACTGCAAGTGACTTCTTATGTGTTTGGATTATTTCAAGATTATGTTTGTTTGATCTCAGTGACTTGTTTGGATAATCAGGCATTAATGCACCATCTAACACTTGCTTGTAATGTTCATGACGAATGTCTTTATTTTTTATCGCTGTTTTCTTGATACCTTTGGCTTTGGACTGACTACCTTTCTGATGCAGTATAGAATACATTTTGGATCTCAGTCCAACGTACTCAACTATTGGTACACCATTTAGTTCATCCTTAAACTTTCCAGGCACTTTTTTGTTTTGTGTGCTAAACAGTGGATGATCTTTTGGGTAGTCAGACGTGTCGTACATGTGTAACTCTGTTTTCATATCTTCATAAAAGTCTTCAGTACACACATCAATGATCATAGAGTCAGTGTCAGTGTATAGCAGACGACACTCAGGATATTTTGGTTTGAAGTAATCATAATAAAATTCAAGCATCAACAGTTTTGACAACTCGAGAATTGCCATACCAATGAATACTGGCTTGTCCAGTTTAACAATCTTTTTTTTTGAGTGACACTGCATACAATGATGAATGAAACTCTTTGTACCCTGTAAGTTTAATTGCACCCGATTCAGTTGTGACTAGTCTCACATCTTTGCGGTGATGAGGTCTTACCAAAACAGGCATTGTTCATAAGCTTAAAGAAGTCTTTGTCAAATGCAGTGTTGCCGTCTCTGGCACGCAATGTTGTGTTCTTCATTATATAATCTTTCATAAAAGCACTCTGATCAAATTGAATTCCTCTGTGAACTTTCTTTAGTACTAACCCATGTCTGATGTAAAACTGTAACAAGCGGTAGTGGCATACATAATTGAATTTGTCATTCAGATTTGGTACAAGTTTAGTGTCTTCTTTTTTACCTGTCATACTCATTTTCTCAACTGCCAACAGATAATCATTGTGGTAATCATGTAGATGGTGTGGGTACTCCAGGTCGACTTCAAAGATCCAACCCTTCGGATCGTTTTGATCAAGATTCATAATATTGTTTGCTAACCCTGACTCTGTTATGTCATACTGTGACAAATCATACAGACAAAAGTTTTTCAAGGGCAATAACTCACACATCGCCCAGCCACAAAGGTTATTAGCGTCCAAGTACGTAATGAATGACCTTGACCTTGAGGGGTCAAACCCCTGGTCCGGGTCGTCCATATATTTATTGTTGGCTTTGGCGTAATTGTTCGCTGCAATACTAATGCCTCCCCTCAATCCACGTTCCACCATTTCACCCATCGTACAATCAGACAACAGGTCTATAGATATCTTACTGGATTTCAAAAATGCATCCCATGTCATGCCAGGACTAGTTATGTAACAGGCAGGGTCAAGCTTGTAGTGTAACAAACCCTTTTCACGGTAACTTTCAAATACGTCTGCTAGCAAGCAAACGTCAGCTTTCAAGTACTGGTCATGGTAGTCACCAATTGTCTGACACCCTAACTTCCCCCACGCATCAAGTGCGTGTTGGTAATCAGAGTCAGAAATGCCTTTTCCATTAAGTGTAGAATAAAATTTCTCTTTTGGTGGCAGTCTTGTTTCCTCAAACACAACCCAGTGATCAATGTACTCGTACGGATAAACACCTTTTTTAATCAAGTCTGGTTCAAAATATTTACTTGTTATTGGATACTCAGTCAGTCCTTCTGCCAAACTAGCCAACCCTAAAGACAAATGTTGCATGGAGTCATAAAATGCTAATTTGTCTAACCTAAAAGTCAAATATTTCTCAGTTGTCTGTGCAATGCAACTTATGTTTTTGTAAGATTCATCCACAGCCTGCATGATAATGTGTGAATCATATCCTTTGAGATTGTGAAAAAAGATTGGTAACTTATATGTCTTAGGATCTGTTTTTAATAACAAGTTACAATTGTTATGTGCAGCACCTCTGTAACCTCTGTTATGTGATCATGGTCACGAACTTTATCACCCTGGAGGGGTTGTTCACAAATCCAACACGTCTCAGCTGTATCAAATTTAAGTTTGTCTTCTTCTGTCATCACCAAAGGCATCTGACATGTTGTGAGATACTGTACTACCTGACTATATAGATGTCTCATTTCTGTTAAAAACAAACATGCTGCATTTTCACCCCTGTAGATAACAGGTTCTGAATGCAAACCATCTGACCTAACAATAATGTATCCAAAAGAACACACCACTTGGTCACTCAACTTTACAGTCTTTGGTAATGACTCTGGAACAGGACCTTCATATGGTACTACCAGTGATTCAAAATCAGCATACACTACAAACGGCAGCTTTTGCTGATTCCCATAGTTCTTAAAATAAACTTGACTACCAGGATCTGGATACTTAAGTACAGTTTGTATGTCATCAGCCGACCTACAATGCAGGACGTGTTTATGTGCTACTGCAATAGAGGAGAATCTTTGTAAACATTTCTTACACACTTCCTGTTTGCCATTGTGTTTTGTTGTATGCCCATGAATTAGATGTGACATATTTCTGATAATTGTGTAATGGAAGTTATCATTATCACCGGCAGGGCCTATTAGCAACATGTCAACATGCTTATCTTCTGACTGCCCATATGTTGGAGCAAGTGGTGATACTCTAATGGGTTGTAACTTGTCGACAGACTCATTATCCCACACATACACATTTACAGATATACCAGGATTTAGTTTTTCAAACAAGTCTATGTCTTCTATTTTAACAGGGAACTCAATGCCACTAAAGTTGAGTTCATTTACAAATTTAAAGTATTTAGATACACGTTCAGGTTTTGATTTTACAAAGTGTAGTTTAGCAAGCACACACCACATGAAACAATAGTTGTCATTGTTCTGAATATTAACAACAGCCTTTTTGTTTGCAACCTCTGTTGGCAGTGGTATCCATGATTTGCCTAGTGTAGGATGATACCTTGACTGCTTTAGTTGTAGTTCATGTACATGTCCTTCGTGCCAACCAGACCCTTTCATTTTTGCACTGTCAATTGCTTGGAGGAAGTCAGGTAATAGTCTGTCTCTAAACACGTTCTCTAATTCCCTTTTTGTGTTAACTGTGTGTTGTCTTGTTGATATAAATGATACAATCACTTCACCATCTACTCTAGTAAATTCTATTTTAGCAACAATCTGTATCTTCACACTGCCTGTAAGAAGATTATCTTGTATGACAAAAAAAGAGTTTTCTATCGATTCATAGACATTATTAGTATTGGATATAGGCAAGTCTGTTGTGTGAAACACGTTTCTTAAGCTTGATGTGCCTGATGGGCTTTGAACATTGTCCGTCATTTTTATTTGTCCGACAAAATAATAAATAAAAAAAAAATTACCGCTGACACACCATATGTAATACTGTATTATCTGTAGTTATGATAAACAAGTCAACTACTTTCCTGGTGTTTGTCCTGCAGGTGTAATATCACTTTATTAAATGTAACAATGTAGTTTTCTTAATTGATCAAATATGTCTTCACACAGTACCTCAAACCAACGCAAGTGGCCACTGTTAGCATTATAAACTTTAAAAGCATTTGTCTTAAGATCAACAGTCTCATAATCATAACGTGGTAATCCATCTGAATATTCCAAAGTAACATTATATGTCGTGTATATTCTTATTGTCGGTGTTGAGAGTTTAAAGCTGGGTTCAAACACACGTGATTTTAAGTCAGTAAAGTGCATAACATCTTTGAAGCATTCTGTAACATCAAACACTTGGGTTTGTCCGTCTGTCATTTTTTTTATTGGATAAACAAATGTATAAATTAATTTACTAACCCATACCCTGTGGGCTGATCTGTCTTTAAAATGAGCTTTAGATGCTTAGTTGATTTCAGTTTATTTTTCACATCATCTCGTTCATGCTTATTTGGGATGACATCATTCTCTCTGAGACAGTCTTCAAAGCTGTCACGATCCTTACAGTAAAACAAACAGATAAACTTTAACTGTTCTCAAAAATCTTTCAGTACAGCATTATATTTCTGAGTGAGAATCCATACACTGACGTTTGCGTGTCTACCACTGAAAGCAAGTTCTGCTAATGTGTTTCTCTTCTTGACAATGTCTTTCTCTGCAGAACAGTCATCAACAATAAACAATGTTGACTGTCCTTCAAATTGCTTGTAAAAATATTGTAGGTAGTCATTCAGTTTTTTCTCAGGGTCAATTAAGTAAATGTTGTTTTCAGTCCAAATGAATAAACGGTTGTGATAAGCTTTGTTGTGTTTAATAGTAGGACAAAATATTACAATGTTTTCAAAGTGGTGTATGTATCTTGTTTGTAATAGGTTAAGAACAAATTCAGTTTTCCCACACCCTGTGGCACCACAAAACAATCCACAGTGTGGGTCAAGGGTCATCAAGCTCCGGTTCATTTTAATACACAATATAATTTTAATATATGTGTCCACTCAGTCTGCTTTCTGCAATATTGAGTTGTGCATCATAAATCAAATACAAATATATGTTTATGGCTGCAGCAGTTTCAACCTTCTTTTGTATCTGAATTGTTATTCCATCACTGCCGTTCTCAACAGTTCGACCTGACCCATGAAGATAGTCGTCATCTGTACTACGAAGGTCTAGCCAAAGAGCATACTTATTTGTAAGGTATTGACCAATCCTTACGTCATACAGATGTAAATCTTTGCACGCAATGTTTGCAGGTTTATCTCTAATCCTTCCACCCGCAAAAAACTTTGTGATCTCATCGTAGTGTTGATAAGGTAACAAACCTGAAGCGTACACTTGATTAGGACGGCCTTTGATTGTACAAGACAAATGTGTAATCTTTGGATTGTAGAATTTTTCTGAATCCCGTTTGTATGGAGCCGCGGGTTCAACAAACAACATGAGTATACCTTTCAGTGACCTGGCAGGTGTGTTCAAGTTTATATTCCACATTGGGTCGCTCTTGTCTTTATTGATTAAACTATGTCTAATCACTCGGTCATAATAAATTGGAAGTCTTGACTGGTACTGATTTTGAATGAGTCTGGCTAGTTCAGTATGTGTGACAATTTCGTATTCCAAAGAAATGTTAGAGATCTTATATGTTGCATTGGGATCAGATGATTTAATAATTTTGGAGTAGTCATTGAAAGTTAGTTCAAAGCTCAGACGGTCATTCAGTGCCCCTTGATAATAAGGCAAATGTGCTGTTAGGATTTCAAACTCAAGTGGAATGTAAAATCTGGTTCCATATGTTTCGGCTAATATAACGTCCTTGTCTGCTGTGGTTGTTTTGTCTCCAGCATCGATTCGAAGTTTACCAATATTATCTGACTGTATACCTTGGTAAATACGATCCTCTCGTTCTTCTCTTGTGAGCCAAAGATCTTTGTAACAGTAGAACACATCGGAATCATCAAGACTAAACACTTCCTGTCCTTCAAGTTTTACTTTAATAGTTCTTACAATTGCTCTGCCAAGATTGTTAACTAGTGTTCTGTTTACGTCTGTGTCTGATGATAGTTCAATATTAAATGCAAGGCGTGCAGTGCCAGGAACAATAACGTCACTGGGACCTAAATTTGGAAACTTGACTGTAAGAGTTTGGTTCTGGTCTATGGTACTTGGATTGTTTGTGATGACGTTTGATTGTCTAATGCCCTTAACACCAAGAGGCTCACGTAGTTTTCTGTATGGGTCTAACTTTGATCCGTAAGACTGTGTCATTTTTATTATGCACAATAAAAAATAATAAATTAATAAAACAATGGCAGCGGGAGGATTTAATCATGAAGATTTTGAAATGGATGTCATGGATGCCTCAGATACCAGTATCACAGATATGACTGGAATGGTAACTAGTAGTAGTATGTATCATGAACTGTTAAAAGACAAAGTAAACTCATTTTATGACAGTGTTGGAGCGCGTCCAGATGTAATAGATCCTAATCAGTTTGAATATGATAAAGGACACTTATTTGTAAATACAGACAGAGGAAAAATATATCTAACACATAAAAACAATCCTAAGTTTAGAGCTTTAAGTACAATTAAAGGTGAAGTCGGTGGTAACTCTGGGTTGGCAAGGTACCTTGGAATTGGGGGGTCTCCTGTCACGCCTAGACTGGTTAGTGTTCTTCACGACACACAAACAAAGTTACCAACAGGGCAAGAAATTGAAATGGCACCTGTAACAAGCCTACCAGAAATAGCAAACACAGTGATACAAGAAACCTCATTTACTAAAGGACAAATAAATGATGCTATGAAAACAATAGATGACCCACCTTTGTCAATGCGGGAGATTATGGGCTTGGATAAATCATTACAGACAATAAGAGGTGAGATGGTAAACAATGTTGCCAAACTGGGTGAGCTTGATAAACACATAGAACGTGAAAAAGATAAACTGGCTACCGCAGACAATGGAAATCTTGACACAGAAATGAAAGAAAGAATACAACACAGATTAAATGATTTGCAGATAGAAAGATCAGGAAGGTTAGAAACAATTAGTATTGGAAGACAAAAACTGAAAACACAGGTCAACAGAATTAGAGAAACTATTCAGAAAATACTTCACGAAGACACTACTCTGGCTGAGAGATTGAAAACACTTTTCAGAGAACAGGGTATCACAATTGCTAGTTTAATTACTGCTCTTGGATTTATTATCAGTACTGTTGTGTTAGCTGTCTCTGGTAGTGGTGGGGGCGCAAGCGGTGGTGGGGGTCCAACCCCGGCACCGCCAGGTCCTCCAGGCCCCCCGGCCCCAACAGACCCAAAAGATTTACAGTCATGGGTAAAGAAACAACTGTCTCACATATCAGACTTGCTTAAGAAATTGGCTCTGAAAGCAATGGATGCTTTGCCTGGCATAATTGGCACAGTTGTCAGTTGGATGATTAGTACCGCAGCAAAGGTAGTTGGGTTTATGGCAGAACATGTGTGGGTATTTTTGGTTACAGTAGGAGGGTTGATGGTGGGTTATTTAATGAAACAGATAAAGAAATAAAACCCCTAACCTCGTTAGGCCTATTACCAATGCAGTTCTCTCTGACTCATGTGTGTCAGGGGTTGACTGTACTGGTTGTATGGGCGCCGGTGTTGGGGCCAGGGCCGGGGCCGGGGCCGGGGGTGTTACCGTCTGTAATGGTTTTAATGACTGAACATGCGTGGTTGTTCCTCCTAAGTTTACAGATTGATTGAGTCCTAATTTTTTATCACGACCTGCAACAATGATTTCATTATTATAATTTGTTATTGTACCCATTTGGAGTTGAAGGTCAGATGGCAACATGTATAACCCGATGCCAACTACAAAGTCAACTTTTGATCTCGCATATCTGAGAACATCTTGGTAACGCTGTATGCTTGATGGGAGATCAACCACTGAATTAATTGAATCTTCAAGATTTGCAAGAAATTGTTTTTGTGCTTCAAATTTTCCACTTCCATTCAAAATGTTTGATTTTGTTAGTGATTGTGCTCCTAGTAAACACCAGACATATGTTCTGATCGACTCATTGACGCGCTCGACTCCCGCTTGAGTAAACCCGTCACTCTTGTCTAAAATAAATGTGGTCCACGCATTAGACTGTTTCTGCTCAATGGAACCTATCCAGACTTGTGATTTTGATGAGAATGAAGTGTAACCAGGGTAGTAATCTTGTGGGTATTGTCTGTGACTCATAGCATAATACAATGTACCCATACCATTGTGATCATCAAGTTTTTGTGTAAAGTCATACCCGGGACTGATGTTAAATTCATTACATATGCGTTCAAATGCTTTCATATCCATGGGGTTGTTAAACCTGTTGAAACTAGATTCAGTGGGCAGTGGTGTATGAAGTTCTGACAGTATACGTCTAAGCTGGTAATAAACATGAAAACGATATACAGACCTAATCAGTTTGTTTGAGTGATTCAAATGGTCTGTAAATGAAACACCACAGCCTGTAGTTGAACATAGTATGGCAAAGTTGAGTTGGTTTTGAAACATCTGTAGTGGACTTGAAGACCACTTTCTTGCAGTAGCATCGTCTGTTATTGGAGGGTTTAGGTAATGATCAAAGGGGTTGGGTACTTTCACTTGAAATAAATCTTGTTCGCTTACAGCTATATCAAGCTGGTTTAGTTGAATTATTTTCTGTTCATAAGTAGGTGCAACATTATATTTGGCATTCACATTAAATTGAAATGCGTTTGTAGTGGTAATGGTTGGTGATTTAAATTCCATCCTTTTTTATGAGATAATAAAAATGTTTATCACATTAACAAATCTTGACACAAGCAAACCAGTGTGGTTAACTAATGGGATTGATAATCGTGATGGTAGCAAGGCTGTAGCTATCCATGAAATGTTCTATACTGTAAAATGGTTTAATGTAGAAGATGATATATAGAATAAAGTAAATCTTGATAATAAAACTGAAGCTTTACCGCCTGGTTATTATGACTTTTGTACTATAGCTGAATGGTTTCAAAGTAAATTTAAAATTAAAGCAACTTTAAATCCAGCTAACCTACTTGTTACATTAGAATTTCCGACACAAAATTGGTTAAAGATCTCAGATAGATTTGCATATTTACTTGGTTTTTATATTGATGAAGATTGGTGGAGAACAGATGACTTAGATGAAGCTATGTTTGGTATTATAACAATGAAAACAAAAAAAACTTAAAATAACTGGAAAACGCCCTGTCAATTTGTCAGTACACACAGTATTTAATGTTTATTTGAAAGAACTAAACACAACTGTGAATGTTCACAATGGAAAGCCATCAACTTTGTTGAGATGTGTGCCGACTGGAACTGCACCCTATTGCGAAAGTGTAGTTGTTAGATTTCCTTTACAGTTTAAGAAATTAGGTTCTAGTTTCTTTGAGTCACTGTGTTTATCTGTAACTAATCAGGATAACAAACCAGTTGTAATGCATGATTTTAGTGTTGTGTTGGAAATTAAATAATTTTATTTTTGTTTATAAAAATGAGTGGTCTTGGTCCAAAGCTGAGAATCATACCAGTTGCATGTCCAGTAACAGAGTTGAAAGATTTGGCAGACGTACAGGATTTTGAGAAGGAAGGGGAAATTGAAGAAATATATGGTTTTGAACTTGATTCGACTGGTATGTACAAGCGGAAAGTAATTGTTGACATGAAAGACGGTGAAAGACAGATTCCTAAACTTGGTCAGCTGCGTGATGTTACTGTACCAGTTGCACCTACTCTTGTAAATAATGTGCCCTACAACTTAATACATGTGGGTAATAAATGGGTTGTTTCACCTGTGCCGGCACCAGCACCCGTAATTGACTGGGACATACACTGATGACGAAGGCGCCTTAGTGTTTAGGAAGGTTGTTAATTCTGGGCCGCTGATTGCAAGCCTTGTTCCAAGTTTTGCCCCAGACAACAATAGCAGAGATAAACTGAAAGTTGAAAATTATGAGAAACGACGGTATCTTCTTACAACTAGAAAGGGAAGATCAGATACTTCTGTTGTGTTTATGTCAGCAAGCTTAGTCGTGGCTAGAGAAGCGACAATAGTATTTGAAATTATCTTGAGATCTATAGCTTTTGTGAAAGAGGCAAATATTGCACAGGGAATAAAACTTACATGGGATGAAACAGTATCAGAATCAACAAAGGTCTTTATTGCTATTACAAAAAGTGCTGATGTTATTAATGTTTCGAGCAGTGTTCCGGCTGTCAAGGTGGTTGTCGACAAAACAACTTTTGTTCGTCTAACTTACATAAACCTTGAACACATTGATCTTGTTTCATTTTATTATGCCAGCAAATTGTACACTTTTGACGAGTTGCAAAATGTAATTGCTGATTAAATAAAAAATATTTGTCAATAAAAAAATATGGTAAACTTCTATCCACAACTACCGACGACGCTTGCGCCTGAGACTGTGTCGTCGTTTGCGCTTGATCCGCATATGCCAATTGCATCAGATAAAACATTACAGGCAGACGCATTCAGATTAAATAATATTACAGAAGCTTTGAAATATTTGGAAAGTGAAGAGGCGAGGTACTCCAGATGCAAAAGGAGGTATCAGACCATTTTCAATTATGTTCAAAATACTTCAATGGCTGTTGGTGCCGTTTCAGCTAGTTGTTCTGTGGGGGGGTATTGTTCTGTTTGCCACAGGAATTGGAAGTTTGGTTGGAATAGCAGTTGAGGGTGTTAGCGTTGCTACATGCCTGGCTTGCTTTGGTTTGGAGGCCATAAACAAGAGGTTTCACACAAAATTACAGAAACATGAAGCGTTGAGTACTTTGGCGGGTGCGAAGCTGAGCAGTATGAAACTTATTATCAGTAAAGCATTGAATGATAATATTAGTGATGATGAATTTAAGCGGGTCCAAGATGATTTAAATAATTACAAAAAACAGAAGTCTGAAATACAAAATAAAATGCGTAGTCAATCTCCTGTGAATGTTGAAGAACTGAAGGCTTCTTTTTTAGAGATGGGGAAAAAGATTGGTGTTCAGGAAACCACAGAAAAACTACACAATCTTTTAAACAAATAAAAATCAGATTTGGTAATCGTTTAATAATGTCATACACTTCACAGAGAGATGTCATGCCACTTACACAGTTTAGGCCTGATTATTTAACCCCATCTGCACCACCGCCAGAGTACTACTGAGAAAAAAAAGTTTTTTTTATTGTCCTTGTATCTTGACAAATCTGACTGAGTAAGTTGTGACTTAAGTCAAGTTGTTGTAAGAACTTATAAGAACTTACAGTAAGAAATTAATAAGTTCTTATGGTAAGTAATTAATAAGTTCTTATGATAACTAACTTAAAGGTTACCTCTGCAGGTTCCTAAAAGTTAGTTGTAACTTATTAGTAACATATAAAGTTCCACTGAAATCACTTAGACAGGTAAATGATTAGGTGTTCACAGAGACAATAGTTATAGAGACAGATACTAAGAGATTTAAAAGATAATTAGATTAATAAGGCCGCATCGGTCATGCTCGTCAGTTTTTAAAAATCAAAGGGTTGATTCAGAAATAACAGGGGTGTAATGGGGTCAAAAATTTTAATATTAAAAATGACATAATTTAATGACCATGCAGCTTTATTGAATTCATTGCCTTTTAAATCTCTTAGTATCTATCTCTATCATATGTAAATCTACATTTAACTCCAGAATCATCTTTTTAGAGTGTCACGTATACATATGTGGGAGCTGTGTAAAAGACGCGTCTGGAATGCATTTTAACCCTTTTGTGCATGCAGTCACCTGTACTGCAAACAGTACTGGTGGTTGCATGTAGAAGAGGTTTAACCCTTTAGCTCTCAGCGCTTTTTGCGGCGATGATTCCTGCATGAATCATCGTAACAGAAAGCACTATACCGACAGCCAACAGGTTGAAAGGTGTGTGTGTGTGTGTGTGTGGGGGGGGGGTTATAGGGTGGGGCAGAGCCCCAACCCAACCCTCCTCCTTTCTCATCCGGGCTTGGGACCGGCAATGGCGGAGTTCCTTCCCTCCTCCCACTTTACAAGGTATGATCAAAAAGTCATGATAGTTGGGCTGCAATTGCTCTTATTTACATATTGACAGAAAAATACCCATAGATCTTATTTTAAGAAATGCTTTAAAGGGCCGGGCACACCCGGCCTTTTTTAAGGCTTCAGTTCGCAAAAAGCTTTTACTGGGCTTCAGTATACATACCCACTTAGACAGTGACCACCCTATTGTCCCACCAAATGCTTTCTTTCGTCTGTTCAAAGCGAAATGAGGCCCACCGGAATCTTTCGACGGATGAGTAAAAAGATTGCTTCTGATAGGCGATGGTAGCTGACGTCATAACTATTCTATATGACCCTTAGGTCATCTCCATAATTATAACCAATCAGTGACACGATGGCAGATGAACCAGCGAAGGAATAAAAGTATCATCCAGTCGTGCCGACTGACATTGACAGACCCGGTAATTGCAGTAAGTAAAACTGACATCGGACATGGGAATATGGACATGTGGCAACGTGTAAAGAAAGAGCTTGGCTTGAGCGCCCACCCGGAATTTGTCGCTTTCCTGCTGAATCAGTAAGTAATCTATGGCCTTTGTCAATCTTCCTATAGTTCCGTGAGCGCTAGTGATTGTCAGATTTCATGATCTTCAGTAAAATTTATATCTGACTGACTTCGCAAGATTTTAAACCTGTTTTATCATATAGTTATGAGCTAGTTATCACATTTTATGCTGCAGAGATCTGAAAACTACGGTGTGTGTCAAAGTTGCACATCGCTGGTCGTAACATGTTTTTGTCTGTGCCGGCTCTCATTCACTCGATTCAGAGAGGTAGTGTTTCTGCTGCGAGGGCCACGGTAAATTTGTAGTTCGAATGCGGATGCTTTATGTAGACGGCCTCGACGTGTGAGACGTGAAATTGACTGCAGTGCAGGAAGTCGGTATAATTACCAATGTCAAGTTCTGTTTAAATGATGTGAAATCTCATCTGGATTACATTGGCTGCACTTACTGCTCCTGGAGTAATAACAATGTACTCAGTCACCGGCAGATACAAAATGGCCGACAGTTCAGAATGGCATTACAAGGGGGTAAACTCAAAGAACTTACCACAGCCGTTTCGGCATAAATACACAATGATCCCCTCAACCAGCACCAAGGAACAGCTTTCATTTCCCAACCCATATCATCATGCTTTAGTGTTTCATGCACCAACACAGGGAAAATCATGTATTGGCAATAAAAGCAAACACAAAGCCGTTGTTTCCCCTGCCTACTTCCTAAGTTCCGGAGAAAGACATGGGTTATATAAGAGACCTGATGCATCTTATTAGATGCAAATGATCGTCTTATTCTATACCTGCGTATTTCTCTGTGGGCTGGCGATTGGGTGCCTGATAGGCGGGGCCGGGCAGGGGATCTAAATGTTGTCCAGCGCTGAGTAATTCCCCTTGGTTTGTTGTACAATTCTGCCAGCGCTAGCCTCACCTATCTGGTTTGTGAGTATCTCAGTATAACTCGAGGCAAATTTGTATCGTTACATTGTTGTGTAATGTTCTGTGCATCTACTGTGGTCGGAATACAGGGTATTTACCCGACCACATATAGTAATGCACCTTCGTGTTTGTGTATGTATGTTTCCCCTGCCTACTTCCTAAGTTCCGGAGAAAGACATGGGTTATATAAGAGACCTGATGCATCTTATTAGATGCAAATGATCGTCTTATTCTATACCTGCGTATTTCTCTGTGGGCTGGCGATTGGGTGCCTGATAGGCGGGGGCAGGGGATCTAAATGTTGTCCAGCGCTGAGTAATTCCCCTTGGTTTGTTGTACGTTGCCATCTTGTCACTCACTCTTGATAGCACTGACAAGCCTGATGTATACAAGTCTGGCGTCTGTTTATATATCCCCGTTATAGACCTACCCCACCATTTTCCTCCTTCTGCGGATGAAAACGTAGCGAATTATCTCTGCAAATGCGCTAATTATCGCAAGCCCCTTCCGCCTACATATGGGTTCATGAAACTCTATGTCTCCGCGTGAAGACCGAGCAAATTGGACCGATTGCCATTGCACTACGCAAAGAGTGAACACTGTGTTCACCATCAGTGTCAAGAATTCTGCTCATGGTTATTTGCCCATAGCCAGTATGTCCATTTTTAAGAAAAGCGAGATTTTTACTATATCACGATTAAAATCTCGCGCTTTTGTCAAAAGTGGACACAGTAAAAACTTATCTCGCTTTTCTCAAAAGTGGACACAGTAAAAATCTTGCTTTTGTCAAACGCCGGTTGTCCCGCGCTCCCGAACAACTGGCACGTGCCAACACAGTTCTAGGCCCAGACGCAACTGCTGTCCCAGTATGCAAACCGTCATCAGGCCGATGTCAACTGCTGCTGACCTGCACAGGTACGGCCGTGGACTAGAGCGGGCTAATGCAGCTGATATCGGCGGCGGTCATTTGTTCACGGGTGAAATGATCAACTGAGGGTACTCGACCCAGTCTGACAGAGAAAAACTAATAGCGCAAAATGAGTATATCAGCGAACTGTTACCTTATAACGAAAGCAGCGCAAAAGGCCATCGGGCCGACATCGGCCGCCATTGGCTAGCGCACGACACAAAAGGCCATTGGGCCGACATCGGCCGCCATTGGCTAGCGCACGACACAAAAGGCCATCGGGCCGACATCGGCCGCCATTGGCTAGCGCACGACACAAAGGCCATCGGGCCGACATCGGCCGCCATTGGCTAGCGCACGACACAAAAGGCCATCGGGCCGACATCGGCCGCCATTGGCTAGCGCACGACACAAAAGGCCATTGGGTCGACATCGGCCGCCATTGGCTAGCGCACGACACAAAAGGCCATCGGGCCGACATCGGCCGCCATTGGCTAGCGCACGACACAAAAGGCCATCGGGCCGACATCGGCCGCCATTGGCTAGCGCACGACACAAAAGGCCATCGGGCCGACATCGGCCGCCATTGGCTAGCGCACGACACAAAAGGCCATTGGGTCGACATCGGCCGCCATTGGCTAGCGCACGACACAAAAGGCCATCGGGTCGACATCGGCCGCCATTGGCTAGCGCACGACACAAAAGGCCATTGGGTCGACATCGGCCGCCATTGGCTAGCGCACGACACAAAAGGCCATCGGGCCGACATCGGCCGCCATTGGCTAGCGCACGACACAAAAGGCCATCGGGCCGACATCGGCCGCCATTGGCTAGCGCACGACACAAAAGGCCATCGGGCCGACATCGGCCGCCATTGGCTAGCGCACGACACAAAAGGCCATTGGGTCGACGTCGGCTGCCGTTGGCCCGCGTCAGTTAGAACCTATGTTTTTTCAACGCCAAAGAGCCCCAGCCGTCCCGCAGTGAGCATAGACACAACGCGGGATTGCAAGAGGCATAGATCCTAATGACCCCCCCCCCCTTGCATTTGCGGGGACTCATGAAGATCTATGTCGCAGTTGGATTGTCACAGTTGACATTTTCTCGGCAGTGCCGGAACGGGTACGTTTGCATGGTTTGGGAAAAGGGTGGTCTCTATATGCGAGTTCTCAAATATAGAATAGCGGAGACTGAAACAGCATAGATCTGCATAAGCCCCTGCAGCACCTGGGATACATATCTGTACGTGTTTCTCAATCATTATTTGGTAGATCCCACTCAGTTCCAAAATAAAATCTCCAATTTTTTAGTCGTCACGAAAGTGACTCATTAAACACAGTGAAGGCAAAACCAGAACAACAGTATTTGGCTGAAGTGAGCAGCCGTGTTTTTGTAGCCTGATATATTGTTTCTGGAAAGTTTATGTTAATGAGCTTCGGCTGCGTGTTTCGTTCTGGTTGTTTGAGTTCATGATTTCCGTAGAAGATTCTAGATTTTGATAGTGTATATAAGGAGGGAGCTGGGAAAGCCCGTTAGTACATTGTCTTGCTTTGTCAGTTGTAGAGACACGCAGTTTATTGCGAGAGACGCGGTGTATGAGAAACTTTGAGTCGTAGTGTGGACATAGCAAAAGAGACTTTGTATTCAGTAGTTTGTGCATTTGAAAGAGCATTACTGTGAGGATATCGCATCGCTGAATTAAATATTGTTGGAACTGTTACTCCAGTTTTGTCTACATCCTTAAGCCACGGTTGACGGATTGCAGCTGAATGAGGTCTATTTAAAAGAACTCTACGTGCGTGTGTGTCTGGTGTGTTTATCATACTTCGACTACAACTTCACCACGTAACACACTTCAAATCAAACAATCAAGAGCAGTCAAACCCTTTTCTGCCAACTTTGTGATGAGGAAAACTAGTTCTTGCCCAAGTTCGGCATGTAAAGGGTTACCGCGACTTATGTGCCTCTATTCATAAAATGGAGAGAGAAATATAATACCGAGTTCTAGCAAGTAATAATAATAATAATAATAATACCGTTATTATATAGGCGCTTTTTCTCAATTTTGGGGAAATCGACTCAAAGCGCCGCGCCTGAAACCCAACACACACACTCACGAAACAGACACGGATTTTCGCCATTTAAGACAAACACAGTACAAGACAAACGAAGGGCCAGTCAGCTACTGAAGTTGCAGAGATTTTTGATCGCTTGTATTTGAAATTTGTAAAGTGGCCTGAGACCGGTACCAAAGTGTGGGGGGTGGGGGGGGGGGGGTCAAGTGCGACAATAAAGCTTAGCCGAGTTGGTATACCTCGTCCAGTGCCTAGGTTAAATGCACCAGTGGTGCCAATGTTGCTATATTGGCACCAGACCGGTCGTTCGGACTGGTCTGGTGCATCCGATCGGTTTAGAGCGTGTGCTTTCTGCACCTGTCGGCAACCTCGGAGAAAGAATCACGTGAGCTTCGTTTGACTGCTGCAAAATAACATGAATAAAGAATAAACCCTTTCCCATATATGCAATCCAGCAATTATGCATCCATCCTTATGCTAGCACCATGAAACATTACGCGATTTGGCAGATTTTAAAAATAGCTTTTTAAAATCCTCAATGGAGGTGATTTTTGCGACATCTGCGTCGTTTGTGGCAGAAAGCACCGTCAAAGTTGAAGTTCGAGAAATGAGCGCACTACATGTACAATAGACTTGATTCAGTGGTGTTGGGCATGACTCAAGCCTCCGCCATCTCTACACAAAACTGGCGTGTTCGGGGAGATAAAAGGCTACAAGTTAAAACCGCAAACGAACCTTTCTTTTCCCGACTGCGATCACAATCTTCTGCGTGAACGAACGAGACCACACTACAAGTGCACAAGCCAACCTGCGCGCGCAGTTCTGGTGCACATGACCGGTCCGGTGCGAAAATAGCAACAGTGGCACCGCTGGTGCGTTTAACCTAGGTAGAGGGCGAGGTATACCAACTCAGCTAAGGTTTATGCTTCCTGTGACTTTAGAAACAATGCGCAGTATGCAAAGTGTACTTTATAGTAACCAAAAAAAAAAAGTTACAGACATTTCCAAAATGATCCATGATCAGATAAAAACAAGCTATACACACAGAAAAAATAACACTCTTGTAATAAATGTTTATCATGTTGACAATGGTTTTCTTATCTTATTATTGTCTTTCGTTCCGATTGGTTGTACATTGCTGAACGTCCGGACGTGCCAGCACTGATAATGAAGGGGAAAAAAATAAAATAAAATAATGAACAGAATATTGAATGCATGTCGCCAGCCAGTCTAATACGCTAAGTAAACCTAAGATCATTTAGCAACACACATCCAAAATCAAGAGAGATACACCACCACCACCCTCCCTCCCCCCCCCCCCCCCCACCCAAAAAAAAAAAAAAAAAAAAAAAACCAAACAAACAAAACAACAACAAACAAACAAAAAAATTATTCAGACCCAAAAAGTGACTGCCAATCATGTAAAATGCAAAGAAGTGCCCAACGGAGAAAGAAACACGCTTAGAAAAGACGGTTACAACACAATTTAGTAAGATTTCGGGTAAATCCGCCTTGTCAAAACAGACAAACAAACAGAGAGATCAGTCGCTACTTATCTTTGTTCACAGAAGGAATGTGCCCCATTCCTTCTGCGAATGAAGATAAGTAGCGACTGATCTCTCTGTTTGTTTGTCCGTTTTGACAAAGTGGATTTACCCGAAATCTTAATAAATTGTGTTGTAACCGTCTTTTTTAAGAGTGTTTCTTTCTCCGTTGGGTACTTCTTTTCAAGAGATACAGGCAGCGCAGACAGCAGGGAGAGCTTAAAATAGGAAAATACAAGTTAATTGACCAAGGGTAGACAGAAACACATGCCCCAGAATTGAGAGGAAAACCCACCCTTTGGGGCTGACCAGGGTGACCCTCGGAACTAAAAAGTAGTTGACCCCACCCAAGTCCCCCAGGGCAGACCTGGGTGGGGGCCACTGTTTAGTTGCAAAGTAAGGTTAATGAATGTTACACAATCCAGACCAAAAAGGTGACTGCCAAGCGTGTAATAAGCAAAGAAGTACCCAACGGAGAAAGAAACACGCTTAGAAAAGATGGGTACAACACAATGTATTAATATTTCGGGTAAATACCCTTTGTCAAAATAGACAAACAAACAGAGAGATTAGCCGCTACTTATCTTCATTGGCAGAAGGAATGTGCTGCACATTCCTTCTGCCAATGAAGGTAAGTAGCGGCTAATCTCTCTGTTTGTTTGTATATTTTGACAACGGGTATTTACCCGAAATATTAATAAATTGTGTTGTACCCGTCTTTTCTAAGCGTGTTTCTTTCTCCATTGGGTACTTCTTTAATGTTAAACAGCATACAAAATGATCCAGGTGTACATCAGATAAAAACAGAGCTATACACGCTGGAAACAACCGAATAATAACGTTCTTGTAATAAGTCTTTATGTTGACAATGTTTGTTTCTTTTTGTCTTATTAATGTCTTTCGTCCCCAACCGCCGTTTCATCAGCAGTTCCATTTTCAAAGTTTTACATGTTATATACAGTATACAAAAATGATGCAGGCCCACCAACCCCATAGTAGCACCCTTGTAATAAATCTTTATGTCGACAATGGTTTTCTTACTCCTTATTATTGTCTCTCGTCCCCAACCCCCGTTCCATCAGCAGTTCCATTTTCAAAGTTTTACATGTTATATACAGTATACAAAAGGATGCAGGTGCACCAACCCCATAGTAAAGCACTCTTGTAATAAATCTTTATGATGACAATGGTTTTCTTACTCCTTATTATTGTCTCTCGTCATCCCCCCCCCCCCCCATCCCCCCATCCCCCCCCCCCCCACACCGTTCCATCAGCAGTTCCATTTTCAAAGTTTTCCATGCCCCTTATTATTGTCTCTCGTCCCCAAGCGTCGTTCCATTTGCAGTTCCATTGACAAAAACAAGTTAGACATGCTGAAACCAACCCAATAATAATGAACACTCTTGTAATAAATCTGTATGAAAAGGAAAATGACGCGAGTGTCGGAGAATCTCAATTCATTTCTTTTGTAACTTTTTCAGTCTGTTGCGGATGTAATCCTTAATGTTTGTCCAGCGCCTATGTCTAAGTGCGGGGTCTTCTGCAATGGCCTGCTGTATCTCGGCCTTTCCAGGAAGTCTGTTCACAACGAGGTGTGTCTTGAAACGAGTTTCAACAGCTTTCTCTTCAGCTTTCCCCCATGGTTTCCTTGTAAATCTAGCTTTCTTTCGAGCAGGAGCCGATGCAGAACTGTCATCATCAAAACTATCTAGTTTGTCATCAGGCTCTGGACGTCTTTTCTCGGTCATGCTCAATGATTCCTCACTGTGTTGTTGACTTGCTATTTGCTTCATTCACAGGTGCTGTTTCCCCAGCGACCTCTCTGCGAGTTTCTGATGTGTTTTCATTGTCAAAGTCAATCTCTTCATCATCGCCCAGTTCAGCTCTAATGCAACTCTAGTCTGTCATCCCATTGTTAACTGACAGAAGAATCTTTGCCACTTTTGCCTTCTGAAGGACGTCTTGAGGTTGGCGGTAGATATGGCGATGTATCCGAATATCATGACCAAGGAAGTCTGCCAGCTGATCCTGGTCTAACTCCGAGATGGCCATGGCCTGAGCCGAAGTTGCAACCTGCTTCCGTAACTGAGTAAATGTGAACATGGCTGGGTTTGACACTTGCGCTTGCAGCGCATGTTCCTTCAGAACATCATGGCCTCTGTAAGGCCTCTGACCAGAAGGTGTGGCAAAGATGTACTGGGAACCGGCGAGAGCTGGCACTGATTGCCTCATTTGAAGGATTCTGTCCACAGTTGTCATCATCTTCTTCGTCAGCAAAATGGGAACACTCCTATTAAACTTGCCCCTGATTTCCACTCGCTGAAAATGATTCACCATTTTCTTCTCAACCTCTGTGAGACCTTTCAAGATATCTTGATTGGTGATCGATCCAATCTTATCATTCTGGAAGTCTGATACCTTCATTCTCTGAACTTCTCCCCCTCATTTTCGGTTGAAAAGTGATACAGCGCAAAGAGTTGCTTTAACCACTGTCGGATAATCTTCCGAAACCACCCTTGTCTCAAGAAGCTGTTGGACCTTCCTCACATCTTCACATGATGGGATCAGCTTGGGTTTGTTCATGGTCATTTTCCCGACCGACTGGGCTGCTGTAGCTGACACACAATTGTACCAGTCCCCGGTGAAGACAGAGTCAAAGCGCTGCGCCTCAGAGAGCTCCTGTCGCCACTTGTCATCTGAACCATTCCCAAGCTATCATGCACACTTCTCTCCCTTGACAGTGCTTTTCCTACTCACTTGGTAGTTTTTTCTTCATTCCCAAGCTGTTTGGATGCCAGTGACTGTTTGATCTGTGAACATTTTTTCAAAGCATGGCCTATGCGCATTGCGAGATTGTCTTGTTTGAACTGATGTGTGTCCTCATCAAATTCTGCTAGCTCTTTTACAGCCAGTACAACATGATCAAAGCTAGCTGCATTGACCACAGCATTTAAACTTGCGATTTTCATTTCTGACCTCACTCTAAGAATCTTTAATAGTCTCCCTAACTCCCGCATCCTGGAGCTGATTTGCCCAGCCGTGTGTTCTTCAATGTCCCTGCGGTCAAATAATCTCTTTCCATACTCCAAAAGCAAGGGGTCAGTTCTGATGAGATGGCTTATCTCATCCTGTCTCTGTCTGGCTAAAACCTTATGATAGAAGGAAAAGTCAACGTCTAAAGGTATTGGAATCATTAGCCGCCCACGTTCAGCAGCCTCACCTCTCTTAGTGAACTGACACCCTACTTGTTTCTGACAGCAACGTTTTGAGTGTACAGAGATCAGCTTTTTTTGATAGAGCCCGTTGCAATGGCTACAGGCGAGAAGGTCGTCTACCTTACTAGTTTTGGTGCGATACTTAGGAATCAAACATCCTGATTTCTTTTCAAGAACTGCAACATTATGCATGTAATCCCCCTCATCTTGTATTCTGATCCATGCTTGACGTCTCTGCTTAGTCCCTTTTTTTATCATCAAAATTTTAGCAACGTCTGCCTCATCTGCATGGACATCATGTAAGTGCGTGCTCATTTTCAAAACAAGCTTGCCACAAAATTTGCATGCATGTTTCTTGTCCCATTTGTACTTTCCTTTCCCTCTCTGCGACACGTGCACACCCGTTTCTTTGGTAAGCGCTCTTTCCCCACCCCCAACATCATGTTCCTTCTGCCTATCCACATTGTCATTCATTCATTCATTCAGTCCTCTCTGCGCCGTCTGGTGCTTGAGGCGACGGCAAGGGAGCGCCACTTTTGTCTGTCAGCTGCTATTTTGGGTGCTGTTTGCAGAGTAAGGCCTCTGTTCTTGAGCTCTCGCTCCACGGTTCGGCGCCACGTCTCCTTTGGTCGCCCACGGTTTCTCTTCCCCTGTGGTGTCCATCTCAGTGCCACCCTTGGTAATGAGTCAGGTGACATTCTGCAAACGTGGCCTAGCCATCTCCATCTCCGTGTGGCGATGGTTTCAGCGATGCTGTCTGCGCCTGCTCTCTTCTGTAGTTCCTCCACATTGTCATTGCCACCCCCAAATTTATCCCTAACGCACACTGCACCTTGCTGGTACTTGCTTCACTGACACCTGCCCACCCTGAAACAGCCACTTTGAAATCTAACATATTCAATACAAAACTGTCTGTGTCAGAGACCCCAGAGATTGATGGCGACGCACCGTCTGAATCCTGTGAGCTCGAGCCAGGAACAAACTCCTCGTCATCACTGTCCTTGTATTGCGATGCGCTTGCACTCTCGGCAGTCTCAGGCTCATCCCAGGCTCCACTTGCCAACTGGAAAAGGAAAGAAAAAAAGAAAGCTGCATTAGTACAAAAGCAGCCCAATTTTGGTTTAAGGGGCCTTGCACAAGAAAGCAAAATCCATGTTTTCTGAAAATGTAAGCAGTTTTCACACATCTGTCAACCCCGCGTGACCCTTTGAGAGAGGTCACTCAAATTGGTATGTTTACAAAGATCTTGCCACAAAGTATCCTTGGGCCAAGCTTGAAGAATGTGGCTTGAAAAGTCTCCGAGAAAATGCCACTGTTAACGTTTACCATGGACGCGGACGGCCCAGAACATAAACTCACTTTTGCTTCGCACGCGAGCCAATAAAATAAAGATGATCATAGAATCACTTACCAGTTTGTAATTGGGGGCATTCCGCTGCCGTCTATGCACCCTCCTACCAGACGCACCCTCTGCGACAGACGACGCTGGGCCATCATGCTGCTGCTGACTAATTTTGCCATGGGCCTTGGTCATGTGCCAGGAAGGGGCATGCTTGTCCACTTCCATAGATCCCGATGGGTTTGGACATCCTGCTGCCATCCGGCGCTGGGTGTGTGCAGAAAGTGCTGAGTGTGACCAAAACGGTGTTGCTGCAATCATGTCAAATACAACCATGTAAACCATTGACATTTTGAATCAGATATATACATAATTACAGCAGTACCCCCTGCCCCCTATGAACAATAACTGGTAATACAGTAAAATGCGACACTTCAGTTGCAAAATCAAAAAAAAAAACTATTCGTGGAAGTCTGTTTTTCGAATCGCGAGGTAGTTTTGCGTACGAGGATTCAAATCTGGCGCCATCTTGTTTCAACAGTGCATGCATACAAACGTGCCAAGTTACATTTCGTTCACAATCACACATGTCAGAAGAAAAAAAAAGCAACCCAATCGCGTGACAGATTGACCTTGTAATGTGTTATTGAACAAATTCCTTTCGTTGAAGAAGAAAGCTTTTGTTAAATTCGTGGGGTTCTATTATCTGTTACTACAAGACTGACGGGCTGAGCAGCAGGCTGAGACGCGGGTCGTAGCAGACTCAGTTTTCTTGGCCAAATGGGTCCATATAGGCTACTGTGCAATTGTATCTGATTGGGAGCATCTCAGTTAAATTACTGCACTGAAGAAGTACACTTGGGCGTGCTTTTAACTAAGAAATATTGCATAAAAACAATCTTACCTGATGGAATGGCGACGGTTGGCGGGACGAGAGACAATAGAAGGGGAAACCACTCAGTTCACTCTGCGCAGCCGAACGATGCTTGCTTCCGTGGTGACACACTGGCCCAGTGCGTTTAAAACACACAAGATTAGGTAAACCTGCAAAAATGGGACATCCAATTTTTTTTTTCTGACTTTTGAATTAAAAATAATGCAGAAACAACCCTCAGAAAAAATGGGTGTCTGACTTGGCCGCCCAGAATTTTACACACACCCATTTTCCAGAAGGATGGTAAAGAAAGTCACCCATATTAGTGGTTTCGTGCACCCACACACACACACACACACACACACACACACACACACACACACACACACACACACACACACACACACCTGGGCGAGTTGACCCTTGTTTTGGGTGACTTGACGCCTTACTCTGGCGACTTGACCGTTTAGTTTGGCAAGTTGACTCGTACCTTGGGCGAGATGGCGCATGGGCGACATGGCATATCGGCAAGTTGACCGGCAACCACCATCATGGCACGGTGCCTTGCCGGGGTTAAAAGATTGAAAGTTTTAACACTATGCCTATGATCAGGGGTGGCGGTATTTCAGGCGGCGGGGCGGCGGTAGCTGGCTGTAGATTTACACTGACATACATATGGAAATGTTGATCCTGCCGTCAGTGAGCACTGACCGACTGAACCGGCACCGGCAATGATTGACTGACTCGGTAACATGCCGACTGAGATTATCAGTCGGATCGCCTCGGCAATGCCGGGCCACGGTGTCCAACTTCCACTGATTTAAAATTGGGATTTCTTATCGCGTAGTTCAAAGTAAACGTTCTCAGATCAAGTTCACACACACACACACACACACACACACACACATACACGGCACACTGACACTGACACACACACACACACACACACACTACGGCCACATTTTTTGTCATATAATTATGAGTACGCATGCCCACACACATCCTTCGAATGGACCGGCGGTGCTAGTGCTAATTTTGAAGGTTACGGACTTCCAGGCGGCTCTGCTGATTTCATTTCGTCCAGTTGAGAAGGGGGGGGGGGGGGGGGGGGGGATTATGTTCTGACTGTCGCCGATGCTCGCGCCTCGCTTTGATCAACCTTTCGTCATGTCCGTCCGCGCGGCCTTGGCAAGGTCGTAGCGGGCCACTCGACGGGCCGGCGCCGGCTCCGGCCGTCAGCCGGAGTACTTTTTGGACCACACTAGAAGAGAGCCGAGAGAGAGAGAGAGGAATCTGTCGTGATGTCAAAACTTCGCATTCAATTGACTTTTTGCGCCACTACTAGCTGCACCACTTAGCAGTGGCTGGTAAAACCGAAAAGTCAAACTATCAAAATCGCCGGCCCGGCCAAGTACGAAAGCTACTGGCCGATGTGCATCAACACATAGTACTTCTGCACCAAAAAATGACTAGCTCCACCAGTTTAGCAGTGGTAAAAAGCAGAAAGAAGAAGAACATGAGGCACCACTAGCTCAATCAAATCAAAAGCCGCACGCCGCCTCCAACTGAACGAAGCCAGAACGACCTCCCAATAAGAAACCAACTGGCATTGGAAATATCTGATCCCTACGGGCCGGCCACACCGCAACCAATACAAAGCCCCCCTCCCCCCGGCCCCCCCCCCCCTTCCAAACAACAGGCGGCAAAAGAAAACGGAATGAACCAGAAACAGAAAAACCGCCAGACCTTTGAACTATGGAGGACATCCAAGAAATCATAGCGGACCAGCACACCGAAATGGCCGAAAAAAAAAAGAAAAAAAAAATACATGTGGACCAAAACCCTTCCACACTTTCAAAGAATCCTACTGAGCCGCATTCATTTTCTCCAATGGACTGAACCCTACGATATTCTTTGAATGGGTCGACTTCATGGGCCTTTGCAGAGACAATGGAGTATGGAAACAACTAGAATACCTCTTTATATACTTTAAAGAGGGCAGATACAGCAAAGCTTTGTAGGCCTACGACATGATCAACGTGCGCTACGAATACTTAGACGGAACCCCGAAACACCACAGCGGCCAACCACGGAATTGCCACAATCAAAACTAAGGACACGACATGAAAAGAACACACCACCACTCTCCACTAGCCTTTCCAAGTGATAGTGTGAGCGAGAGTACATCCTAGTCTTGAACAATACAAAATGAAGCACAAAACAAACTACCATAAAAACCTAACAACAAAGGTTTACTCACCAAGGGGAATTACTCAGCGCTGGACAACAGTTAGATCCCCTGCCCCCGCCTATCAGGCACCCAATCGCCAGCCCACAGAGAAATACGCAGGTATAGAATAAGACGATCATTTGCATTGAAATAAGATGCATCAGGTCTCTTATATAACCCATGTCTTTCTCCGGAACTTAGGAAGTAGGCAGGGGAAACATACATACACAAACACGAAGGTGCATTATCTGGTTTGTGAGTATCTCAGTAGTAACTCGAGGCAAATTTGTATCGTTACATTGTTGTGTAATGTTCTGTGCATCTACTGTGGGAATACAGGGTGAGTATTTACCCGACCACATATAGTAATGCACCTTCGTGTTTGTGTATGTATGTTTCCCCTGCCTACTTCCTAAGTTCCGGAGAAAGACATGGGTTATATAAGAGACCTGATGCATCTTATTTGAAGATGCAAATGATCGTCTTATTCTATACCTGCGTATTTCTCTGTGGGCTGGCGATTGGGTGCCTGATAGGCGGGGGCAGGGGATCTAACTGTTGTCCAGCGCTGAGTAATTCCCCTTGGTTTGTCAGTTGTACAATTCTGCCAGCCGCTAGCCTCACCTATCTGGTTTGTGAGTATCAAAGGTTTACTCAACAAAAACAAAAGGGTCAGCACGTTGATGAACGGACAGACCTTAGCCAATAAAAGCTTAAATGCCCGAAATACACCTGACAGCTAACACAAAACGTAACTGATTTGTGAATCATTGAAGGGTATACGGCTGGTCACATCAAGCCATCACATAGTGGTGTGCGATGTACAGACACCCTTTTACCAAAAAAAGATCACGCATGCACGAGGCTCGATTGAACCATTTAATGGTACTTCACGTCCACAAGTCTAGAACTGACTCATTCAACTTGATTCGTGTTGCCACTGAACAACTTCGGTTCTGCAGCGCGCAGGCAAACAGTTTTTGGCACATTAGTTCTGAGCCTGGATGTGTCAAGAACCAATGTGCTTCAAAAATCCCATGCAACACAAACGTCTGCTGTCAGAGTTGACTCAGGAGATGCAAAGCTTTTGTGATGTACATTTCTTCATGGCGTATCTCTTCTTTAATTTTGTTTCGCAAGTCTCATTTACAACAAACGATCTTCAACTCTGACACTATGTTGTGAACTTCTAACTACAGAAATGCGATGTTTATTTCTTTACTAATTGATTTACCCATGACCACCTGAAGGATTTAAACAATTGTGACATTTCCCAATGATTCCAAGCCAGCATATCAAAGGTAAGTCTGTCTTTGGATGTGAATGTTGTTTCTTTAAAATAGAGTTAACATTTTAGTATCAATAAATAAGCTTCTGGTCGCCGTCGTCTCTCAAATAGTTTTAAAACTTTCCGACTTTCTCTGGTAACCGCCGGACCACTTTTCTCATGCCCGCTACGTCCCTGCCGCTTGGGAGGCTGGGTCGTTGGGAGGGGGGGGGGGGGGGAGAGCCGAGAGAGAGAAAGAGAGCTGGTGTCAGTTTCCTTCTAGTTTGTTCGTCGCTCCTGCTTCCTCCTTTGGAGTCTCAGTCCAAGGCCCGGTTTTTTGGCCCGCACCCTACTTCCCCATACTGATTGAAGGGGGTTGATTTTAACTAACCCCCCTATACTTGTTTCTGCGGTATTTCTCCGTCTGGAGGGGGGGGGTGTTGTACCTTCCGCCAATGCCCAGGGAGTGCATGGACGAAGGATGCTAAACCTCCCTGGGTACCCTATTTATTTTGATGAATAGGGTACCCATGGAGGTTTAGCATCCTTCGTCCATGCACTCCCTGGGCAATGGAGGGTACAACAACCGGCCCCTCCAGCGCGGAAGGACCGCGGGCGGTGCACGCACACTGCACAATCACTGTACACTGACCTACTGATCCACACCGCAGACATGCTCACACACCGGCTAAACACAGACGGCCACACGTACACCATCACACATGCCCAGACACACACCTACACCACACTGACATTTTTCATTTGAGTTCCTTTCGGTATCATCTGGATATCAATGGGTTCATCTTAGGTATATAGATAAATTGGGTTCATTTGCGTAAAAGGACGGACCGCCTGCTTACCCCAGTTGAGAAACGCATCCGGTCGTGTTGTCCTGCAAAACTCAAAATACTATTTTTCTGTTGAAGAAAATAAGAACTAAATTGGGTTGTGCTGAGTTAGACACTTATATGTTGATTCATCTGGCATTTGCAATGGCATGCTAATTTCATAGTGTAGTTTGACCTTGGAGTAAGTGTCTTACTTAAAACTAAGGCAAAATTAGCATAGAGAGCGCGAACATTAAGTGATAATAACGTGAGCTGCATGGTGCCGAACATCACGTTTTGGGGCTTGGCTTCGAGGGTTATCATGTCACAATCGAAGTACTTCACCAGACAACGGTTGACACAACCGGATGGTGGAAATTCAAAGCTTTCTGTTAGTAGCAAAGTTTCACAGAGCAAACGACAATTAGGTGCCAAACGGCAACACGTACGTGTGGACTATGAATCGAGCTCGCCTGCTATGTCTGAAGACCCTTTAGGGATAAAAAGCGAACCGGCGGAGTCTGTTTTGACGCCAGCTAACAGTCAGCACGTATTCAAAGTGAAAGATGAACCTGACCTAAAGACAGTAAAATGGGAGCCTCCTTTATGGCGAGAACAACTGGCCAACATCATTGAAATGCGCAAGTACCGCGACGCTCCAGTGGACTCCATGGGATGTGATGTGATCAGCGATAAGGACGCATCTCCCGACGTAACTATTTACGACAAATTGTACACTGATTCATATTGAATGGTACAGCAAGATTCAGTACAGAGCACATACACACCTTACACATTAGCCCGCACACACAGCTTATGTGCAATCATTATCGGCCTTACAAAAAGTAACTAAAGAAAGAAAGGACATTTGTAAAGGCCTCACGGCCTATTTTGTCCTCACACTATTAGTATTACTGCTACTACTAAAATTAATTCATTGTCATATTATTTAATATCTAGTACATTTGCTCAGACATTCAGGTATCAGGTGTTGCTGTCTTTGATGCTGTCAAGTCAAACAAAGGATGAGGTCACATCATCTGCCATGAGCCGTCTTCGTAAGCACAATTGTACAATTGACAACATCCTCCAAACACCTGATGACCTGCTAGGGAAACTCATATACCCTGTGGGATTCTGGAAGGTTAGAACACAATCTAGTATGATCTCTAATATAAGGCACTGACTGGTCTGTCATTTATAGCAGTTTGCACACTCTTCCCATTTACCTATTCCACAATTGTATTGCATTTAACTCTCGGCCTTTTAACCATGACTGATGAAGTAAACTTCTTGCATGATTAGAAGTTGTCATCTAATGAGTAGTATTCATTGCACAAATTTGCAGTCAGTGGATCAAGGTTAACTCATTTATCCCCAGTGCACTACAGCAGGAAATGGATCAACCATGACAATTTACAGGTAGTGCCAGGCATCAAGCTAATCTGGCTTTACCATTGAATTATCATGGTTGATCCATCTCCTGCAACTCGTATGACACTTGCAAAATTGTGAAATGAGGCCTTAGGGTGAAAGGGGTTATATTCAGGCAGTGTCTAGCATCTGATTAGTAAGGCACTACTTACGCCATCACCTGCTGTGTACGTTAAAATTCCAGGATTAAATGACAAAATAAGCCCAACTGTATTTTTTTGTACTGTTACACATACTACGTTAATATTTTATATTATAGAGGAAGGTGGACTATATCAAGAGAACGACTCAGATTCTGAAAGACCAGTATGGGGGTGACATCCCAGACACAATTGACAAACTGTGCCAGTTGCCAGGCGTTGGGCCCAAGATGGCACATTTGGCAATGAAGTGTGCATGGAAAACTATCACAGGCATCGGAGTGGACACCCACGTACACCGCATCTCAAACCGCTTGGGCTGGGTCAACACCAAGCAACCTGAGGAAACCAGAAAGGCCCTGGAAGAATGGTTGCCAAGGTAATGGCATAATGACTTCTAACCCCCTAGTGCATGCAGCCATCTGCATTGTTTACAGACATGGTGGATGCATTTGAAGGGGGGTAAGCCTTTAACCACTTTCCTGCCACCATACGTACAGTTTACGTACATTTTTGTGCTCGTCTGCAGTATGGAGTATAGAGTGTATGGTTTTGGCGGCAGGGTAGGAGGCTCTAATTTCTGCACATTCGTTGGAGAGGAGATCACATTCCAACAGAGCATGGTCGGGTGTGAAATCCTCCCCGCAGAGGCAGATAGGGTGAGCCCACCTGACCCGCCAGCTATCTGTGCAGAGTCTATGAATAATGGAGTCAACTACAGGTATGGTTCTAATAATACTATTACTAGTTTTACTTAGGCGGTAGGCCAAGACGTGTGGGTACTCGTGGCTCAGGGAGATTTTTTCGCTTGAATAATTTATCGAGATTTGTTTTTTAATTTTAATCTGGTTTTCTTTTGCAGTGGCCGGAATGGAAATTGGCTGGGCGCTAAGGGTGTTAGCGGCCTTACCCGGTCCAAATAGCCAAATCTTAAATCAGTCAATTTTATTGCTAGAGAGACATGAAATAGGATTTAACAACAACAACATTTTTGTGTCTGTAATCTTGGTTCATTGTAACCCTCTCATGAGCTCCGATCCTCTTCTGATAAACGGAAGTTGTGTGTACCTTCTGTCCAAACTGAAACATTTGGTCAGCGCACCTTTGTTTATCAAGCCCCAGTGTTTTGGAATACACTTCCACTTGAGGTCAGAAACAATGAGTCTGTCTCTGACTTCAAGAGGTCGTTGAAAACTCACCTCTTCAAGCTTTACTTTGAATAACTGCCAGTGTTTGATGCCTTAGTTGTAGTTCTGTAATCCTTGTTTTAGACTGAATGTTAATTAGAACATATTATGTATGCATTGTTGTTTAGTTCATTGTAAAAGTGGTATGTTTGGGTATTGTGTTGTGTTTGTTATATGTCATTGTATTTTTATTTTTGTGTACAGATTGTAAAGCACTTAGACCTTTTGATTAAGATTAAGCGCTATATAAATACTCATTATTATTATTATTCATTCAATGACCAAACGCCAACACTGTCCAAGAAACATTGATACAAACTGGTCTCAGCAAGAGACATAGATCCTCAATCCCCCGCAGTTGGGGGGGGGGGGGGGATCATGCGAATCTATGTCTCTTGCAGTTGGATCGTGTGACTTTTTTCTTGGCAGTGAAGGGGTTTATTGATAGAAAAATGCAAACGCCACCCAGCTGCAAGTGGCAGACAGGGCGTATGAGGCTCTTTGCCTCTTAACCCATATCATACTGAGGCTAAAAACTGCAAATGTGTACACTGCCATATGCAATCTACATTATAGTACTTACAGATAAGGATATAGACCAATGGCTTTAGTTCAAGGGTGGTGCCAGAATAGCTTGGCGCCTAGAGGCGCCAAGCTATTCTGGCACTACCCTTGAACTATTTTAATCAAACGTATTTCACACACTGGTGTATTCCGAATGATAAGGGTTAATGACCCTATTTATGTCCGCATTCCTTGGATTAACGATTGCCAAGGGGGTGGCATAATAAGCTCTAACCCCCTTATGCATATGCCATATCAGTCGGCAGTAAAGTTTACAATTACATTACTGGTGGCTGCATGCACAAGTGGTTTATGACCATATTCTGACTGACGGTGCCTTGCTCAAGTGCTATCCGGCTACCTGGGGTTGCCTCAAAGAAACGCCCATACTTAGATAGTTAGCTGTAACTGGCTGTAAATCCTTTTGATACCGTGTTTGAAGCATAAGCAACCAGAAGAATGTGCAAATTAGCCAGAGAATATCTCTTAAATGTGGTCCGGAAAATAAGGTTCAGACAGATGGATTTGATTTTCTCCATCTCATTACACACATACGTGTAGCCTGATGTTGAATTCTGCTCTGCTGTTAAACACATATAATGTAGCCCGTCAGAAAAGGGTAACCCATATAACCCCACGGCAGCATTTCCCAAATTTTTTAGGTGTCACCTAACGACCATGTGCCAGTTGGAGGAGATGTATTAACCATGACAATTCAAGGGTAGTGCCAGATTAGCTTGGCACCTTCAGATGCCAAGCTAATCTTGCACTATTTTTGAATTATCATGGTCAATCCATCTCATGCTGTAGGGCATTGGGGCTAAATTGGTTAATAGTAATTGCACTCAAAATAATACTTCATTCTATCACTTCCAGCATCTGATTAAGACTAAGAGTTAATTGGTCATTATACTATAGATCATTGTAATGATTAACTTGATATGTCTGGTTATCCACCAAGCTAATTATGCACAACACTGAACTGTTGCTGTTAATCTGTTCTGTGGCCTCTAGTTGTATGCTACGTAACCACTATTTAGTAGATGATCCTCAAGTGGGAGTTATTTGTTTCAGAAGTGTCTTTAAAGACACATCTATTCCTTTAAACGTGCATTCACCGTTATAATTATTTTATTTTTGTTTTTGGTGCTGCTGTCAGTGAGAGCTGCCTAGTGTATCTGTTATTAGTTTTATGGTACACGTATATCTTTGGTGTGTGTGAGCATTTCTTGTTGGTGTGTTTATTCTGCTAAGTTTATTTTCCCTGTATATCTTGTTGCGTGAGTGTGTATGTTAGGGCATATATATGTGCTGTAGGATGCAAGGTCTGTGTATGTTAGTATGTCATTTGTACGGCGCCTAGAGCTTTTCTTTCAAAAGTATAGGCGCCTTAAAAATATACATTATTATTATTATTATTAAAAGCAGGTGAACATGAAAAAATCCACTGACAGCATGTTCACTCGGCTGCATTGGCATTTTAATATTGCGTTCACCTCAAATAAGATACCCTGGCAGGAGATGTATGAGCCATAATACATTTAATAGTTCAGGGGTAGTGCTAAGTACACTTGGCACCTGAAAAGGTGCTAAGTGTACTTAGCACTACCCTTGAAAGTTATGAAGTCATTGTGAGGTGTAAATGAGTCTCGATAAGTAGAATGTTGTATCTGTTTAACCTGTGTGAGCATAGCACATTTTGTATGCTCCACAGCTCACTTGTGCCATCTTTACTGTCAATTGATTTATTAACTGTGTATTTCAGGGAACACTGGAGTGAGATTAACCACCTACTGGTTGGATTCGGTCAACAGACATGTCAACCTGTGGCCCCAAAGTGTGTGGGCTGCTTAAATCTCAACATCTGTCCTTTCGCCAAGTCACCCAAAGTTAAATCCAGTCCGAAGAAGGGAAAATCAAGTTACAAGAAAGAAAAGAAACAGGAACAAGAGAGTACAGCAGTGACTTCATAATTTTGCATAACTATCGATCTATGTAACATTGTAAGAATAGCCTCTTAAAGGGGCACAAATGAACTTTTTGAAGATTTCAGTTCGCAAAAATGTTTTTACTGGGTTTCAGTATTACATACATACCCACTTAGACAGTGACCACCCTATTGTCCCACCAAATGCTTTCTTTCGTCCGTTCAAAGCAAAAAGAGGCCCACCAGAATCTTGTGGCGGCTTACCGTGAAAAGATTGCTTCTGATAGGCGATGGTAGCTGACGTCATAAACTATTCTATACGACCTTAGGTCATTTGCATAATTAATAACCAATCTGAGACAAGATGGCGGATAAACCAGCGAAGAAAAAAAGAAAGTATCAGACGTCTTGCACCGACAATGACAGACTCGGAATTGAAGAGAAGAAAGAAGAAGAGAGACAAGATATCCCTAAGTAGAATTGACATCGGACAAGGGAATATGGAGCTTGGCTTGACCACCCATCCGGAATTTGTCGCTTTCCTGCTCTGTGAATCAGTAAGTAATCTACGGTCTTTGTCGATCTTCCTATAGTTCCGTGAACGCTAGTGATTTTCAGAATTCATGATCTTCAGTACTTATCTCTTACTGATTTCGCAAAATTTTAAACCTGTTTTATCATATAGTTACGAGCTAGTTATCATATTTTATGCTGCAAGGATCTGAAAACTACGGTGTGTCTCAAAATTGTACATCACTGGTTGTGACACGCTTTTGTCTGTGCGGGCTCTCATTCACTCGATTCACAGAGGTAGTGTTTCTGCTGCCATGGTGCATTTGTCGTTTCCAGTGATGCTTTCAGTTACATATACTTCGATGTGTGAGATGTGAAATTGAATGCAGTGCAGAAAGTGGGTATAAATGCCAATGTTCTGTTTCGTGTTTCCGAGGGATAAAGGATCAAATGTCAAACTAGGCACCATGGACGCTGGCTCAGTCGCTTTGCGTGGAGAGTCGAACAAGCCACGCCCCCGGCCGTGCACTGACGATGCAGCACGATCGTTACTAGTAAATACTGGCAGGTCAAGCGGAACCCGCTTTGTGATTTTGACAGCATAGCGAGTATGGAAGGTTTATTTTACATTCTCGTGGAAAATTACGTCAAAGGGATGCCGGAGAACATAAGTACACGTGTACACTGACACATGTTTACACCACACCGATGACCTCGTGACCTGCAGTATTGCGATACACTGATAGTCGGCTGGGTTCTGCGGCCTTGTGACGTAGGCCCATAAATATGCATATTAATTCAAAACCAGGCCGATGCAGATGATAAATGCGCGACTCGGGTACAAAAACAATACACCCTGCAAACAATGAATTCAACATTTGGCATTGTACTTACATCATAAAGCTCTAAGATAGTACACAAAGGACCCATACACATGTCGTCAGCAGTATCTGTTGCAGACAGTTTTCTGACTGTGTTGAGATGCTTGATCCTGGGCAATATAACTTTAAACACTTTAATCTCTTCACTGCTAGGGTATTGTGGAGAGCAACTAATGACATAAAATGTATAGATTCTGATGAGTCCCTACACCAGCAGGGGCTCATAATGATCTATACCCCTTTCTGGTCCAATTCTTGTCTAAGTTTCATACCCCAAGGCTGATGGGGTTTTCAGACAGTCTTAGCACATGGCCATTCAGACACTATGACAAAGTGTGAACTAAGACTGCTCTATGGAAGCAAAAGACAATAAGTTGTGCACAAAAAGAGCAAGATTTTGGATTACAATGATAATCTCACTTGTTCACAAAAAGTATTGTTTGCCTTCACAGGGCAGAAGAGACCAAACAGAGTGTGTGCTCATTTTGTTCCAGACATGCTCAGTGTGCATGTGGTTTCTGGCTTAACCCTTCTAGCCCTGCATCCCTACAGCAGGAGATGGCTTGACCATGATAATTTAAGGGTAGTGCCTGAAGGCGCCAAGCTAATCTGGCACTACCCCTGAATTATCATGGTCAAGCCATCTCCTGCAAATGGTACATAGTCGTTAGGCAACACCTCCAAACTTTGAGAAATGGGACCTTGGGGCTAAAAGGGTTAATTTGGAGCAGTGTTGCTGCAAAATATTGCTTGGTACTTTTTAAAACAAAATTCATGTCTCTTGACTCTGGTCCCTACAATCCCTCCCATTCTACCACTCTCTCTGTCTGTTAAGTGTTATCACCTGAGGTGCCAAGCTCTTCTGGCATCATCCTTGAACTATCATAGTCGATCTATCTAGTAATCTGTAATGTAGCCTTTATAGGACAGCAAGCATTTATTATTATTATTTTTTTTTTTTATCAGCCTCCACAGTAATCTATGTACTGGTTGTAGTGGAATTTTTCCCTTTTTCTTCATGTCATTGTCTTGATGAAGCCAAGTAGTTTGACCTTTTAGTCCTTTTAGCCTTGGTGCGTTTGTTTTCTTAACCCATTTAGCCCTGTGGCCACATTTCCTAAATTTTGGAGGTGTCACTTATCGATTATGTACCAGTTGCAGGAGATAGATGGACCTTGATAATTCAAGGGTAGTGCCAGATTAGCTTGGCACCGGAAGGTGCCAAGCTAATCTGGCACTACCCATGAACTATCATGGTCCATTCATCACCTGCTGTAAGGCATTGGGGCTAAATGGGTTAATTTGAGAGATCAGCAAAGTAGTGTTAGGCTGTCTTCCTTGTTTGTCAGTTGCCCCTGCCATTGTCACAGCTGTGAGCATGTCATCTCATAACTGGTTTTCAAGGGTGTTTGTGCTTTCTCCAGCAAGCAGCTGAAGTGGCTCTGTACATTTATACAGTTTATATGTCTCCATCATCAGAAAGCAGGAAATGCCCTAGACAATTTCTGCTTTCTGCCTGTTGGAGATATACATGTTCATTCAGCACTGCAGCACAAATGCAACACAACACACATGCATCGTGAGAAAGTCTTTGTTGCTGATGGGGATGTTCAGTGAAGTATGATCAGTCGAGTTAAGTGGCAAAATGGCTGAGCCCTAATCTTCATTAACCCATATCATATTGAGGCTAAAAGCTTCAAATTTGTACACTGCCATATGCTAGCTACATTATAGTACTTACAGATAAAGATATAGACCGATGGCTTTAGTTCAAGGGTGGTGCCAGAATAGCTTGGCGCCTAGAGGCGCCAACCTATTCTGGCACTACCCTTGAACTATTTTGAGTCTAACTTATTTCACACACTGGTGTATTCCAAATGTTAAGGGTTAATTAATTTGTGTAGTTGTATTTCCACCAGTCTCTGTGTTCTGTTGATTATTTAGTACATGTATGTACATGTATTCTGACATTGTCAATTTTATTCACTACTGTGTGTGAGTCTGTTCCACATTGGGTCAGACTGTGTGTGATTGCCTGGCAGCTATTCTTCTTCCATTTGATTGCTCTATATCTGTAGTCCAGGGAAGGAGACAAATTTGGAGAGTCCGAAATAACTCAGGCAGTTAAACGTTGGAGCAGGAGAGCAAAGGGGGTAATGGGTTCAAATCCCGTCCTGGCCCCGGTAGTTGGACTCACAATCCAGGGGGAAAAAACGGATTTGTTCAATAGCTTGTCCATTGAAAGGTCCTGGTAAATCAAAGTGGCACAGTTGGAGTGCGCCTGAGTTGATCAGTGTTCAGGTCGTACTCCATAGGCAGTAGATTTCCCTGTCCCCCATAACCCTACGTCAGGACCGTCCATGATCACCTCGGTGCTGTGGACGTTAAACCCGAACTAACCAACCAACCGAGACAAATTTGGCTGTGAGAAAAGCTCCTCCTTACAGCGCTGTGCCGTAAGGTCCAATTCAGAGCAGCAACACATTTACACTATTTCCATGGCATGTGACATCTTTGATATCACTTTTTACTGTGGCTTGACATAATGCTGCCTGCACACACAGATGTATCCAGACACTCATCCACAGTGTGTTGAAGTATTGTTAATTAATGCCTGTAGAACCCCAGGACTCAAACTGCCATGAAATTCCCAAACCTCTGGCTGCCACGAGTGCGTTTTGTCAAGGTGTTTCCTGCATAAATCACCTTGATAAGAAGCAATATGGACGGGATGGCTTTTTATTTCCCTTTGGATCTGAATCAGCTGTCATGAACTGTGCCCCGGCTGTCAGTTGCGGAACAACCCAAATTGCTTTGACATTTTAGCATATGCTCCAGAAAAATGGATAATACTGTACATTCATGACCTTTGGTGTAGCCTCTGTCAGTCATATTATTATTTTGTGTTATGACTGTAACAAGGATTAATGTGGGTTTTTTCAACATTAAACATTTTTTTAAGTTAACCATATATCATTTTGTGTGTGTGTGTGTGATGTAACATCTTTGTGCAAGTCAATGTGTGTGTGTGAGTCTGTGTGTGAGAACACTTTTTATTTTGTTTGTATTCACATAATTAAGCCAGGCTAACACGCACGCCTGTTTCAATAGTTACATGGATGTGAAAACACACAAGCAAGTCCGCATCACATTCCATGGGATTGTTCTGATTCCTTGAGTAAATAACACGCTTCCCTCTGTAAATAACACACTCGCTAAAGGTTCCAGGATCATTACCACTCTAAAGTTAATGCCCCAACACGCTCCACCACCTCAAGCGAACCCAGATGTACTGGGAACAGGCAGGTGTGTGTGCTGTTCTGTGATTTGGGACCTTACGGCCTTACCAGCACATCAAAGATTAGTTGCGCTGGACCTTTGCCTACCCGCCTCCTCTTAAACCGTTCGAAGATAAAATGGCACTTGAGGATCGGCGGCTGAACGGCGCTTGCAGAGAGGTGAGGCATCTCTTGAACATTAAATGTACATGCCTAGAGTCTGGTCAGGGTAGTCACTAGTTATTTGGGGGGGGGGGGGGGGGGATTATAATGTTCCAACTAACCACATCTTTCGGCGGGAGGCATACCGGCAGACCCTCATGAGACCCTGCCGCACAAAAGTTGGGGATCCTGATGCCGGAACTACGCGTCTTCCGGGCTCAGTACACCAGACCGTCTTGTTTTTTGGTCGGCTAGTGGAGGCGATTGGTGCACAATCTACGACTGGGTGAGGAAGTTACCGGGAGGCAGCCACACAAATGCACGTCTGAGCTATTCCTCAACAACGTTTTTCACGAGTTCCGCAATAGGTGTACATATATACAAGAGGCGTGGATTCATATGCTTCTGCAGACGCAGGGCTCATGTGAATCCGCCACACCTCTTGACAAACTAACCCCATTTGCATCTACGTGTGGCCTAAGCTGGAGCACCTTGCTTAGTGGGTGACGCAGGACTAAGCTCGCTCGTGCAACGGTCCCCTGCTGTGCTAGTGCATAGTGGTTACGGTGTGAACGCTGGGAAGCCCAGAATGCCACGGGCCAACTCTTCAGTGGTGTACAGTGCCATTTTAAACTACACACACTCGACACCAGTAGTCTGGCACGGCAGTACAGCCCCGAGGCAATGCGGCTGCTCGCAACGTGATTCAATCAGAACAGCCAAGTGGTTTTGATACTACAGACGATTTGTAAACCTCTGGAGGTGATGAGTGAGGATACCTATCCGTCAGGTCACCGTTGCCGTAAAGTGAAACACCAAAGACTTCCTCCATCTGGACAGCTGAGATGTAAGTAACTATAGATGGCAGTCTGATGTAGCAAGAGGCGTACATACTACATGTAATAGAAGTTAATGCCGCGACAGTTTTGCTTGAAACATTTTGTATTAAGAACATAAAGGTAGGCATGTGAGCACTGGTATCAAAGTAAACTTGTCGATTCATTCGCATTAGTAAAGATTCTGATTTCTCATGAGGCCGCAGGGACTGATGAGAATGTGGGTCTATGCCGCTTGCAGATGGAAGGATATCTCGCTTTAGTTCTAATAACAAGTCGGCGTAGTGCTGGCTCCCTGGTATCGCAGAGAATCGTATAATTTCCATGTTATTCAGTCTGGCTTGACAACCTCGCTTTGAGAAAGGCTGGCGTCTGTTTCGGCCAGCAAGAGGCATAGATTCTTATGAGCATATGCGGCTGTAGTGGCTCATGTGAATCTATGTCTTTTGCAGATGAAAGAAACTAAATGAGGGATCGTATGGGGGGAAAGGGGGTTGGATGGGAAGAGAGAGATAGCGTGTGTAGGAGCAGAGGTCACTGGCAGGAAGCTGAAGTGATAACAGGCCATTTGATGTGTGGTACGGTGGATATAAAATGCGTGTTTTGCTGCGTTATCAGGAGGTGTGGTAAGTGTTTGGGGTTAACGTTTTAGTCACCTCATTACTTGCAAACAGCCTTCAAAGTCACGAGGGTGGTCTAGTCGCATGCAGTACTAAGTATTAACCATTACAGTTACACGACTAAACTCCGGCAGTTCCGGAAACAAAGGAGAAGGAATGCGATTTGACGTGCCGGGGGTCGGATCACAAGATCTCCGATCTCTCTCGTTCATATCACAACGTACATAGACGCAGGCACACTAATCTAAAATCCTAATGCCGAACTACTATTAAGACCACCGGCACTGATTTCGAAAGGACTTCATTACTCTGGCTATTTTCAGGCTGGGTCCGTCAGGCAATGGGCAGATTTCACGTAGTCGTGAATAATATAAGTGCCAGAGATGTGTAGTAGTGTTTGTTCTGTGTTTCATGCCTCGTCTACAAAGCAAGATCGCGCTGTAAGCGCGCGTGTGCGTGTGATTTGCGCGATCTTGCTTTATAGACGAGGAATGAAACAGCAAACTACAAACTTATGGCGGTGAGCGGCCATGCTGTCGAGGGTAAATGATCCGGTAGACTCATCGTGCAAATGACTCAATGCCGGCTAAACTAAGTTACGACTTGCGGGGCCTTCAACCGCCTCAGTCACCGTTCGGTTTAGTCAGCCCAACACCTACCATTGTTAGTCGTTGCTTAGTCAGTAGACACTACACAGTTATTTATAATGTATTGTCTTTACGGTAGCCTGAGCAGACGCGCGGCTATATTCACTTTTTTCATGTATTATCTTATTCAGATACGATACGAGTATCGCGGAAGATATCTGGTTCGGCTGAAGAATGAAGGATGTTTTGTGTTGAGAGCCCAAAATCTTGACCTTGTCAGTCTCTGTGACATCATCATGGCCGCATACCGCTGGCATGAGCGTCATGTGCTGCACAAGCTGGGTTCAGCAACGTTGGTGCCCGCGACGGTGATGTTTGTGGTGGGCTTCTCGGTGCCGGCATGGCGCCCGGGGATGGGGCTGTGGTCTCTATGCCAGGGGGACATCTGTGTCAGTGGCTTCACGCACACCTCAGGTTGGTTTGTAATCATAATAAATCATAAAAAATGTATTCCAATGGCGTATGAACCGGGGAGGGGAGTTAGGTCCTGCCCCCCCCCCCCCTGCCCCACCGGTCTCCCCAAAGAATATGTGTGAGGGGGGGGGGGGGGGGAGAGTATACCTGGCCCCCAATAATTTGGTGGAAGAAGATTTTTAAAATTTTTATTTTGATGATTTTTATGCTGATGACTACCGCAAATGTTTGACTGTCCCCTGCCTAACCTGTGCAGTAGTCATCAGCCCTACCCCCTCTCCCCCCCCCTTTCTCCTTCCCCCTTGGGTTGATCGATATTTGGGAGCCTTTAGAGTAACAGCTCAGACAGGCTGTCCCTCCACCTCCTCAATAGAAAATCAGTGGTCTCCTCCGCCGAGACGCCTGTATTCACAAATCACTTTTTCTTGAATAGCTCCACAGGCCGGTGCAAGAAAAATATAAGAAAATAGTTGTACATTAACTCTTTCGAGACATGCGGCATCCGGATTCGCGGCTTAAAGCCGCAAATCCAGATGTGGCACGCCATGAATTTTTTAACTCAAAAATACCCCAAAAATGATTTTAGTTGCATTAAACGTCAAGTTACATCAGATATGAAATTTTAACATGGAAAAAGGAAGAAGTTCAGATCAGATCATGTGTGTTTTTATGGCACAATTGTTTTTTTTCAGCTCCATTGTTACACGCTGTCCTGGTGGCGGAGTGTATCGCGCTGTTCATATTGGTGATGACAGCATGTGTGTCTATATATCAAGAGTTCTTCAGACATCCATCAGCTGCAGATAACAGGATTGTCGAAATACTGGCTACAGTATCAGGTAGTTTTGACTGACTGACTCTCTAGTCTATGTGTGTGTTGTGTGTGTGTGTGTGTGTGTGTGTGTGTTGTGTGTGTGTGTGACCCACCTATATGTTTCTTTGTGTGAGACAAAAATAGCGATAGGGTGTAGTGGGATACAGAGAATATCCTACTCATGTAATGGTGCTTCTTAATATCTGGAAGTTTTACTTCGTGAATTGTCCGAAGGGCACATCAAACACTTCAGTGAAGCTACTCTGGTCACGTGGGTGAAGTCTTCGAAGTTCCTTCAAACATCAATAAACCTGCTTATGAAAGTGGCTTCAGCCTTCGCCAAGTGAGATTGGTCAGTCAAACTGAGGCTATTCAAACGAGGGACACTCAAAATGGTGATCGAGTATGTCAGCCCCTTTGTATTGTTCAGTGAAACTGCGTCTCAGTTACCTGCGAGGAATTACCTTTAGTGACTTTTTGTGATTTGTGTGGTAGCCAGTGTTGAAGATGGACTGTGAAGGATGCTGGATACAAAAGTAAAACGGCCAGGGCCAACGGCTATCTACAGTAGGTTTGCAGATGCTTTTAGCAGACTCGGAGATTTGCACCACCAGATGCAACAAGATGGGATGATCCATAACCCACAAGTCCCTTCTATATGAGAGCTGTCCTCGCTGACCTGATTCTGATGTTGAAATATCTCCTATCGAAAAAGTCTCGCAGATCTGCCAATGCGCCAGTGATATAAGGGGCACAGGACATACGCCTCATTGGTTTGTCAATTTGTCATGACGTAAATTTTAAATTTTACCTAATTTTATATGTTACGTGATATGAGTTTCACTTTCGCTTCATACTATAGTCTTGAGAAAATGGTGACAAAACTAGAATTTCACGGTACAATTTCACTCTTGCTAATGTGTGTGAAAGCAGGTTGACTGTGCCTAGCTACATGATATACTAAGTACACAGGTCACTTGCATGCTCTTCTAAAAGCGCGTTGATGTGTGTGTTAGTGGTGTGCGTACGCGCGCCCCAAACATCTTCAAGAGGCATAGATCCTCATGTGCCCGGTGGGCGCATGAGGATTTATGCCTCCTGGAGATGTACGCATGTTTGTGTGAGAGCGAGAGAGAGAGAGAGAGAGAGAGAGAGAGGGTGAGAGCACGCGCACGAGAGAGATTTGCGTCATATTTAGAGTATTGTGTCAATGTCTACTTGTCAGTGACGGAGTTGCTTCTTTTACGTCACCGCCACTGTCTGACTTTCTCCAGAAGTCAAGGTTTTTTACTGTTTTAATTTTTCTGAAAAGAATTAATTTTTACTGAAGAAGTTGAAAGGGTACAAAACTGGCTAACGAACTCATCCAATGTCTTTCTCCAAACTAGCTCTATTGGGTCACCTCCTTACTCTGAAAGTGCGACGATGTGTCAATGTGTGTGTGTGTGCGCGTGTTAGTGCGTGCATGCGTGTGCTCTCCAAACAACTCCATGAGACATAGATCCCCATGCGCTCTCCGGGCGCATGAGGATCTATATCTCTTAGAGATGCGCGCATATGTGTGTGTGTGTGTGTGTGTGTGTGTGTGTGTGTGTGTGTGTGTGTGTGTGAGTGAGAGAGAGAGAGAGAGAGTGAGAGAGAATTACGTCATATTTAGAGTATTATGTCAATGTCTGCGGGTGACGGAGTTGCCTCTTTTAGGTCACCGCCACTGTTTGACTTTCTCTGAAGTCAAGGTTTTTTTTTTACTGTTTTAATTCTTTTCTGAAAAAAAATTTGTTACTAAAGAAGTTGAAAGGACACAAAGCTGGCTAACGAACTCATCCAATGTCTTTCTTCAAACTAGCTATATGCAAAATTTCAAGTAAATATGACAAAAATTGCGGACTGGGTGAACCGACTTCCTATCAACGGTTGTTTATTCAATTACAATATGCTCGGAGGCTCTCTTAGCCATCCCTTTAAGAAAGTATTTCGCCAAGTTTGAAGCTTGTGTGTGCAGGAATGTCGGAGATTCTCTTGTTTACTGCAAACATACGCACACACATACATACAGTACATACGGCGCTTCGCGCCAAATGTACGTTCAGCAGCGAGGTTAGCGTAAGAAATTACGTAATTTTTATCTGGTTACGTGACTTCAATTGTGACAGGTTTAGGTCTGTCCGCCTTTGACATCATGGACATGCTATTAAATTCGCCCCACCGCGATCCGTCCTAAAAGTAAAAAGTCCCTTCTATAAATAGAAGAGACTTTAAAAAGTAGATTAGCCCATATCATACTGAGGCTAAAAGCTTCAAATCAGTACACTGCCATATGCAAGTTACATTATAGTACTTACAGATCTATATCTTGACCAATGGCTTTAGTTCAAGGGTAGTACCAGAATAGCTTGGCGCCTAGAGGCTCCCAGCTATTCTGGCACTACACTTGAACTATTTTAGTCAAACTTACTTCACACACTGGTGTATTCCAAATGATACGGGTTAATAACAAAATGAGATCTTCTTCTTCTCGAACGCAGTCACACTTGGAGTTTGGCTCTCAAAATGAAAGCTGTGGTCTGCTGTAGCGCCTCCACAGACCCGTACAGTTTCTCTTGTAGAGTGGCAGGCTTCGGCCATATCTCCTCCCTCAGCAGCTGGTGGTTCCCACAGTCCTGGAGGATGTGCTCTGTGGTCTGCTCTGCTTCTCCATCAGCTGTCCAGACAAGAGCAGGTGACCATCTTCCGTCTGAGGACCGGGCACAAGAACAGATGAACCATAACCCACAAAGTCCCTTCTATATAAGAGCTGTCCTCGCTGTCAAGGGTCTCTACCTTTTGTCTTTGACCTGATTCTGATGTTGAAATACCCTTATTGAACAAGATGAGGATTTCATCCCAAAGTCTACCGTGCTCACATGCGTTTTTCTTTTAGGCCGGGAACATTCACAATTGTTCATATTTTTAAGCTTATCCTTCTGATCCATTTCCCTCCTCTCTAAGCCAAACTCCGATTAACACACACGCAGGCACACACAAGTAAACTGACGGACACACGGCGCTTCCCGCCATTAGTACGCTCTGTGGGCTGGAGTAGCGACAGGAATTCTGAAGAAAAATAGCAGGAGCAGCAAAATGACGTCACTATACACTTGACGTCATGGCATCCGCTAGTCTCATGACGCCGTGTACACAGTGACGAAATTGATGTTCACGTCACTCATCCGAAAGGCACGCAGCCTCTTTCATGGCTGACTGTTCCACACAGCCTCTTCCATGGCTGACTGTTTCATTGGAGTATATATTGGATCCAAAACTTGCAAAAATGAATTAATTATTATTCAAAAAGTTGAAGAGGTACAAGGCTGGCTAACGAACTCATCCAATGTCTTTCTCCAAACTAGCTATATCCAAAATTTCAAGTAAATAATTATGACAACAATTACGGACTCTAATCTGGTCATCCGACTTTCTATAACCGGTCTTTTTTTTTGTCTTAACTCATTCTACCCCAACACCGAAATCCCCAACTTTTGCCGTTGTCCTCTGAAGACTGCATTGCAGTGCAGGACACAGATCGACCATGCTAGTTCAAGGGTGATGCCAGAATAGCTTGGCGCCCATAGGCGCCAAGCTATTCTGGCATCACTCTTGAACTGTCATGGTCGATCCTTATCTTGCTGTGGTGAGTCTGGGGTAGAATGAGTTAAATGAGACATCCAGTTACAACATGCTCGGAGGTTGCCACCCAGTAAGTAAAGTATTTCGTCAAGTTTCAGGCTTGTGCTTACAGCAATATCTGAGATTCTCGTGTCTACATACATACGCGCGCGCACGCACACACACACACACACACACACACACACACACACACACACACACACACACACACACACACACACACACACACACACACACACACACACGCACGCACGCACATACGGCCTTTCGCGACAAATGTACGTTCAGCAGCGAGGTTAGCGTAACTAGACATGACGTAATTTTTATCTTGTTACTTCAGTAGTCGAGGGGTTTAAGCCTGCCCGCCTTTGACATCATGGACATGCTATTAAATTCGCCGGGCCACCGCGACCCATCCTAAAAAGTCCCTTCTATAAATAGAAGGGACTTAAAAACCGTCTGAGGGCCTTACAGTTACACGACAGAAGTATATTCAAGGATTATGTGTTACCTTCGGCACCCACCCCACACCAAAGCAACACTGAAAATGCGACAGTATAGGCAGCATCTTGCGAGAGAAAATTCGAGTCGAGCCGGCGTGCGAGGAAATATGGTGGCCATCGGTGCGGACTGCGCCCGAAAAGAATTAGTTTTGACATATTGAGACGTAAGAGCTTGGTGATGTCCACTTCGCGACGTTAACTTCTGTGTTTTAAACATCGGATACTTCGGGATATTAACCCTCTTGACCCCATTTAGCCGCATTTCCAAAGGCTTTAGGAGGCATTGTTTAACAACTATGTACCAGTTGTAGGAGTTGAGATGGATTGATCATGATAATTCAAGGGTAGTGCCAGATGAGCTCATTTGGCACTACCCTTGAATTATCATGATCAATCCATCTCCTGCTGCAGGGTCCCGGGGCTAAATGGGTTAATTTCACACATTATAATCATATACTGACTTTGTGTAACATCAGATGTAGATCGAATCCAAAACTGGATTTGATAGCAACAACACTTTGTGTGTGTGTGGGGGGAGGGGGGGGGGGTGGACATACCTATGCCAAAAGACAGGTCGTTATTAACCCCCAACCCCACCCGCCCTTCCCCCACTCCTCCCTCAGTAGTAGCGAATCGAGGGAGACAGTCAGAATGTATGTCCTTGTTTCAGGTGTGTTCGGAATGACGGGAGCCGTGCTATACGGTGTGGAGACTGCCGACATTGGTCATCTTGACTGGGCGTACTGGGTCATAGTGGGCGCCTCCACCCTCCCCCTCCTGTCCGCCCTCCTCATCGCCTGCACGCGACACCGCACCAAGCAGCGCAAACCCCCTAACAACAGGCCGTCCGTCTCCATGGGAACGCTGCCGCTCAGAGGTCACGATATCCTTGACGGCAGTCCTCAAGCTTCCATGATGATGATGCCGACAGCAGGGGCAGGGGCGTTTGGAACGGGATCACTGCCGAGAGGACGGGCCCCACCTCCGTACGCGCTACCTCCCACCTACCCCTACCCTGCTGACTCAGGTTACCCTTACCCACAGTCCGTTTCTATGACGACAACGCCGCAGATTACAGCAGGTGAATCGTTCGGCATGACCTACCCCGAAGGTCGTCTGTCGCCGGTGTCCGCTGACCTCCAGTGCCAAGGTCACGCCGTGACGCCGCAGGGACCGACGTTCTACAGCACTGCCCACGCGGACGTTGTGCCCCTGTATATGGACTCGCTGACCAGACAAAAAATAGCCAGTGCCCGAGCCTCACCCAGACTGCCCACCTTCCACAGTAACATGTAGATTACGCAGAGTTGTTAATCAAATCCCAGTTAGCAAAGCTTCTGGGCCCGAAGACGCTTTGCTACAGGGGATTGCCAGTCACGCTGATGTAACGCAATAGTGAGGTTTCCTTTGCAGATGCGAACGATTCCCAGCAACGGACTACAGCAAAGTCACGGCCGATAATCAGCCTCTACCATAACTCCATAAGCATAAACCCGGCAACACTCCAAACATCTTCAGGAGGCATATATTCTCATGAGCTCCCTGGGACCATGAAGATCTATGCCTCGTGGAGATGCTGTGTGCGAGTGATGTCTATGCTCACGGTACAAGCCATGTTATTCGCCGTGATTTCGCTCTCGTTCGTTGCTGGGAGTCGGCGTCCGGCGTTAATACGTAACCTCTGCAAAACTACTGTTTCTTCGCGTGACACCTCGCGCACCCGGTAAAGGCTCAGTCAGTGAGCTTCTACCAGGCACGCGAGGGTTCAAGCGAAGAGACCGTATCACATTGTACTTTGTTACATCATCCATCGTTATTGCCATTAGGTTTGGTTTGCATCGAACGATTCCCAACAACGAACGAGATGGAAATCACGGCGGATAAACAGATTGTACCATAAGCACAGACAACATTCCAAATATCTCCATGAGGCATAGCTCCTCATGCGCCCTTCGGGCGCATGAGGATCTATGCCTCATGGAGATGTTTGGAGTGTTGTCCGTGCTCATGGTACAAGCACTCCCTTCGGGCGCATGAGGATCTATGCCTTTTGGAAATCGGTTTGGAGTGTGGTCTATGCTTATGCTACAAGCACGCCAAACATCTCAAGAGGCATAGATCCTCATGCGCTCGAGGGGCCTATAAGGACCTCTGCCTCTTAGAGATGTTTGGCGTGTTATTAGGAGTCGTTTGGTGTAAACCAACCTCATTAATGTGGGCCGTACTGCGCCTTGTGTCTTGCACATGGGGGCAGTTTGTTGAACAGCCGCAGTTTGTAAATAAGATTTATTCTGATGCTTTATGGAAAATGATACAGTACATGTACAAATGATCCTGTTTGGTGGTGATTAACTGAAATGTATGTAACAAAAGGTATATTGCCTGCTGAACTGAACAGGAACTGTTTCTGTGCATGCTGGGAAAAGATGTTGAGGGCAACAAAGACAAACGCCGTATATGCCTTTCATATAGGCCTACTGTTGTTTTTAATTATCTTTTTCAAGCTGTCCGTTGCTGGACGCATGCTGGCTGTGACGATATATTTATCACACGTCAGTATTGTGTTGTACATCTCGACACTATTTCATAAAGAAAAGAATCTCAGCGGCAAGCGAATATTCCGCCGTTCACAGGCACACGATGGTCCATCCTGGCGACGTTAATGTGTATAATAGAGTCTCATGGATAGCGTCCCGTAATTTGACGCCTATACAGACGCCAAGCTAGTTAAGCTAGTCACTACCCGTGATCTCTCACGATCGACGTACGCCGCAGTTGATGCTGTCCAGACTGAACTGAATGAGATTTTATACGATTGTTAGTGAGGTGCACCCATCCATCCGGTGTGCAAATGCCATCGGGTCGAAGTCTGCGAGTCTGTGACTGTTGCAGTTCGCAACTGAAGATCATCCCAGCGGGCTCCAGTCGGCCGCAGTGGGCCCGCCCCGAGCGGGCCGGGCTCACTGCGGCCGACTTCAGCGGCCCGATAGCCTTTTGCGTGCTGGGATGGTCTTTGAGAACCGTAACGGTCGCACACTGGAAACTAGGCAGGACACATAACGAAAGTTAGTTATAAAGTTGATACTGGAAACGAAACGCATGATTAAAATTGTCAACTGAAAACCGGAACACGTTTAGTTCAGACGTGAGAGTCGCTGTGCTCTGCAGGAAACACAGGGGTCAGAATCTTGATGGGCGGTACGCTGCGACACACAAAGTAAGGGTTGAGACTCACGCGCGCCGTCTTCCTGAACATGGCCACCTGCATGTGTCGGGCCGTGTTCTGTCGGTGCGTCCTCCGGCTTCGGCTCACGAGAGCGGCGCTGAAGACTGCCAGCAGGGCCCCGAGGGCCAGCAGACCCCAGGCCCAGAAGAGGGAGACGCGACAGGGCCCGTAGGGGCCTTGTCCTGCAGGATACTGGTGTACGGCCACGGCAAACACAAGCACTCCCGCCAGGCCGCACACACCTGGAGACAGGCGGAAATAGAGGACACTGTGCATTATTTATTCTCAAAGCATTCAGCAGAAGATCGGTGGGCCGTGATATTTCAAGGGTTACGGCAGATTAGTAATAGTATGTTAATCTGTGCTCCTTGCAGCTAGCGGCAGAACAATCAGCTTTTTATATTTCAAGGGTATTGCCTGATTAGCTTGGCGCCTGGGAAGGCGCCAAGCTAATCTGGCACTACCCTTAAAATATAAAAGCTGATTATTCTCTTCCAGCTGCTAGGAGCATACATTAATTCGGGCCCCATTGGCTGTGGGCTTTATGAGAATCGAACCCCATTTGCGGAGATTGAACGTAATTACCGGTATATGACATGCATCGTTGAAACTAAATGGATCGCCAGTGCGGATTTTAGTGAAAATTTGGTCAATCTGTGGCAGTCAGTAACAGGTTACACACTCGTCTGAGGCGCGTTGTGACAAATGTGCACAAGATTTCTTTATTGCAAATTTTACTATGTACGGTATTAAGGTCAGTATTAATTTTTAATCGCATACGTCGTGGAATTTGTTCTGAACAATGATAATTATGTTTTCTGTCTTCATGTCCATATTTGTGTCCGTCACTTGTTACCGCACTACTTACTGTAATCCTCAGGAAAAGTAAAAAAGGTTTGGGCAGGGTTCTGCGTGTGTAGATGAATGCGTGAGATTGTGAAAACTTCTCTTTTTTTTTTCGCTCTTCAAGTTTCGTACTGCCGTACAGGCGAGGCTGTTCAATCGGCGACTGCTTTGTACCACTAGCTAACCAGGCACTTTTTTCATCTCCCGCACACTAAAGCTATCTCATGCTACTTGTACGTCAGTGGTAAAAATGTGAGGGAGAAATAGCTCTGCTCTGTTCAGAAGTCTTCCATTCTCTTTTCACTAAGTACACTACCCGGCAGCACCCTAAATTTGATGACATCCGCTTCTCTTGACCATAGTGGAATACTTATGTTTAACCCTTTGCGTGTCGGTAGCGGCGTTTGCTGCTACCGACACGCAAAGGGTCAACTCATTCAATTCGCCCGGCATCAGTAGCTGCGGAAGTGCTACACGACACTTTCGCAGCTACTGATGCGGGCGAATTGAATGAGTTAAGCGGTCGTACAGAGATCATCAAAAGCCCCAGCAAAATACCGGGCTAACATAGGGGCCCGACAATGGTGACTAAATGCAAATCCGCTGCGCCACCGCCTGCTCATTGAGCCTGTGACGGGGTGTTGCGCACGCGGTGGCGCAGCGGATTTGCATTTAGTCACCATCGTCAGGCCCCTATTATGCGGGCTAACTAAAACCCTTGCAGATAGGTGGCTGCTGTTTTTAGTTGAGGACTACGCTGTTCATAAACCTCCTATGGTGGCCGTCAGCTCCACCGCGGCGTTGTCTGTTGCGGGCGTTCCGCGGACACAGGCGTCCTGGATCGTCTCTGTGGCGATGCTCATGAGGATCAGGACCACACACAGCACCTCAAGTGCACGCACCGCCTGGAACCACGCTGTAGATAGAACTGACTTAACGAAAGAATCTGGTAACACTAAAACTGAGTAGGGGTTGAAAATCATACAACGGAGGGGGGTGCGGGTGTTCCAACGGCTCCCCCCAAACTTGACTGAAAAGGGACTTTGATATGGCATTTCAAAGAATTGTGTGTGTGTTGTTAAATCTTGCTTCTAGTACCCGAAAAACCAAACAACGGAAAGGGGGGGGGGGGGGGGGTTCCAAGCTCTTAAAAAAAAAGAGAAGTGGGGGAGGGATTTGTTGTGGCATTTTATTAAAGAACTTGGGGGAGGGGTCCAAGATTCGCCTCTGAGGAACAATAGGGCTCGGGAAGCTGACGTCATCACGCTAGTCAAGGCGGCCATCTTGACAGGATACGCGACTCTTGCGCTCATCGGGAAATCGCTGTCAGGACAATGTCGGGAAAGTCCTGAAGTGCTATAGGCAATAACAGCAAGTCTTGCCCGGGCCATCACCGTAGGAAACCGCTAATCACAGAATCTGTCACTTTTTGTTACTTCGCTTCTATCTGAAGTATATCACCCAGCTAGCGTGTCCTCTCAGTCACTAGATGGCGCGGCTGCCGACGCGGACGGAGTCAACTAGACAATGCGGCCGCGGGGAACTTCCCGAGCCCTATTCCATTACAATCCTGAAGCTGGTTCCGACCAATACCACACCGGCAATCAATAAAAAAAAAAAACCCAATATTTGTTACATTTAACGCTAACAAACTACCCAATGCGCAAAAGGCCTTCGGCCCGATGGCCTTTTGAGCATTGGGATAGTCGTATCAGTCAGGCGGTTTGATAGGCTTTGAACCCGCCTTGCCGACTGCTACTGCTGAGGCTGCTCCAGTCGGCGCGTCTCAGTTTCCGCCTGGAGTGTAACTCTCAGAAAGGCAGTCCCCAAGAATCAGTAAAACTAACAAGATGGGATGAACCATAACCCACAAAGTCCCTTCTATATGAGAGCTGTCTTCGCTGCCAAGGGTCTCTACCTTTTGTCTTTGACTTGATTCTGATGTTCAAATATCTCCTTCAGTTCTGAAAAAGCCTCGCAGATGTGCCAATGAATGCGTCATATTAGTGAACTCTAGAAGGGGCGCGCGCAGTGCACACGCGTCATTGGTTTGTCAAACGTCATGACGTATTTTTTTGTTTTTACGTAATTTTATATTTAACGTGATATGAGATTCGCTTTCGCTTCAAGACTTGCGAAAATGGTGGCAAAACTGTAGAATTTCACGGTGCAATGTCAGTCTTGGTATAATTTGTGTGCAGCTTGACTTTACCTACATGCTATACTAATTACACCTGCATGCTCTTCTGGAAGGCGATGAGCGCGTCGATGTGTGTGTATGCGTGTGCGTGTTTGCATGCGCGCGCTGCAAACATCCTCAAGAGGCATAGATGTTCATGCGCCCTCCGGGCACTTGAGAATTTATGCCTCTTGGAGATGCGCGCTTATGTCATTGGTTTGTCAAACGTCATTTGTCATGACGTATTTTGTTGTTTTTACGTAATTTTATATTTAACGTGATATGAGTTTCGCTTTTGCTTCAAGACTTGCGAAAATGGTGACCAAACTAGAATTTCACGGTACAATTTCAGTCTTACTAAAATTTGTGTCAAACGACTAAGGTTGACTTTACCTAGCTACAGGCTATACTAACTACACCTGCATGGTCCGTTCTGAAAGCGCGTCGATATGTGTGTTTGCGTGTGCGTGAGTGCATGCGCGCGCTCCAAACATCCTCAAGAGGCATAGATGTTCATGCGCCCTCTGGGCACATGAGGATCTATGCCTCATGGAGATGCGCACATATATGTTAGAGAGAGAGAGAGAGAGAGAGAGAATTACGTCATATTTAGAGTATAAGTGTCTGCGTGGTGACGGAGTTGCTGCTTTTACGTCACCGGCACTGTCTGACTTTCTCTAGAAGGGAAGTGTTTTTTAAATATTTTTGTAACTGTTTTAATTATTTTCTGAAAAGAATTATTTTTTTACTAAACAAGTTGAAAGATACAAAGCTGGCTAACAAACTCATCCAATGTCTTTCTCCAAACTAGCTATATGCATAAGTTCAAGTAAATATGACAAAAGTTATGGACTCTAATTTGGGTCAACCGACTTCCTGAAACGGTTGTTTATGTCTTCAATGAGACATTCAATTACAATATGCTCGGAGGCTCTCTTACGGCACCGCTTAAGAACTTAAGTATTTCGCCAAGTTTCAAGCAGTTGTGTGTAAAGAAATATCGGAGATTCTCTTGTTTACATACGCACACACATACACTTATGATACGACCCCCACCCGGGTCTGCCCTGGGGGACTCGGGTGGGGTAACTACTTTTTAGTTCCCAGGGTCACCCTGGTCATCCCCACAGGGTGGGTTTTCTTCTGTATTCTGGGGCATGTGCTTCTGTCTACCCTTGGTCCATTCACCTGTATTTTCCTTTTTAAAACTCTCCCTACTGTCTGCGCTGCCTGTAGCTCTTGATATTGGATGCGTGTTGCTAAATGGTCTTAGCTTTATTTAGGCCCCATGTTGTAGGTTTATTTAACGTATTGGACCGGCTGGCGACATACATTCAATATTCTGTTTATTTTTTTTTTTCACAAGCAGTGCAGGCACGTCCTGAGAAAGCCTTGTTGCTGTCGGGACGTTAAGCAATGTACAATCAATCAACTTATGATACGCACATACGGCGCTTCGCGCCAAATCCGTGTACGTTCATGAGCAGCGAGGTTAGCGTAACTAGACATGACGTAATTTGTTTCTTGTTACTTCAATTGCCCGCCTTTGACATCATGGACATGCTATTAAATTCGCCCCACCGCGACCCGTCCTAAACAGTCATTCTATAAATAGAAGGGACTTAAAAACAACACAAAAGACCCATTAGTTTCGTCCGTCCAAGCCCCTGACGTACCTGGTACCGGCTCTGTAAGCATGGAGTAGATCCACAGTCCCCCTGTGTTTTGCCACGCCGGAGCCAGCAGTCCCACACAACACAACACAGCCGCCAACAACACCCCGCAAAAACCAGCCTTGAACAAGGCAGACCGGTACTGCCACCGCTTTAGGCTTAGTCGGCCCATTGTCAGTCCGGTCGTGACAGTCAAAATTAACTGTTTCTGCTGAACCGATTACCACTCAAAAGAGACACGTAAAATAAAGTTTCACCGACCATACGACTCACTGACGTGGCAAGGCCCTCCTTAACCCTTTATGTCCTGATACGCTCTAACGTGAGATTAATTTGACCACGGTAGTTCAAGGGTGGTGCTAGGTCAGCTTGGCGCCTACGGGCGCCAAGCTGTCCTGGCACCAGCCTTGAATTACCATGTCAATCGACTATCTCCTGAACTGTAATTTAACTTTCAAAGGACTACTCACAAATCTGAAACTGAATTCATCTGCAGGATTGAATAAGTCCAGCAATTCCTTTTCCGTCGCAGTGTTTTTGTTTTGTTTCTTCTCCCAAAGTAGCATAATAGTCGATGTAGTCGTTAGTAGAAGCTTATGTATAGCTGCAGTTGTACCATTTCCGAGTCAACATTAGTAGTCTGATCCAACCTGATCCTGACATTTTTTACCACCGACACTGACCTGCCGATTGTAAGGTGTACGGCAAGTTTTCCGGCGTTCATTAGAGATGCCAAACATTCCATTCAGTTGGCAATTTGCAATTACAAATACGTGTTATAAGCTCGAACAAGAGAGCTGCAACATCTCTTGCGAATAAACCACGTTCTTTATACTCCTGCCTTTCAACATTTTGTCAATACTCTTTTAAAAAGTGGCATGTCATAATCGCGTGTACTGAAATAAGATTAGGAAGTCTTAAAATCACATAACTAGTGCTTGACTAGCAGCGAATATCAAAGCATGCCGGCCGCAACGCATTTTGTAAGACGATGGTAGCAACAGAGCAAACAAAGGGAGATGAAAAAATGTCTCACATTACCTACAGTCCACTTTTCTTTTGAAATGGCTAAAAGAAAGAAAAAGAGGGTGTCTGGATAAGGGTTGGGCTCGTCTTCAGCGTTACATTTACATTTTCCCTTTTACAGCGATTGTGTAAACAGAAAATGTGAACTGAGATGTAGAAGGACGTGCGACGACTGACGATGCGACATTACAGACAGTGTGCTAGTCTGTGATTTTGGATCTCACGGCCTGCAGCCGTAAGATCCAAAATCACAGACGAGCACACTGACGTAGATGGATATGCAAAAATAAAAGGCAAAATTTTGTCACGTGTGACAGCTTACACGTCGGTAGCGACAACAGCATCAGACACTTGTGAAGCCGACAACCATTTGCAAGAGGCATATTGGGGATGTCTTTTTCGCTCTGTACATTCGTATGCGTTGCCCGGGTGGAGGGGTTGACAAGGCGTTCAGTCTCGGATCGACTAACCATGATGCGTTCATCAAGTTGTTCGCAAGTAGGCTATTCATGTACGGCAAACATCCCGGCCTTAAAGTAAATGTGTTTCTGGGTTATTTTTCAAAGTCATTGTTTTTTCTCGATAGTTTCTTTAACTTTCACGTACATGTATACGTTTGTGTGTGTGACTTGGCGAGGGTTGAGAGTGAGGGTGGAAAGGTACCTCCATGCAACAAAACAAAACAAAAACAACACACAAAATACACCTGGACCATATTTCGAGCACTATTCATGCCGTTCTGGAAAATTTTCTGCAGTTATCGTTCATCCCCCAGAAAGTTAATGGCTATTAGAAAATAGGCTTCCTTTAGAGAACGCACGCACAAACACGTTCACAAAATCCGCAAACGCCCGCTATGAAATGTTCACATCAGTAAGAGCTTTAATCAGAGAAATGTGTTTCGTTAAAATCATTGCTGTTTTATCAAACATCTAACTACCGATGGCAGATAACACAGCCGGAATATAAAAATAGTGTGGGTAACACGGAAACCACTGTCTTACTGTATCAACTCATTTCACAGAACAATAAGTGCATTCAAACCCACTGAAAAGTGCTGATCTGCGATTTTGGACCTTACGGCTGCAAGCCGTAAGGTCCAAAATCACAGAGCAGCACAGCTTGTTTCACCTATAGATGCACAGCCCGTCTGTTTGGGTGGGCAGCCGGTTTAAACTTCTAGCTCCATTCGGAGGCCTTTTTTTCTGTACCACTGTAATAATAAATGCCATTCAGCATTTAAAAAAAAAAAAAAGTTAAATGTTTAGGACTTAATGTTTTTTGTCCACGAGGAATGCGATTTCTGAGACGGCGCACAGAACAGGTCTGAACAAATATTTACCCCTGCTGGGTTTGAACCCGCGACCTTTCGGACGAGGGTCAAACGAGCTGCCACCTGAGAAGCTACCCTCATTCAGCACGACTACACGATATAGGAATACCTAAACAGATATTTTGTTGTACACGTATCGGCAGGTTTGGTCCCACCCTCGTGAAATGTTGACTAAACATGTTGAATATAATCGATTTCAGGTCCCAGAACATGCATGCAAATTGTGCAGGTTGTCCACTAATTTCGTTACCGTTTCCTTACTGTTTCCATACCGACCCTTTCCGTGCACCGTACCAGAGACGCGTCGCATGTTTATACTACTCAGAGTAACTATCATGTACTTCAAAGTATGCACGAGGTACACAATGGGTTGCAAAATGGGAATTTCTACACACCTTCAAAACTTCACTGCTGTAAAGCAAAATCCACAAAAATAACACTATAACCGTTATGAATTCAACAGACAACACAACAACTGTTATGAATGCTGTTACATCTATCGATGCTGAATGATTTTGTTACCACGGTGATGTAGAAAAATGATTAAAGATTCAAGAAAACTATTGTCCATAAAAGGATGCCTCAGATGGGAGCTAGATACTTGAAACCAGATCCACTGCCTGGCCAAAAGAATTATATGATGAAAGCGAGCAATCCCTTTAATCTCTGACAGCTCAGCGATTCACATTTTTGAATCATCTGCAATAAATCTGCCGTTATATGGCAAAAGCCAGGATGTCAATTTTTGAGCTTGGCTTTTCTCAAAAATTGACATACTGGCTTTATCTGTATTTTTGAAGAAAAGCGAGATTCTCATTGTATAACAATTTCGAATTTTTTTCTTCTCAACAATGGGCATACCAACTTTTGCCATATGCAGAAATGCATCCATGTGGTGGAAAAGGGATCATCATTATATAGGTCAGCCTTAGTATCGTGTGTCATCTTGGGGCCATTAACCCATATAACCCTAATGCCCTACAACAGAAAATGAATTGACTATGATAATTCAAGAGTTGCGCTAGATCAGCTTGGCGCCATCAGGCGCCAAGCTAATTTGGCACTACCCTTGAATTATCATGGTTGATCCATCTCATGCAACTGGTAGATAGTCGTTAGAGGACACCTGCAAAATTTGGGAAATGCAGCCGCGGGGCTAAATGGGTGAAGTCAGACAATGCATTTGCATTCCGGTGGTGCTCAATTTACATAGGTTTTGAATAAACCATACATTCGGAAGTCAGAGGCCAGTTGGTGCTGTAACAGATGCCATAGAATGCTGTACTGCTCGATACCGATGCTTACCCATAGCAGAAGGGGTAGTGCCCATATATCTGGCGTATGGAGGACACCAAGCTAATCAGGTAAATGATCAGCTACCGGTAATCATGCCCCAAATATTAACAATGATCGTTAAAATTTTACCTTCCAAGTTATTTACGGCTGCACAAATGCCTGCTATTTTAGCAGACAGATACACCCACATAAAATACACCAGTGTTGGTATCTACCGAAGGTTGGAATACAAAAAGAGAAACAAATTCATACATCTGATACAGACTGTCTTTGCAACTTGCTGTCTGCTAAATTAGAAGCCAATTATACACACAAAAAGACATACAACACTCCAAACCAAACATGATCACAGATCAAAGAACATAATTTGTGCCACTCCATACACTAGCCTCTAAAAAAGGTTTACAAGAATACTTATCCTGAATTGATAAAACCCCTTATGCATGTTGCATGCACAGAGGTCCAACGTTCTGTTAAGACCGCACGAACTGTGCCATATTATGCCATATGGCATTTACTTTATGTATCCATCAACCCCAAAATTGAGATAAGTATTTTATCTTAAAGAAAATGCATCCACTCTATGGTTGAACATGATAGGTACAGTAGAGTGCCAGATTAGCTTTGGCCATTCAAGGCACCATGTTAACACATAACATCCTGAGGCTGATTTTGTAAAATCTGCTTGTTGTCCTAAGCCTACAGATTAGGAGACAGCAACATTTTTTTTTATTTCAAGGGTGGCAACAAGCTATTCTTGCACCACCCTTGAACTATCAGTCAAATTTATTTAAAGCAATGGGTGTATCAGGATGATAAGGGTTAATCAGGCTCTGTCCTTGACCTGTAACTGCCGATCCATTTCCCATTCTGTGCAGGCTGAGAAACAAATTCCTATACAAGAATGGCATAACCCTTACGGCTCATATGCATCCTTGATCCACATAATTAATCTGACCTCTGTGACATTGACCTTTTCAATAGGTCACTGATAAAGTATTAAAGTGTCTTGAAAGCCCTGCACCATCGTAACTGTTCAAAGAAACACTTTGAAAAAGATGGTTAGGAAATGCTACATACAGGTTAATTTAGAAACCGGAGAATCTATTTCAGCAAATGTTGTCTTAGTATTAATTTGACAATGACCGTTACTCAATGCTATCTGTACACAAACACTAAAAATAGATTGAGGCATCTGATGCATCCCCAAGCTGCCGTAGTTCATTACACGTGTCGACAAGGCGTAACAAACATAAACGATGCTGAAATTTGTCTTCAGATTTATGCCTAATGATCCTTTAATGCAATCCATGTTTATAAAACATCATGCATGTTGCACATTTGACAACACTCATGACCTCTGACCTTTGCGATAGGTAAACTAAATTAATATGCATAGAAAGTCTTATCATCAGCTACCTTTGTGCCAAATTTGATTGAAATTTGCAAAAACACAGTGATCACAAATTAGATTTTTTACACATTTGCTGACCTCTTGTTATCCTTGACCTTTCCAAGGGTTCATCCAAATTAGTACACACAGAAAAGTCTTACTACATGTATCAGGTATCTCTGTCCCAAGCTGAGCTTGAAGTTGAACAGTCTTAGGTCCAATGCCAAGTGGAGGGAGAGGGCAGTGGCGAGGTGTTGGGTGGGTGAGGGTCAAGCTGTCGAAACTAATTTCAAGTCTAGTGGCGTCATATTTCAGGACCCATCTTTTTCACTCTGCTGCTTAGCACTAGCACTCACGCTGTCCACCTCAGAGAGCCAGCTCAGTCTTTCTCTGTCGTTATTACAGAGATGATGAACCCAGGTAGGGATGCACAATCGCTGAGATATCCAAACTATTTTTTTTTAACCACCAAATTCTGGATAACTGAACTGATAGATTCTCAGTCACCAAATTTTGCAACTGAATTTCAAAATAATATTTCAAAACTGCTGAGTTTCCCATGAGAGAATTCAATCTGGTTGGTACATTGCTTAACAACCCAACAGCAAGAAGACTTTCTCACCGATTCAATCTGTCAGATAAACATTGGGCACCAGCTTGATGAGTTTTCTGACCTTGCCCTGCGGTCAGGGGGGCATTGGGTTTCCCTGACATTTCAGGGACTCCGGTGGAGTTGACCCTAAGACTGTGAAAACAGTGTCTGAGAAAAATCAATTTTTGTCACAATATGGCTATTTTCGACCCATTTCTGGATACCTTGTGACTCCGACGCTTGAGGGAGGTCACTGTAATTGGTATGTTTAGAAAAGCCTTGCTACAAATTATCCATGGGCAAAGTTTGAAGACTGGTTTGAATGGTCTCCAAGAAAATGCCAATGTTAATGTTTACCACGGACAACGGCTTAAGGCGGACGAATGACCACTGGCCCAGTACACAAACCCACATTCGCTATCGCACGTAAGCCAAAAAGGATTGAAACATAGTCCTCTGAAGTCTTCTTTAACCCTTTTAGCCCCAAGGTCCCATTTCTTAAATTTTGGAGGTGTTGCCTAACGACTATGTACCAGTTGCAGGAGATGGCTTGAATATAATTCAAGGGTAGTGCCAGATTAGCTTGGCGCCTTCAGGCACCAAGCTAATCTGGCACTACCCTTGAATTATCATGGTCAAGCCATCTCCTGCTGTAGCCATCAGCTAAAAAAAATTAAAAGAGATAATAAGGAATAGATGCATCAATCTGGGTCCACTGAACAATCAACAAGCTATCTGCTATGGGACAAAACAAAACTTACTTGAGCTAGATAATACAAATGTACAATCATAAGGACATGCTGTACAACCACTTGCAACTTTAAAACTGAGGTGACACACATTAAATCCTCTTGTTGATCTTGCTTACTGTTTACAGAACTGGTGGCAGAACAAAAGCGCATAAAACTTTGTCAGCCAAAGAATTTCTTGTACACTGTGAATCCTGACAAGAAATACCACTGACAGACAAGGGGATAAAAAGTTTATCATCAAAACATTCAATTTGGATGCCAATCAAAATACATTTATTCATTTCAAACTTCACTTACTCTACATTGCAGGCTTGTTACTATCAAACAACCCGTTTCTTTTTCATACATTTATGTACAATATATACAGCTAACTTTTAAACTTGCACACACAACATGCAAGACACCACATTCAAAGCCCTTTCACCTAACAATTGCCTCCAATCATGCAAATAAAACTATATACTAAATGTACACTGAAATTATCTCAGCAACATGACAGTCAGACGTTTAACCTTTGGCTGTTGGTAGACATTTTTGTCAAGGCGAATTTTACAGAAAACACCTTTACAAAACGTTATACCAGCAATTGAAGCGTTAATCCATTGTCTTAAAACGTTTTTAACCCATTTCACCCTGAGGCTGATTTTGTAAAATTTGCTTATTGTCCTACGAAGGCTGCATTACTGATTAGGAGATAGATCCACTGTTTTAGTTCAAGGGTGATGCCAGCATAGCTTGGCGCCTCAGGCACCAAGCTATGCTGGCACCACCCTTGAACTGTCAGTCAAATTTATTTTAAGCAATGAGAGTATCAGGATGAAAAGGGTTAAGCAAACAATGCTGCTAAAAGGTTTCAGTTTGACCTAAGTATTGTAGACTCCCAAATCAATGGACATTTTCTTTCACTAACAACACGGTTATGCAGCACGCACATGTTCAAACTATGCTGATGCTGCTCCTAATATGCAATACAGAGAAATCAACCCTTCAGCACAATTAGCAAGCTTGCTAGCTAACTCTATTATAGTGCATTGGTAATGCTCGTGAACGTTTTTCCGCAATAATTTCTTGGGATGGGAGTTTAACCCATATCATACTGAGGCTAAAACTTCAAATTTGTACACTGCCATAATTATGCAAGCTACATTATAGTATTTGCACGCTAAATAAACCTAAGACCATTTAGCAACACACATCCAATATCAAGAGCTACAGACAGCGCAGACAGTAAGGAGGGTTTTAAAAAGGAAAATACAGGTGAATGGACCAAGGGTAGACAGAAAGACATGCCCCAGAATAGAGGGGGAAACCCACCCTGTGGGGATGACCAGGGTGACCCTGGGAACTAAAAAGTAGTTAACCCCCACCCAAGTCCCCCAGGGCAGACGCGGGTGGGGGTATTCCGAATGATAAGGGTTAAATACAATTTTATGATAAACTTACAATTATACCGGACTAAATTCTTAAAAATGAATGTTGTCTACCTGGCTGTTTGTAATCTACATCATGTTGTGAAGTAAACATAATTCATCATGATATTGCATTTGTATATATGACAGCCGAGTTCTGTACTTTGCCAATAATAATTAGCACACAATTTGACCCAATCATACCTGAGAGCTGAGAAGAACAGTAGGCTTATGGTTAATGAAAATCAGTTGGGTATAAAGGAAAAAACTGCCTTTTCAGTAAAAAGATTCTAAAAATTTCACTGCTTTAGAAATATTTGCAAAAAAACATGGTTGACGAGCATTGCAGAAGCCAAATGCATCCAGACCTGTGCACTATGTCTAAATGGATTCCGTACACAATGTCTACTCAATCCTGCTGCTCCTCCTTGCTCATGGGCAAGACAACGTCAAATTTCAAGCTGAAAAAGTTCACAGTAAGGAAATCAGCCGAAAAATACCTTTTCCGATCATCAAACACTTAACACTGCAGAATCACGAATGAAATGCACCTTACAAAATGACATGATTACATAATGTGTCTCCCATGCAAATGTGCAGGTGCTCAGAGGAAAACTGTTTTATGTCAGACCTACTTCAGAGAGGAATTGAACAGGTGATAAGAAATTTCAAGAACTTATAGTCATCATCTGAAAGTGTGAAGACCGTACTCGCAACCTTGCACGGCAGAACAATTATTTTCAAAGAATGGTTTACATACGTTGATGACCCAAACATTCTCAAATGTGCATCAGTAAAACTCTCTTTGGAAATTTCTCTGCATCAGATTGCCGTCTGTGCATCTCAGGTGGAGAGCTGTGCTTCATCAGAAATACAGTAGAAGCTAGAGCAATTTTAGGAGCTAAAGAAGATAAATGTCAGCTCCTGTCAGCACTGAGAACTGCAGCTTTGCAACACGGCCAGCGACGAAAGGGTTAATCAAACCAAGTCTGCCATGGCACCATACACTGAACATGTACACTGCTTCATAAAAATGAGCAATAAAAAAAGAACCTCTCAATGGAATGACAATTAAGCATTGAATCATCTGTGTTGGGTTACTTTGAGGGTTACATAGTGGTATTGTAGTCCAATGAAGATGATTATCAGACCGACGTGCCAAAGGCGCGGAGGTCTGATAATCAGCTTCAGAGGACTGCAAACCACGATGTAACCCGAGAAGTAACCCAACACAGACGGTTCAATGCCATTGTCGTTCAGTCTAAATTACACCCTATTTGAAGTCTCGAGTGTATGTCTCACATCAGGAGTAAAAAGCCAAATATTTCTGACGTCAGATTGAATTTTCTAGGAATTACACAGGGGACACAACTCTTTGTGCATTAGCTACCATGCCCGGTTGCGCAAACGTGCTCGATTTTTGCCGCTGGAATTTCAAACGTTTACAAGCGGTGCTGCTTCTATGCAGCCAGTGAAATTTCAGAATCTGTAGCAATCAAGTGCGGACTTTTCTCACTGGGTTCAAGTGATAGAACTTCTAAATTTTGAGCGCAGGACTGCGTGGCAAGCGACTGGCTATACGTTAGGTCTGATTTCGTACATGAAGCATGTATTGTTGACCATCTTTCGCCAACCAGTACTGAGCTCATACATGCATTCAACAATGACTCGATCTTTTCAACAAAAACTAAAATGTCATAGATCTGTCACATTTTCTTTATTTATTTCACTTTCTCTCTTACTGCACGAGTGGCAACAGACTTTTCTAAAAGGCATACGTCGGTGCTGACATGGAGCGCAATGGAAAGTTTCAAGCCGTCTCGGTTCAGAGTTTGAATTGCGACACATTTGTGTAGCACTTGCATAGTGTGCTCACCGCTTGAGTAATGCCGAAATAAGGTACATTTGTTTTATTTCTCTATGGTCTGCCACCATTTGATCTTTGCGTTTTCCGTTTATTTATGATGCACGGTGCCGGACAGACCCGATATAAGCGTTCAGTCGAAAGACCTATGACAGATTCATGCGCGATACTGAATTGCGGATTGGCCTGCTGATTAAAAATTATGGGTATGGCAATGGTTCTAGGAGGTAGGCATTGGGGCATTGAACCCCCTGCGATTTTTAGATGCTGACCAATCACAGCGTCGGCAAATGGAGTGACTGAACGACAATGTTTCATATTGTCAAGCATTATTTCCGTGTTTGCCAACTTACTCTGTCCCAGGTATGAAATACCCACATTTTGGACTTTGTCCTCCGAGGACTGCATTACAATTTCGGAGACAGATCGACCATGATAGTTCGAGGGAGGCGGTAGAATAGCTTGGCACCTATAGGTGCCAAGCTATTCTACCACCACCCTTGATCTATCATGGTCGAGCCATATCTTGCTGTTGGGTGTGTCAGGACCGAACGAGTTAACCCGTAGGTTGTCGGTAGGCTAATGATTCCTGCAGGAATTATCACGACCAAACGTGCTACTGACAGCCAAAGGGTTAATAGATTACAATTGTATACAATCGAGAGTCACTATTTTCTTCTGCCATCATTTTCTGCATCTTTAATTTTTAGTTACCAGGTACATCACACTTTCATGTGGAGACATTTGTCATCAGATATCTGTAGTCAATCATGACCTGGGTACTGTGTCTGCGACGCTTGTCGAAAGAATGTGTACAGTATGGGGCACAAGTTGATGCTTGCAACCAACATTGGAACACTCACAGTCACACTGCAGTCACATTTGTTGAAAGTCGAGTTAACCCTGGATGAGTACCTCAATCTGAGGATTTAACTGAAGCAGAGTCTTGTCAGCATGAGGCACAAATTTTCTTACAAGGGATTCTTGAAATATGCCTGTGGGTTTGTGATTTTAGACCTTATGTCTGGAATCCGTCAATTCCAAAATCACAGACCAGAACACAATTTTGACTCTTGCAGATGGACTCGTCAGAGAAGTTTCCGTCTTTATCACCCATACCACATTCCACACACAGGTGAGTCATCACATGAGTGGAGCATAACATGCATGTCATTTTACAGTACAGTATTAACTCATTCGCGGCCATCCGCATCCGGATGCACGGCATGAGCTGCGCATCAGGATGCCGCTGGCCGCGAATGAGTTAACCCTTTGGATGTTGGTAGCCATTTTGGTTCATAGGATTCCTGGAGGAATCATCACGACCAAAACCGCTACTGACAGCCAAATGCTTGACAATTTCTGCACTCTCAGAGCACAGCTCAAGCAGCAATACCATCTATTGCTAAACACTTTAATTTTAGTCTGTATCATGTACCAGTAATCAACACACTAACTGTAATTAGGGACAGTCTCTTTCAATGCCCAAGACGTCCCTAAGACATAGTTTAGTTTTTGCAATCTACTAGTTGTGCACCAAATTTGCCTGACAGATAATAACTGGTTGATATCTACTTGCTGCATTGTCAAACAACACACAATTCACCCTCTGAATGTCACAGTTATTGTGTGCTGGTCTGTGATTTGTTTACCCTACCGCTTTGAGCCGTAAAGTCCAAAATCACAGACTAGAACATATGCTTGATGTGACTCTTGTATGAATCATCGCACAAGAAATGCTCCATCAAAGAGCGCACACCCACACACATACACACACTCTGGTTGTCACAGTATTTGTGTAATAGTCTGCAATTTTGTTCTTACTGCTTCAGCGCAGTAAGATCCAAAATAATAGATCAGCACATATCTTGATGTGATTCCTACATGAATCATCCAACAAGAAATGCCCACAGAGTGATCACACATACACACACACTCGCAAGTGATACAGCAAGACCACATCAACCGAACTGAAAGCTAAAGCCTCCTGATCCTGGGAACCCACTGGCACCACCTGCACCCCCAGGACCACCAAAAGAAAATCCATGCATGCCACCACCTCCAAAGAATGCCTGGAAAATCTGGTTGGGATCCACATCTGAAAAAGACCACAAGAAATAAGATAATGTGCAACTTCACACATTTCTTTTACTGGTGGTACGTAACCCACAATACGACTTCAACTGTAGCGACAACTGGAGCAGATCTTAGCAAGAGACACAGCCCTGTGATATCTGTGGGCATGTGAATCTGTTTCTTGCACATAAAATTTACACTCAAATTATTCAAAACCCTGTCTCATAACCAACACTTGAAGTGCCATTCAATGTCCTGTAACAAAAGTTCACTTCATAATAAAGATGGCCCGCCAAATCCTCCTACTTTTTAAATGCTGATATTTATCTGACAATTATATAGCATACTGTTTCGTCACAAATATCTGGCATGTAAAATTATTTCAATTTCCTGAAAACATTACCATGCTAAAAAAGTTCACACTCTGTGGAGTTCAGGAACTTTTTTTGTCAAAGAGTTAAATTGTGCATGCAGCCACAGGTACTGTAAACAAGTATAAATAACCGGTGACTGTCTGCACGATTGGGCTCCGATACTAAACAGATGTGCAACAGTGAATGCTCTCACCAGAATAGCCGTCACCACCCATTTCCTCCAAGTCCTGGCCGTTGTCATACCGCGCTCGCTTTTTGCCATCAGACAGTATACTGTATGCCTCCCCAAGCTCCTTAAACTTCTTCTCCTCCTCCTTCTGAACCTCTTTTGTTGCATGGGCATGACGATCTAAACAAAGACAGATCACTTTGAGTATTTATGCTGATCAGTAACTGTGACATTCATTGCATGGGCATGATCTACTTACAGAGATCTTTTCAGCTCTGTATAATTATGCTTATCAATATTAGCAATGACTACAGTGAACGCAAGATTTGAAACTGACATTAATCAATCTCAATTTGGAACAAACAATATCTACAGAACACGTGAGCCAATAAAAAAGTATCTTAAAAAAATAACGGTTTCACTATCAGCAACTAAAATTGTCCCTGAATCCCCTGCAGATTCATGTTCTGAAACACCTGGGATGTGAATGAGGACAGTAAGAGGCATCAATCCTCGTGAGCCCCCACATCTGCGGAGACACATGAGGATCTATGAATCTTGCAGTTGGGCGTTAACTGGGATGTTCTAGAAAGGATACAAACAGCCAAACACATGCCTTTCAACCTGCATCGACACTGGAACCACCGATATCAACTGACAGACAAACTGTGTACCAAATCTGTACACACAAGAACTGCTTACAAACCTACCTGGATGGTGTACAAGTGCTCGTTTTTTATACGCTTTCTTGATTTCATCATCTGAAGCCGACTTGTTGACCCCCAGAATCTTGTAATAATCTTTTCGCTTGCTTCTCTTCAGTGCTATCTTTGCTTCATTCAACAAATGCTTGTGTTCTGAAACAGACATGGGTGTGTTTGTGTGTACACTGACAAGATCATTGTAGTTAATAGTGGCACTGACAATAAAATCAATAAAAATAATTCATGTTGTTTATGTTTTAAGTTCACAAGAAGTTCAGGCTGTGATCATATGATAATGGAGTCTTATTAAACCCTCTAATTAGACTATGAGAGACTGAAATTTTAAGGGTGCTTTTTTCTTTAATTTCAGAGGATGATGCCTGCCATCTGCTGATGAAGCACATTTCTGAAGAAGGCAGAGACCGCCAGTAGTCTGCACACTTTAAACAGTGTATCCTGACAAAACTGTGTTATTGCTGAGGTCTCAAACATGGACATTTCTTTAATTTGACCCAAAACGACAGAATGACACAATTTTCAAATCGCAATAACTCAAAAACCGTTTAAGATATCCCCACAAAATTTTGCAAGCAAGCTCATCTTAATGTTTACATTCAGAAAACTATGAAGAAGTTATGGTCTTTTGACTGAAACTGAAAAATCAGAGGAACACATTTGCACTGGGTAGATGTACGTGGGGGTGGATTTGCGCCGAGTACATTTCGGTTAGTAGTGTCAAGCTCGGAAGTGTTATGTCCAAATATAACAAAACTGACCATTTCAGCACCCATGGCGGTAATCTGAAGGATATTGTGCCGATAACAGATAGATGTGATTACTTGACCAGATCAAAATGTCGTCTTACGACTCAGACATTTTGATTCGGGTCTCGTAATCACATCTGCCTGTTATCGGCACAATATCAAGCAAAATGCTGCTCAATATAATTTATATACCCAGTCCAAAACAAAACTTTACCTTCGCTTTGTGCCCTTCACTCTGTGCGACCATTTTGGGTTTTGCATACCGAGACTATCGTGCACAGCGAAATAAAACATGCATATTCACAAAATGATTTTAATAAATAAGCAAAGTTTAGCAATGAAATACCCCTAGCAGCAATATGCAACTTGAAAAAGAAAAAAATAGTAGCGAACAAACAATAAAACATAACTCCACTACAGGTGCTATGTGAAGCACACGACAGCTTTGTTGACGCAAGGGAGCCAACTGTGTTGAGTGATTTTAAGCGTTTGGCTGTTCCGTCAAAGATCCTAAATAGTAGGATCTTTGGTTCCGTCTACTTCCTACACTAATACAGTTTCGGTGGTTTTTTTTTTAGCTTGTAATGTTGCATTTTGCGACTCCAGTTTGCGTTACATATCTACAACAATGAAGGTTTCAAGTTACAGGTTAGTGTCTTTAGCTTTTTGTACTCTTTGTATCACTTTTTAATGACGTTTAATACAAGTGCCGAAGCACACGACCACAGCGATGGCACGTACACGGACGAGAAAAGTATCTTCAGCATTGGTGAAGAACCGCAAGTATAAAATTAATCAAAGTGTTAATGTTGTCATAGTTGAAAAAGATACACTAGTGTTGCAGCAGAACAGTATTTTGTGTTTTATTTCGTAAGACCCTGGCTTGAGAATCCATCAACAACTTTGCCAGGGCCGCAAGGCTTTTCAGGAAGCAAAGTATATGGAGCTCATGAATAATTAATTTGCTTGTTATACAATATATCAGTACATGTGTCAAAGAAGGGAAAAAAATATGGAGTGGGTGTGTGTGTATACACATATATATATATATGGTCAAGAGTACGACTGGGTGTCTAAATGGTGTGACAAGCACCCTGCATTTTCAAAAGCAAAATAATTTTAATATTTCATATAAATCTGATGTACCTTTGCATACATAAACATTGACACTAAGTAAAATTTTTATGTTATTTGCAGTTTGGTTATTATTGAACTTTGAAGTTTAAAGTTTGAACATAACATTTACAATGTCACACATTTAACAATTCACAACAAGCACAAGCTGTAAGCAACTTTTTTGCATTTGTATGTTTCAAAGTATGTTCCCCATCCAGAATAAATGGTATGTCTATAAATAAAGTTTGTGAGTGGAAAATGCAACCTTTTATGCCATAAAAACTGTTTGAACATAACTTTACACCATAATTTCCAAAAGCCACTAATTTTTAATTCTACTTGGAGAACTAATTTTAAAATGGTATGCTAAATGCACAGAAACAAGTCTCTAATTTAAGTGCAAAAGCCAATTGAAAAAATAATGTTTAAATAGTTCTGAATACTGACAAAGTTGTTCAATACACCTTCACTGCAATGTTATTCTCATTTTTTTTTATCTCATGCAATCAAATACAGCTTCTGTAAGCTAAAAATGACTACACAAGATGACTTTTATCTGCTGTTAACTATTCCAATAGAAAATAAGCCAATTTTTACAAACTGAGCCGAGTTTTGGCACAAATTGAATTACATTCACAAGATTGAACATAACTTTACTATATCTATCTATATCCCGTAGTCTTGCCGACCGTTGGGGCACCACTGATGACTTGGCAACCAGCTCCCTCCATTCCTCTCTGTTCTCTGCCATTTTCAGCGTATCGCCCAGCTTCAGTCCTGTCCACTCCGAGATATTGTCCTCCCATCTTTTTCTCTGTCTTCCTCTCCTTCGTCCTCCTTGCACAGTGCCTTGCAGGATTGTTTTGGCAAGCCCTGCTGAATGTGTGACATGCCCATACCACTTCAGTTTGCGTTTTCTCACAATGGCTAATAAGTCTTCATAGGGCCCGATGGCTTGCCTGGTTCTGCTTCCCACTTCCTCGTTTGTGATGTGATCTCTGTATGAGATGCCAAGCAGCCTTCGAAAACATCTCATTTCAGTGGCTTGTATCCTCCTTTCAAGGTCTGCTGTGAGGGTCCATGACTCGCAGGCATACAAGAACACTGAGATGACTAAGGAGCGCATCAGTCTGATCTTGGAGCAGAGTGTGATGTTTCTGTCCTTCCATATGGTCTTCAATCTTGTCAGTGCTGTTGTTGTCTGCGCAATCCTGGACAGTATTTCTGGTTTTGATCCCTCATCTGTCACAATGGCTCCTAAGTATTTGAATTTCTTAACGGTTTCCAGGTTTTGGCCTCCAACCATGATTTCAGAGCCAATGCCACTGGCGTTATTGGTCATCAGTTTGGTCTTCTCTGCACTGATTTCCATCCCATATGCAATGGCTGTACTATCCAGCTTTTCCACCAGCTGAGCTAGCTCCTTCTCTGTTCCTGCAAGGCCATCAATGTCGTCCGCAAAGCGCAAGTTCGTGATTGTTCTGCTTCCAATACTGACAGTTCCTTCATGATCTTTCAGAGCGTCCGTCATGATTCTTTCCAGGAAGATGTTGAAAAGAGTAGGTGAGAGCAAGCAGCCTTGTCATAACTTTACACCTTCACCAAATATATTTTTGGTCTCACAAGGGCAAATCACAAACTCTTTGGAAAAAATAAGTATGCATACCAATCCCACTAACAAGCACAGCCATTATACCAAACTAGCGATGTTTACGTGATTTTCAAAAAGGGCTGTTGCAACTTTTCAAGTGTTTGTACATAACTTTACACCTTCAGACTTGCACACAGGAAAAATCTTAAGATTATTCAAAAAAAGGGTCTCTAAAGAAGACACTATCATCGAGCCTTCTTTCACCTATAAGCAGTGTGCATACTGTTCTGGTAAAATTTCATTTGTTAGTCCATCATAATTACATAAACAGTAGCAAGAAGACTGAAAAACAGGATGCATGAACATAACTTTACACAGTCACATTCACACATTTGCCTTGTAACTTAATAATAATAATAATGAGTATTTATATAGCGCTTAATCTTACTCAAAAGCTCTAAGCGCTTTACAATCTGTACACAAAAATAAAAATACAATGACATATGCACATAACAAACAAAACACAATGCCCGAACACACCACTTTTACAATAAACTAAACAACAATACCTACATAATAATTTATATTCTAATTAACATTCAGTCTAAACAAGGAGGATTGCAGAACTACAACTAAGGCATCAAACACTGGCAGTTATTCAAAGTAAAGCTTGAAGAGGTGAGTTTTCAACGACCTCTTGAAGTCAGAGACAGACTCACTGTTTCTGACCTCAAGAGGAAGTGTATTCCATAACACTGGGGCTTGATAAACAAAAGTGCGCTGACCAAATGTTTTAGTTTGGACAGAAGGTACACACAACTTCCGTTTATCAGAAGAGGAGCGGAGCTCACGAGAGGGTGTATACACATGCAGCAAAGAGGACAAGTATTCTGGGCTGTTCTTGACAAGTAGAATTATTTAGAAATTTGTTGATTGCCTGTAGTGTACAAAAGAAGAATGGCGTTTGCACTAATATGATTTCATGACACAAACATGAAATAGAAAGGTAAAAAATAATAACATGGCGTGTTTGAACATAACATGACGACACAGGACCATTTTCTAAAGCACAAAAGTAAAGGTGCAGAGTTATGAAATGCAGATTTGAAAGCTGTTTGTGATGATAAATATTAAGATAGTGCATGCATAAAGGTTAATGCACAAATTTCAATGCACAACAGGAAATGTAATCATCATTGCATGAACGTAACATGACACGACGCAGAGTTATGTTCATGAGAAATAGCTGTGACATTAACTTGTTTTGCAGTCACTAAAATTTATAGGTCTTCAAAAATTCATATTTTCTAGATTTATCTGGTTATCTTACTTACTTTATTGCAGGACAGTCAAAGAAATGAAATTGGTGTTTGTTCATAACTTTACACAATGCATGTGATGTACTGATGGTGTAAAGTTATGTACAAACAAAAAACAAAGAAATGTTTATCCTAGAAGGTATCACATGCTTTATTATTATAAAAAAGTAAACAGCATCTTTTCAGCTATTGGTAGTTTTTAATATAAAGTGATTCTTGTGATTTTAGGTGATAAATGTTTGAACGTAACTTTACATCCCACAAAGATGTGTCAAGTTATGTTCAAGAGGAAAAATTGAAAAGAGTTTCAAATGTGTAACTATTTTTATGTGTTGGCATCATCTACTATATGATTTGCAACAAAATTTACTGTTCAACAAAAATAATGTGCATACTGGTTTGAACATAACATTTACACACCAGCACACAGAAAAAAATACAATAAAATTATGTCAACTGAACAAAATTAGGTATTTTTGGGCCTACCAAGGTCTTGTCTAAATAAGTATAGTGCTACTATAGATTTATAGCAGAATAAGTGAAAAGAAAATAATATATCTATAAAGTTTGCTGGACTGCTTAAACATAACAATTTACACCCAAAATTTGGACGCATACTGCAAACTTCGTAAAGGGTTTCTTTCATCTATCACCCATGCATCCTCTTCAAAACCTTGATATAAATCACTACACCAGTTGTTTTCAGCAAAAAAACCAGATTAGTAGAGATGAATAAGTGCCTAAACTGTTTGAACATTACTCAACATTTACACCATTCCGAGTATAAATCTTCAAAACTGGATCATTTAATTTTCCATGTAAGAACCACAAACCTTTCATTATAAAAACAAAGAACATACTCTACAAAATATGTATTTTTCTTTTAAATTTTTTTTTTGAAAAATACTTACCGATGGTATTACTGATAGGCAGTCTCCGTGTTTATGCGTATTCCTCATTCGTTTTTTGTCGGTTTCGATCTTCCCCGATGGCCGGGTAAGGCCTCGGACATTGTCAAATACATACAAATCCCCTGAGTGGCCTCCCTATCCTCCAGATAGCCTCCCTTCTCAATCTCACGAGAGAGTCCGGTATTACCAGTTCTATACTTAGCTGCCATTTTGTTCGGTTCCGTTGTTTTCAGTCTCCGTGTTTATGCGTATTTTTCATTCGTTTTTGTCGGTTTCGATCTTCCCCGATGGCCGGGTAAGGCCTTGGACATTTTCTCGCCCGGCGATTACAGCTTACTGGGGGCAATTTCCGTGGAATTACGGCGTTTTGGCCTTTTCTTTCGACTTCGTCTCCGTCGGTCGGTTGCAACGGTCGTACATTTGGCCTTCGTGGCCCCGAGCGGTTATCCTCTGTTTGTTGCAGTAGCCAACTTAGAACGTGCCCAGACTGCGGCGACTTCCCGTGGCCGTCGGATTTACACCTGCGCTGCTTGCCGTGCTCGGGCTGCGCATCGGATAAGACTTGTGCTGTTTGGGAAGAAGACCGTTGGTCTCAGATGTGGAGCTTCATCATCGCAAGCGCCCCATTCCTTCTTCTACGGCTCCAGTCCCACCAGCCCCTCCCAATTCGGCCGCAGTCGACGAGTTGTCCAGTCGCTCTCGGTCCCCGGACTCCGTTCGCTCAATCACTCTACACTCCCGTGCCCTGGTTCCAGTACCCTTGCAGGTATTTTCGTCTATCCCACCGGACAAGGTGACGGACGCTGTCCCTTCTGCTGTGGGAAGTAAGTTCTTTTCCTCTCCTATGCGTTCTCGCTCTCAGGAGCGCTGTCTACTTTATATTGTAGACAAGGGGATTGGAAGGCCAAATGTACGACCGTTGCAACCGACCGACGGAGATGAAGTCGAAAGAAAAGGCCAAAACGCCGTAATTCCACAAAATTGCCCCAGTAAGCTGTAATCGCCAGGCGAGACAATGTCCGAGGCCTTACCCGGCCATCAGGGAAGATCGAAACTGACGAAAACGAATGAGGAATACACATAAACACGGAGACTGCCTATCAGTAATACCATCGGTAACGTTTTTGAAGAAACAAAACACATAAGTTTTAATAATTGACCATTTGTTAAAATGTGTTATAGTAGTATGATTTCTGCTGGCAAAATTTACAACACGTGTTATGTTCAAGCAGGCTCTTATATTATGGTGAATTATGCAAAAGCAACTCACTCTAGAAAATCACCAACTCAATGGTAATTTAGGCCAACACTGCAAACATCTTATGTGACAGTAACAGTGATTTTTCATAGTGCAGCATGCCTTTGAAAATCCGAGTTCCATGGAGCATGTGTGAAATGTGTCACGTTTTGTTCTCAAGTTATAATTCGGATTTGGTCAAGCAAACTGTGATAATGTCCCAAATTCTTCTGTGGTAACCCAAAAATCATGTATCTCTGGAAACCTTATCCATTTCCCTACAACATGATGTATGCCTTAGTTTGATCTGACCACTTCTGATAATTTTGTAGCAGGTTTTGTGAGGGAGGGTGTAGATTTTACCACTAGACACCCAGTCGTACTCTTGACCATATATATATACACTTCATAAAGTTTTTCCCTTCTTTGACAGATGTATTGATATATTGTATAACAAGCAAATTAATATTCTTGAATTTGCTTGCTATACATTTACTTTCCTTCCCAAAATCTCTTGCGTGCCAAGAAGACTCAACGATCTTGATGATACTTGCATTTTCAAACGGAAACGCAAAATATGCTCATACTGCAACATTAACAAGCTCCTATTTGTAGTAGTAATAAAATACTTCTTAGTGTGTATGAAAGTTCAAAATTTATATCCCACACACACACACGAACGGAGAAAAGACAACAGGAAATGTGCGAGTCGCTGGACTGACAAGTGAAATTGACGAGATGTCAGCTGACAATATCGTTAACCTGAGATAAGAACTAAATAAACAAACCTGCTGGCATTTTCCGCAAATATGCTGTAACGAACGCATTTCGTACATGTTTGGGTAGGAAGACGTTATGACGTCATTAGCAGTTGGACTGGAGGTTCACAACAGGTAATGTAGAGGTGAGCAATGTTCACGTGTGGGAGTGACAGAGTTGTATCGTGAACTGATGTTAGTCAGAGATGTCATATCAGCCGAGTTGAGCGGACGTGTTCGTTGGTGCTCTGAGAAAGAATTCTTCTAGGGAACTCTATAGCTGTATATAGAATACAGGTATTTATTATTGTTATTATCGGTATTTATAATGACCTGTAAAGCTATTCATACGAAAAGGGAAAGTATTGTTTTTTTATGAATTATTATGACTAGAGTGCAGAAGGGCCCATGTTTGAAGGAAGTGCGATGGCTCGTGTCAATACTTGTTTGGTCATGTAATTATTATATGTGATATAGTTTATAACTAGGATGTCATGTTGTATTTATTTATATGTGAAAATGTGGGACTGAAATAGGAAGGTAATTCAGTGTATAATTAGGTATACCTAATGATGAATGAATGTGCAGTAATATGTTATAAATTGAAGGTGAGCTGCGATTGTAATATTTGGCTCATAATTCATTGTGTGTAGGTACGCAAAATGTGTGCACAGTGTTAAAGTGGCTATAGGAATTGTCATAAGAATTGTGACAATAGTGACTGTAGTAGTATGGTGGCATAGAGAAGACATTTTACAAAGGAAATGATCTCGAGCACTCTGAATTATAATAATGTGTCGAGGACACATAAAGACTCTTTAAGTATAAGAGCGAACATTTACGATTGTATAAATGTTGTATACAGCGGCCGGTACGGAGCGGAACTCCTCTGGTATGTGGCTGATGAAGCTGTCCTTATAGCATCGTCTACGTGACCGGATGCGGACATCATCACGCCTTCATCTTTCCTTCGTCTACCATCACTGGTGCAGACGTGCAGCAACGGTAACGAAGTAAGCCTACAGATTTGAGCTACAGGACCACATGCAGTGTTCCTCCAGTGTAGCCTATGTCGCCTAGCGTCGTTGATAATTCCACGCCTAGGAATATTCTAATCTGTAAGTACTGTCATTGACTATTACCGTTCAGTTCGGGAATCTCCGTCAAGTCAAGTCGTCGATGTGATATCATTGACTGTGTCGACACTAGTGTGAAGAGAAGAGCCGAGTGACGTCTCGAGAAAGAGACAACGACTTCTGCGGTAGTGATTGACTGTGTAAGCGTCAAATTCATACATAGCTTATACTTACTTACTTACTTATGCCTGTCACCCCTACCCGGGTATAGGCCGTCGACGAGAGGCCTCCAGCAACTCCTGTCCTGTGCTTTTCCTTCGATTCTACTCCAGGTGGTTCCCAGTCTCTTGATGTCTGCTTGGAGGTCTCGACGCCAGGAGTTTCTCGGCCTACCTCTTTTCCTCTTTCCCTGGGGGTTCCATGACAATGCCTGCCTAGTGATACTGGAAGCTGGCTTTCTCAGACTGTGACCGATCCATCCCCATCTTCTTAATTCTTGGCCCAAGAGGTTCCCAGCCCCTCAGCGCTCTCTGTGCCACTGGTGACAGCATGAGTGCTGCTACTCCTGTATGGGGGGCATTCTCCTCTTCATGACCTGAATACAGAATCATCTCCCCACTTAACAGCCTTTTCTGGCCAGACTGCGTCCATCTGGCTTCACTGATACCTAGCAGGGAAAGGTTGTACTTTTGCATTTCCGCTGCTATCTGGGCAGCCTTGCCGCTCTGGTACATGGTCTTGACGTTCCATGTGCCCATGGTTGTGTCCCTGGATAGAGAGAGGCGGCTCAGTCCTGTGGCTTCCGAAGACTTCCGGCTTTCACCACAGGACGTCATAAGTCTTCTAGTAGAAGAACCTTCCTCCTCCAGGAAAGGAATTACTGTTAGTCTTTTTGTCGGCGTTTTTGTAGCTATTTCCTTTTTTGCAGGGTGGGGAAGCTACCCCCACGCCCAACCCCCTTACTAGGAGGACCAGGGGTTTTCTGTCGGGGTCACCTTCCCTTAGACCATGTTGGTTCACGGCACCTTATTTCATTCGGTGCACCCCTCACCCAGGGGACGCGCCTCAACGCCATATGGTCCCAGCGCGAGGACATAGCTTATACGCCACTTATTAATTATTTGTGTGAACTTGTTTATATGGTGATGTGAATTGAGTGATTTAATGTATATGTTCATGAGTGTATGGGAAATAGCAAAACAGAGGGCAAAGAGAGATAACTGTGTAGCCTTTGTCCTTGTAAGCACGTGTGTGGTGGTGGATGAAAGAGTATAGTAAACAGAGTTAGAACACCCACCTTTATACTGATTGTCAGAAAGCCCACGCACACACTCATTCCATTAGACTAAACATATTTATACATATAACAATTTAATTCAATACAACACGAAAACCCTTTGTTACATATGCGTGACCTAGTTACAAGTAGAATTTACTCAGGAACACACATGGTCATACAATGCACCGATGTCTTCAGAGTCAGACGAAATCTATGCCCCGAGTCGACAGTGATACGCAGTTGTATGCCATTCATGTGATTTGTCTGAACACCACAATCAAAATGAATGACACGAGGCATAGTTTGTTTTGTAGTGGGTACATAAACTATATTAAGCAACAGTTTTGTATGATATAATGCCAATAAACAGACTCTCGGGTCTCATAATCACATCTGATTATATATATATATATATATATATATATATATATATATATATATATATATATATATATATATATATATATATATATATTATAAAAGCAACATTTTGCCTGATATAGTGCAGACAACAGGCAGATGTGTTTACGAAACATGAATCAAAATGTCCGAGTCATAAGAGGAGGACATTTGATTCGGGTCAAGTAATAACATCTGTCGGTTATCGGCACGATATCAAGCAAAATGTTGCTCAATATAAGTTATGTACCCAGTCCAAAACAAAACACTCATTTTGCCGCTGATTGCTGTGTACAGACAAAACACGTGAATGGCAGATGACTACATATCGCTGTCGACTCAACGCATAGATTTCATCTATGAGCGCATCCAGTGCTTTGTATAACCATGTGTGTTACCGACTAAATTCTACTCGTTACTAGATAATGCATAATTGTCGAAAATGCCAGCAGGTTTGTTTATTTAGTTCTTTTCTCAGGTCATCGCTTTCACCAGCTGACATCTAGTCAATTTCAATAGTCAGTCCAGCGACTCGCACGTTTCTTGGCGTCTCCGCCAAATTTCGAACGTTCGTACACAATATGAAGTATTTCGTTACTACTACATATAAGAAGCTTGTTAATGTTGCTGTATGAAAATATTTCGCGTTTCCATTTTGAAAAATGTACATATCATCAAGATCGAATCTTGGCGCGCAAGGGATTTTGGGAAGGGAAGTAAATCAAATACATGAATATTAATTTGCTTGTTATACAATATATAAATACATGTGTCAAAAAAGGAAAACTTTATATATATATACACACACACACAAACACGCATCACAAGTTCATTTCATAGCATTATTCAACACAGCAACAGCAGAAGGGATAAACATTACTTTGTTTATTTAAAACTCTTACCGACGGCATTACTGATAGGAAGGGATACTTAGCCTACCCAATTTCAGCCTAAGCTTCCGTTGTGTACAATCCAGACCAAAAAGGTGACTGCCAAGCGTGTGAAATGCAAAGAAGTACCCAACGGAGAAAGAAACACGCTTAGAAAAAACGGTACAACACAATTTATTAATATTTCGGGTAATAATAAATTGTGTTGTACCGTTTTTTCTAAGCGTGTTTCTTTCTCCGTTGGGTACTTCTTTCCGTTGTGTACGCTACGCAATCTGGAAGGCCACTTAGAGAGTCATTACCAAGGACTCCAGGTGGCCTCCCCTGTCTCCTCATCCGGTCATGCACATATCTTTTCCGCCAGTCTTTATACTTAACTGGTTAAGTACGGACGTGTTTCAGCCTCGCTACGCTTTTACTGTGTACAGGGTTTTCATCAGTGGCTTTTAGTATTGGTGTTTTCTAGGAAACTTCTAATTGTTTGTAACAGTGTGGGTGATGGCAATGTAAGGCCTTGGTTAATGCCTATCAGCCGGTAAATTGGCAGACTACGGCATCAACCTGGTACGCGCCCGGCTTCCGGTCAGGCGCACATGGTAGACATTACATTTCGTTTAGGCATGGAATCTTCCGTTTACCTCTAGCGGTTTTTGGTGAATGTAACGCCTCGCTTGATGCCTCTCAGTCGGTGACTTCACTGGGCGGCGGCATTGACCGAGTAGCGAAAGGTCGCCGGTCATGATCGTGGCGTCTTCCACAGGCCTCACACACGCACGGCGACAGCTCTTGCTGTCTATTGCAGTGTACACCTATCGTCTTTTCCAGAACTCAGGCTGCGCGCACGCACGGCAGCATTATTATTATTATTATTATCATTATTTGCTTTCTGTTATGCACAGCAGCATTATTATTTGCTCTGCTTGCGGTCTATTACAGTGTAGACCGTCGTGAACACGTGGCCTTTCCCACAGGCCTCGCACACACGGCAGCATTCTTATTTGCTTGCCATTACGCACGACAGCACTATTATTTGTTAGCAATACAGCGAGACTTACCTGTAAGGTGAAGCTGATTGCAAATTCTTACGAATTTGTTGTAGACCAGAACTAGTGCACTTGAGAAACGCGCGCTGCCTATCCCCTCAGTATTGAAAGACAGCTCATTACCACTGAAGGAACCCCGGAACAAGTGCACCTTACAACGAAGTGAAAGGGCAGGGTAGAGCGCAGTGCCCTTCAACACAGTGTGGGGTGGGCAAGTACACTAGTTCCGGTCTACAACAAATTCGTAAGAATTTGCAATCAGCTTCACCTTACAGGTAAGTCTCGCTGTATTGCTAACAATTCTTACTCATTTCCTGTATCCCGTCACTAAGTGCACTTGAGATTTGAGAGCAACAGTGGTAATGAGCGTAAAGGCTAAGTCATGCTGAAATGACAAGCAGCCTTATCTCTACTTCTTTGCCAGATACCTGTCCATCACCACCCGACATAAGGTGAGTTTCACACGCGGAACCCGGCAATAATAACGTTCATCCCGCAGCTTTCATGATGACATCTATGGAAGCACCCATATCTTATGCTGCTGAGGCTCTGGCCAGTTTGGTGGACCGAGCAGAATAATGCAAAGTGTCCACCTGTGATCTCTTTTGAGTCCATTTTAGCCACCTGGCCACAGTATTCGAGCTTGGCCTGCTCAGTGTGCGGAGTGAGGATTGCAACAAACAAATCAGTTTTGTCCGTCAGCTCCAGTCTGTCTTTTTGTTTCAAATATTTGTAACGTATGAATCACATACAAAAAAATTGACTGTTGGAAAAGCATGAAATTCAATGGGTTCCTGATGTTTTCCCCATATGGAATGTTTTAACAGCTTAGTTACATGTTAGTAACATTTAGCGCTCGTAGCGTTTGGCACCTCTATCCAGAGAGCAAAGCAATAAGCATTACAAGTTTAGCGTGAGTTCATTGCCGAACGTAAGTTTCTTTAGAGGCACCCACGTCTTTAGCATGTGCAACACTACATTCACATTCCATGTGCTATGGTATTTGGGAAACACTGTTTTCTCTCAAAAACACCCTTCATCTCTTAATCACTTCTGTAGACCATAGCGGCACTCAATCTACACAAATAACACCTGAGCGCTGACCCTTCTATAGCCAAAGCATTATACTTTATAGCATAGGTCATTGAGTGCCAATGATGCAAGAAAATTGACTGCCTCGGCTAGCGGTGGTGAGACATGATCCACCGATCTCTCACTCGCGTACCGTCTAGAAGGAGTGATGTATCCTTCATACAAGCGACAGGTAGCCAATTGCCACGATAACATGGCGATGTCGGTTGCATCTGAAGAAAATCCCTCTGTATCTATCCCTGACACCTTGCAAATGAGTAGTCTGTAGTTTCAGTGGTTTGCACAGAGGATGTCTTTGTGTCAAGTCGCTTGATTGACATAAAGTATCTCTTGCTGACAGCAGTACTGGTTTGCATTTGCATCAGCACTGGCCAAAAACACTCTGGTTTCGCCACGATGGTGCCACTACCACTCCCCTGGCTTTGTCTTTATCTTTGCCAGGACCACCAGTAACAGACTCGACTGAAAGGGGGAAAACCACATAGTACAATCACCCCAACCAATGGAGAAAGCATCCCCAGTGAAAGTCCCAGGGTCTGGGAGAAAGGATACATACTTGGGGAAAAAGAGCATTGATTTTGGATGCAAACAGTTACGTTCAGAGTCAATTCTCCACTCTGTGTCACTGTGCAACTGTCTAAACAGACGGTCTGCTTTTACATTCTTGGTACCTGGTACGTGTGCTGCAGTCAGCCACAGTCTCTTCTGATTTCACCCGAACCAGACATCCCGAGTAACTTCATTTAGCAAACTCACTTTCATTGGGCCTATCTTGTTTACGCAAGCAACAGCCGTGGCGTTGTCTGTCAGTACACGCACATGAATGTCTATCCTCTCTCGGAGGAGCAATTTTAATCCAAAAGGAATAGCTTTCAGCAGTTTTTGTTTTTGTCATTTTCATTCCAAAACCCTTTACAACAGCCCCCGGCCAGTCTGAAAGTGAGTTGTTTGTTTTCAGCGTAACGGTAGGATCTTCCCTCTGTAGGGGAGCTTTTTGGTGTCTGATGTTATCACCCCACCATTGCAGCTCTAGAACCGCGTCTTGTGTTATTGGCATGATTTTCTTTCAGTTTCCTTTGTTTTCTTTGAGAACTCGGGGTTTCTTTTGTTTAAAGGCCCTATAATAGAGAGAGGGCCTAGGAGTACTTGAAAAAACTTGCTACCATCAGCCCAATGACAGAAGCTACTGCTCTAATGTTGGCTACTGGTTTTCTCATTATTTCAGAGCACGCTTCGCTCAGTTTTTGCTTACGTTCGTTCATCAGTATCACCGACATGTCGATAGAGTCAATCACAAATCCCAAGTATGTAATCTCTTGCATGGGTAGGAATTGAGATTTGTCCCCGTGGACCGTGAAAACCCACTGCATCAAGCAGTTGAACTGTATCGATACCATTTTGAACTGTGTCCTCTTTTGTCGTGCCCACTAAGGGGTTGTCATCAATGAAGGATATGATTGAATGATTCAAATCAAGTAGCCTTGCCAGGATTGGTTTTGTGAGTTTCGTAAACTTCCTGGGTATCAGGCCAAGGCCCACTGGCGATGCTTGGGAACAATACAATTTGTCTCTCCAGGTAATTTTACTGGTATTCAGTTCGGTATGTACAGAGACGGAGTAGTACGCATCTCGAAGATCAAGCGATGCGAAATAGCAGTCCTTAGTGACAATATTAAGTGCAGTATAAATGGTTTCCATTTTGAATTTCTGAGTGGTACTCAATGTCCTTGTTTAGAAACCGAGAAATATAACCCGGTGGGTATGGTTCCGTCATGTTTTCTCTGAGAAAAAATGCGAGACAAATTGCTCTGCTTCATTGCAAGACTCTTTAATTTATGATCCCTTTACGTAGCAGGTCTTCGACTCCTGCTTTCATCATTTTGTTTTCTGTTTCACTGGGGTATAACTGTGCTTTACACAGCTTAGTGTCAGGTGTCTGACTTACTGTAGGCATGCTGACCCATATGCATACAAGTGTGTTTCATTGGGAAAAAGTTTCGTCTTCGTGTTATGGCTGTGGGAACTTTGTCAATTTCACAACAAACACCGACATCGTACATCAACAAATTCTCGTTCTCTTTATTTTCACCATAACCTGCTACACATGTGTAAGTCGTAATATTGTCATGTTTGGTATCGGTGTGTAGGTGAGAATTTCAACTTTTGAACGATGTTGGTTTCACAACAGTCACTTTAGGCAGAGATGTGTTATAAATACAAACCAGTAGGTAGTCGTTATAGCAGCAGTGCACCGGCACGCCTTGTACTGCTCAGTTGTAAGTGTGATCTCTGGCAGCTGGAAGCAAACTAAGTGTTAAGCACCAGCACTGGCTTGTAAAGCCGTGCGTGGCATCGTTCAGTTGGACCAAGTCTTGGACCACCGACCTCCTGAGCCTTGCCACGGACCCCCCCCCGGCACTCCCTACTCCACGCACGATGCTCAAGCAACCACGACAACAGCTCTTTCATCCGTGCCCGGAGCAGCTTTGTCTACACGCTTGGAGGTTGTCCGGCACACCCTCGCAGCTAGAGGTTTCTCGCATACAGCAGTGGAGGCAATCGCAACGGTTCGCGGACCCTCTACCAGAAACGTCTACGAGGGGAAATGGAGGGTCTTCCAGACCTGGTGCGCAGAGGCACGGCTTCCCCCCAGGGACCTGACCACCCCTCAACTGGCCGAGTTCTTTCTGTGGCTCTTCACCCATCAGAACCTGGCCCCCATCACCATCAGAGGCTACCTAGCAATGATAGCAGACACCTATCGACACTTAGGGAGACCAGACCCGGGTGCCAACAAGGACATCGCAGACCTTATGGCCCACCTTGACCTCCAGCAACCAGTTTCCCGCTCGCTCATTCCCCGCTGGGACTTGTCTTGGGTATTAACCTGGCTCAACTCTAACCGCTTCGAGCCCATGCCCCTGGCACGGCTCGGAGACCTGTCTAGAAAGACTTGCTTCCTTCTCGCCCTCGACACAGCTTCCAGGGTCAGCGAGATACACACCCTCTCAGTATGACCGTCTTGTCTCCAGTTCAGGACCGACGGTTCAGTACAGCTCCTAACCAACACCACCTACTTGGCCAAAAATAGGTTCCCCTCATCTGCACCCCAGGTGCTGACCGTATGCCCGCTTAAAGGAGTAGACCAGTCCAGGGAGTCCCATCAACAGGACCTGGTTCGGGCGCTAAGAATCTACCTGCACAGAACTAAACCACTCAGACAAGGGCGCTCACGCCTATTCCTGGCCTTGGCTCCAGGCAGAAGTGATATCTCAGCGCAGACGATCTCTTCTTGGCTCCGATGGGTCATCCGATTGGCGTACAAGGATCTCTCTACAGAGGGTGCAAAAAAGATGCGAATTCGGGCCCACGAGGTCCGTGCAGTGGCAGCAAAGCAGTGCCTTTGACCGCAACTGTGCCGTCAAGGACATTGCGGAGGCCGTGGGCTGGTGGGCCTCGTCTACCTTCGCCCACTTCTACCTACGGGACATGGCAGGCCAACGAAACAACCTGGCCCTGGTCGGGGACATCTCGGCAGCGCAACACTCCCTCCAGGCGCCTCAGGCGCACTAGGTAATACTTAGCTGAAATTGTCGGGAGCGAGTGCTTGGGGGGGGGGGGGACCTCGATAGTGTGGTGTAGGAGACGCCGTTCCTGTTGATTTACGCTACAGCAGACTTAGGGGGCGGCACCCTCCTCTTATTCGCTATTCTTCCTATCAGTAATGCCATCGGTAAGAGTTTTGAGTAAACAAATGTATTTTTCTCTAAAATGTATTTTTTTGAAAAATACTTACCGATGGCATTACTCAGAGGTCCCTCCCTCCTGCCCCGCTTGCTGCCTGTCAGCTAAGTTAAAGACTGGCGGGAAAGCTATGCGCATGACCAGATGAGGAGACAGGGGAGGCCACCCAGAGTCCTTGGTAACGACTATCTAAGTGGCCTTCCAGATTGCATAGCATACACAATGGAAGCTTAGGCTGAAATTGGGTAGGCTAAGTATCCCTTCCTATCAGTAATGCCATCGGTAAGTATTTTTAGAAAAAATACATTTTAGAGAAAAATACAATTTTAAAAAAAAATGTTTCTGGGCCGGCGAGACGTTCAGCCTCCACCCTGACAGAAAACGTGAAGGCGTGGAGGGTGTCACAAAAAAAATGATGCTGGCTTTTACCAACAGGACTGACATACACTGCAAACAGCTGCTTCTGAATGATCACTCTGCTTGCGGTGCTAACAACGTGACTTAACTTGAGATTTCTGCTTGACTGTGAAGTTTTCATACCAGACAGAAATGTTGAAGGAAAGAAATTCTCAACAAGACTTCTGTAGACAAGCACCAATACATACTGACTTACATCAAACCTGTCAGGTTATAAAGACCAAAGCACAGACATGAAGATATATACCAACAAGCAAAAAAAAATTGCGACATTAATGAAATCATCAAAATTCTGATGATTCCAATCATGTCATTTTTCTCTTGCTTGTCAGTATATTATGGATGTGTGCACCAAAACACCAACCTCTCGTCTTGTGAAGTTTGTTGACCCTTTCATAGTCTCGAACTGCTTCTTCATATTGTTCTGTATCCATGTAACTGTAACACATTTAGAAAACAGTCATACAAATAATACAAATATACAATTTTCTTCTTTACTTGCATGATTTTAACATGAGCAAATATTAACTCAAAACTACTACCAGAGACTGTCAAAATCAAAATTACATTCCCCATTACCATGGGGAAGTAAAATATATGTTTTTATTGTTCCCTGCTCCTCCATCCTCTCTCCCATAAAGAATCTATCAAATGGCGAGACCAGCAACGAGGAAAACAACATATTCATATAGATTTTATTATACTACCTTATCGGTCCATTTGTTTAACGTGCCAAACTCTGTGTGTGTGTGTGCGTGTGTGTATGTGTGTTGAGGGGGAGGGAGGTGGGTGGGTGAGTGGGGGGGTAGGTAATTTTACGCTGGGTAGGTCGAAAAAGATCGATGTCTGGTGGTAACAAATTTTGTAGTAGCCTTATAATTGAAGATGTATACTTCTGTCACCACAGCAAAACCCACAAACATGATCCAAGCCCTGCCCAACTGAAAGCATTACAAGCAGTTCTGCCATCACATAAACAACTGCTAGCTTGCAACATTGAAATTTATAGTGGTGCTTTTGGGGTGGTCATTTGTTTCACACCCTTGTACATGCAGCCACAGGTACCACAGCACCAATGGATTCACACACAAGGGGGCTGACAAAAGAGCATTGATTGGTTCTCAAGAAAACGATAACTGTTGTGTAACTTATACAGAGAAAATAATGATGTATGCCTTGCCACCTTCAGCGAACTGCCTGTTGCTGTACAGGGGCAGGGTTTGGGGTGGTTCCACTGTTCACTTGTCAGTGGTCCTGTTTCAATGAAATAAACACCCCATTCAGGCCACTGTCATATGAGTGGCATAAAATGATCAAAACTCAAACAATAACCCCTTGTGTATACAGCCATCAGTTTTGTATACCTTACTGGTGGCTGCATGCACTATGGATCTAGCTCACAAGAACATGCCTCATGTTGAAAAGACCTACAAAATAAGACAACGTTGAAACCAATGGAGAATGCCTTTGAGCAACAGACTGCAGCAGCTCTGCTCTAGTTATCTGCACAGTTTGCAGACAGACAACTTGTGCTGAGCCTGAAAAATATGTTTCCTTAACCATTTGGGTGTTGGTAGCAGTTTTAGTAACGATGATTCCCGACTTCTTGCTCCTGCATGAGGACACATGCATTACTGGAAGCAAGTTTCAGATCATGTATAAACTCTTTTCACCCACTCACTGCCATATCTCAATGAGCAACGTTCATATACAACTTACAAGAGACATAGATCCTTTCCCACTAATTGCAGGAACTCACAAAGACGAACACCTCTTGCTGCGCTCATTCCTAGTGCAAGAGGCACACCCAAATTCAAGGGACACAGATCCTCATTAGCCCCTGCCTCTTGCTATTCTCATTCATATTTAATTTATCAGCTATAAAGGTCTTACCATTTTGCACGGCGAAGGTAAGCTTTGATGTATGTGTCGTCAAGCTCCACAGCCTTGCTGCAATCCTCGATGGCTTGGTCAATTTTGTGGAGCTATGACAGGGAGCAAACCAGTGGCAAGATCACAAACCGAAGGCAAGGTCACAAAACCTGTGTTGCCACCAATAAGACGTAAAACCTTAAGTTTAGTATCACATTGAATGCCTAGTATCACATTAAGCACTCCTGCACATTTTAAAGACACTTCATACTTTTTGGAAGAAAAAAAAAAATCACTTTTGAAAATTGTTTTGCAGTGTGATAAAATGCCACATTTTCATGTTACTAAATGAACTTTTGACACAAAGATAATTATTTACATTTTATTGGCAGTTATAAAGAATCCCCTTTCCAAAAAGATACATGTACTAATAACACCAACACTAACAGCGAGTGGTTTTGGCCACAAGCCCGAAATTTAGTGTGCTACAATTACCACAAAAAAAACAACACAGAACATCTTAAAAAGAAGGTCTGTTGTCAATAGCATCATTGAAAATATTTGTTGTCACCCCAAACTTGTGTCAAGATAGGTATAAGCAGCTGAAGTAGGGCCACCTTTGGATTGTTAGTTACTTACACTTCAGTGACTGAAGCACACATCCCTACATACTGCAACCATCAAAAGAGTACTAAGAGGCAAAGATCCTCATAAGCCACCACATCTGCAAAAGCTCATGAGCTCATCTACACCTCTTGCAGATGTATGCCACTTACTGTGGAAGCAAGTAAATATATCCAAACTGAAGGATCCCCATACCTTTGAGCCGACAGTAGCCCTGTTGCAGTAGAGTTTAGAGTTTGTGGACTTGTTGTGAGGGTCAATCTCTAGTGCCTGTGTGTAAAGATCATAGGCTTCCTGGTGTCGCCCAGCCCGGAATGCAGCATTGCCTGCCTCTTTCTGTGTTGAAAGCTGCTTGGCTTGCTACATGCCAAAAATACATTACACAATAAATAAGTTCATAATGCAGTGGAAATAGGCACCACAGATACTTTATGAGCAACCTGCAAGTACGCTACAAATGTTGACCACCTCATGTGGTTGTCCAATTCTCATTGTTTTTACTTAATGTCTGTAGTGTAATATAGTTGTTATTTCGTAACGTTAAGAGTTCACCTTGAAATCTTCAGAATGACCTTCAGGGCAAACTAGAGTCAGGGAGGTCCACATTTAAAAAAAAAGAATTTTTTAACCACAAATCATTGCAAACCTCCCCCATTTACAACTTTGATGGCAGAAAGACACAAATCCATCTTCTCTGGTACGGTTATATTTTTATAAATTTATTCTAGTCCTATCCAGTCTATTTGTTACCATTCACCTCATATCAAGAACAGGGGAGCTGGGTGACTCGGTGGTAGAGTGTTCGACTCTCATCTGAAAGGTCCCGAGTTCAAATCCAGCTAGGGTCAAAATTTGTTCAGACCCTATTTCGGTGCCCCGACTTTGAAATAACCCTTGTGGTGGACAAAAGACATCAAGCCCTAAATGTTTAACGTTTTTTTCATATCAAGAACAAGACAGGCAAAGCCCTTATGGCTCACATTTATGACCGATCCATACAAGTGCGACAATAAGTAATGGGATGGCTTCTGCACCAACAAAATCCATGTTTTCTCAAAATTTAATCAGTTTTCACACAACTGTCAAACACCTGTGACCCTTGACCTTTGCGATGAGTCAACTAAATTAGTATACATAGGAAGGTCTAATCATCAGCTACCTTTGTACCTTTGAGCCAAATCTGATTGAAAAGTTTGCAAAAAATGTTGATAATAACTATAATTCTATCAAAAATGTAATTTTCTCTAAAATGTATTTTTTCGAGAAAACACTTACCGATGGCATTACTGTATGGAAGTAGCACTTAGCCTATCAATTTCAGCCCAGGGATCATTGTGTACAGTAGAGCCACCGGGGAACCACCCGAGTGAGCTGTACCAACATCCCTGAATAGCTTCCCTTCACTGAGTAGCTTCCCTTACCTCATACGGCACATGTGCAGCGTCACCAGTTTCGCTCTTAGCTTACTGGCGGCGAGCGGGGCAGGTGGGAGGGCCCTCCGAGTAATGCCATCGGTAAGTATTTTCTCGAAAAAATACATTTGTTTCCTCAAAAAACATTACCGATGGCATTACTGTATGGAAGAATCATGAAAAGGAGGAGGGCGCTGGTAACTACCCCGCGACTGCGGACGCATTAGCGAAAAAAGGCTGGGATCAACACCTCACAATTTCAGCTAAGTGTACGTAACGCTCCTGGTGTGCCGGCAGGGAGTGTTGAGCCGCCGAGACGTCGCCCACCAGGGCCAGGTTGGTCCCGCTGGCTTGAGAGGTCGCGCAGATAGAAACGTGCAAGGGTGGATTCAGCTCACCATCCTACTGCGGCGCCAATGTCCCGTACTGCGCAGTTGCGGTCAAAGGCGAGGCTGGTCGATACAGCTCTGATTTCGTGCAACCGAATTCGCATCCGCTTGGCCCCTGCGGGGGGGAGAGGTCCTCGTAAGCGGAGCGTATAACCCACCGCAACCATGAAGAGATAGTCTGCGCAGTAATGTCCGTCTTGCCACGATACAAGGGCAGAAAAGGCGGGAGCGACTTCTCCGGAAAGGATTTTGTTAGTCGGAGGTATATCTTTAAGGCCCGAACAGGGTCCTGTTGGTGGGACTCCTGGGACTGTTGAGGCATCCGGCAGCGGCCGGATGGTGATCACCTGTGCCCTGGCCGAGGGGAGCCTGTTCTTGGCGAGAAAGGCCGGATTTGTGAGGAGCTGCACTGTGCCATCCGCCCGGAACTGAAGGCAAGCGGGCTCTGTGGAAAGGGCATGGAGCTCGCTAACCCGCGCTGCTGTGGCGAGAGCAAGGAGGAAACGAGTCTTCCTGGTAAGGTCAGCCAGAGAGGCCAGAGACAGGGGCTCAAACCGCTCGGAACTGAGCCACGTTAGAACCCAGGGAAGGTCCCAATTGGGCACCAGCGAGGGCGGAACTGGACGACAGAGCTCAAAGTGAGCCATCAGGTCCGAAAGATCTTTACACGCGCCTGGGTCCTCACGCCCCAAATGTCTGTAAGTGTCAGCGATCATAGCCAGATAGCCCGGATGGTGATGGGCGCCAATTGCTGGTCCTCAAAAAGCCATAAGAAAAACTGGGCCAGGTGCAGCATAGTCAGCGTCATGGTGGAAAGGCGTCGAGTCGCGCACCAGGACTGGAGGACACGCCAATTCCCTTCGTACACTCTGCTAGTGGAGGGTCTGCGGCTGCAGCGATAGCTTCCACCGCTGCATGCGAGTAACCTCGCGCTGCGAGGGCCACCCACACAACCGCCAGGCGTGTAGGAGCAGCCTCTCCGGAAAGGCTTCGTGGCGCACCAGCAGGGATCTCCTTCTGCATGCAGGCTGGGTCTACAGACAGGGCACGCAAATCGCTGACTCTGGCGACTGTGGTGAGGGCCAGGAGGAAGCAGGTCTTCCTAGTCATGTCCGAGAGGCGGGCAAGAGGAAGAGGCTCGAACCGACTGGAGTTGCAGGTCAATACCCATGGAAGATCCCAGCATGGAATGAGAGAACGAGTGACTGGTTGCTGGAGTTGGAAATGGGACATTAAGTCTGAGAGGTCTTTGCACGCTTAAGGGTCCGGTCAGCCCAAGTGCCGATACGTGTCCGCCACCATCGAGTGATAACCACGAAAGTTGATCGGGGCCAAATCCTGTGCATAAAAAAAAAAAAAGCCACAAGAAGAACTCGGCCAGCTGCGGTGTGGGCTCGCTCCAGGACTGTAGGACCCTCCATTTTCCCTCATTCACCCGCAGGGTGGACGGTCTGCGGGCTGCCGCGATCGCCTCTACTGCTGCATCCAAGAAACCTCGAGCTGAGATGGCATGCCGGACAACCTCCAGGCGTGAAGCAGCAGTCTCTCTGGACTTCAGCAATCATCCGGGATCTTGTAAGTAACATGCAGAGGTCAGAGGCCAAGTGCCACCTTGCTCCTGAATAAAAGCCACCACCGTCGCATTGTCGGACAGCATCAGGACCTCCTGGCCGCAGAGCCGCGATTCCTTAATTTCAAAAGGGATAAAATACTCTTCATACTTTCACCTGTAAGAACAGGTTATACAATTAATTTCTTTTGAAACAGAATAATTAAAAACAAAAAAACAAAAATGACTTAAGTGATCATATATATCACCTTATGCCCACCGAAACAACCAACATTTCAGAAAGGGCCAGATGTAATTATTCATTCCTGGAAATCATGTTTCTGCATTCACATTAATTTGGCATGCCGACATGCCATATACATCAAACTAACTAGTGCCTAAAATAAGCCAAGTTTAAAGACATCTCTGTTGGTTGTTACTTCAACATTTGATTTGTTTTGGTTGTTTTACTTTTGGTACAAACGACCATTTGTCACAGGCTTGACTATAGTGCAGAATTGATATTCCCAATGGAAGAGGCCAACCACACCGCCTTGAACTCCAGTCAGGCGATATGTTGGTGTCGAAGATCTGACGACTACAGGTCCAAGACGCTGCAGAACTCTGGCAGGAAGAGGGGGGGGGGGGGCGACCCCCACCCCCACCTCCCCCCCCCCCCCCCCCCCTGTCATCATGACTTGCGTCCATGCAATGGCAAAGTAAACGGAGGGGGAGAGAACGGGACTCCTGTCGTCAACCAAAAGTGAAGCAGGAGAAGTAGCTGTAGCGGTCGAGCGTAAAGTCTGGCAAGTGTTAACAGGTCTGCCGCCACACTGATCAGGCCCAAGAGCTGGAGCCAGGTCCTGGCCAGAAGCGCAACTGCTAGGGTGACTTGCCGCGCCAAGGTCAACAGCTTCTTGATCCAAGGCTCTGGTAGACTACCTGTTGAGATTAGTCAGAAGTCCATATTGAGGTGGACAACCCGGAGCGACTGCACCAGGTCCGCTTTGCATAGGAAGAATCCGAGACAGTGAAGCATCGCTAGAAGAGCGTCCCTGTCCACCGCTAGCGCGGCTGAGTCCTGGTCCCGAGGAGCAGGTCGTCGAGATAATTGGACGTAGGGCTCGAGGAATCCTGCCTGGCTCTGGCGAATACGGCGTCCATGATCCTGGTAAAGACCCAAATGCTGAGGTCGAGACCGAAGGCGGGGAAGCCGAAGAGGTGGGGAGGCTGAAGGTCTGTCGTTCCATGTCCAGTTCAAACTGAATTGAGCGTCGAGCAGGAGGACCGTGTTGCATGCCCGAAGCTTGTGCACGGGAAGTGCAGGTATGCTTTGGAAGTCGAGACTGACCGCATAGTCTCAAAGGTTGTACGGAGGCTCGTAAGGCTATTGCCGTTTCCATACTGGTAACGGGCAAAGCACGGTGTGTACTCAAATGTTTGGCTACTGTAGTGGTCGGGACGCGTAGCCGTCCTGCGTTGGGGGAGGCCGTCTCACCCCTGATTGAATGCCCTGGGGGAGGGGGCCCGACACCAAGCTCCATAGCCCACGAACTGAGAGCGGGGGGGAGCGTCGTGGGTGAGACTTACTTACTTACTTACGCCTGTCACCCCTACCCGGGTATAGGCCGTCGACGAGAGACCTCCAGCAACTCCTGTCCTGTGCTTCTCCTTCGATTCTACTCCAGGTGGTTCCCAGTCTCTTGATGTCTGCTTGGAGGTCTCGACGCCAGGAGTTTCTCGGCCTACCTCTTTTCCTCTTTCCCTGGGGGTTCCATGACAATGCCTGCCTAGTGATACTGGAAGCTGGCTTTCTCAGACTGTGACCGATCCATCCCCATCTTCTTCGCCCAATTTCATTCTCTGCTGTTATCTGCTCTGTTCTCTCCCAGAGTCTGACGTTGCTGATCTTCTCTGGCCAGTGGATTTTCAAAATTCTTCTAAGGCAACTGTTCATGAAGGTCTGTACTCTGTTGACTGTGGTTTTTGTCAATCTCCATGTCTCTGCTCCATATAGGAGAACTGCTTTTACATTGGAGTTGAAAATCCGGATTTTGGTGTGTTGTGACAGCTCTCTGGAACTCCACACTTTTTTCAACTGGAGAAAGGCTGCTCTGGCTTTACCGATTCGTGCTCTGACATCTGCATCAGTGCCGCCTTTTTTGTCTATGATGCTCCCGAGATAGGTGAAGGACTCCACCTCCTCCAACGGGGTGCCAGCAAGCAAGACTGGTTCTTCCCTGGTTGCGTTCAGCCTCATTGTCTTTGTTTTCTGTTTGTGAATGGTGAGGCCCACTTGGGACGAGATGTCAGCAAGCCTCGTGGTCTTGTCCTGCATTTGTTGATGAGTGTGGGACAGTAATGCCAAGTCGTCTGCAAAATCGAGGTCGTCAAGCTGTGTCCACAGTGTCCACTGTATTCCACTTTGTCTGTGCTCTGTGGTCATCTTCATGACCCAGTCTATGGCCAGTAGGAAGAGGAACGGAGACAGCAGACACCCCTGCCTGACACCAGTTCTGACCTGGAGCTCTCTGGTGAACTGCCCTTCGTGGATCACGCGACATGTCATGCCATCATAGCTGCTCTTGATCAGGCGGACGAGCTTTGTGGGTACACCGTAGTGTCGTAGGAGTTTCCACAGAGTCTCTCGGTCCATGCTGTCAAATGCTTTCTCATAATCCACAAAGTTGACGTACAGCGGGGAGCTCCACTCCAGAGACTGTTCCACGATGATGCGGAGAGTGGCGATCTGGTCTGTACATGATCGGTTCTTCCTGAATCCTGCTTGCTGGTCTCTCAGCTGGGGGTCAACGGAGCTCTTCATTCTCTCTAGGATGATCCTGTTGAAGACCTTTCCTGGTACTGACAGCAAGGTGATTCCTCTGTAGTTGGAACACTTGCTGAGGTCGCCTTTCTTGGGAAGCTTGATTAGGTACCCCTCCTTCCAGTCAGCTGGCATCACCTCCTCTTCCCAGATCTTTCCAAACAGTGGGTACAGCATCTCAACTGTTGTCTCTAGGTCTGCTTTCAGAGACTCCGCTGGGATGCCATCTGGCCCTGCTGCTTTGCCATTCTTCAAAAATGCCACTGCTTTTCTGATCTCTTCCCGGCTGGGTCTGTCACAACTGATGGGTAGGTCGGTCTCTGCCGGCTGGATGTCGGGGGGGTTGGGTGGGCTAGGTCTGTTCAGTAACTCTTCAAAATACTCGGCCCATCTGTCGAGTTGGTCTGCTCTGTCTGCAATAGGCTTGCCTTCTTTGTCTTTTACTGGTCTTTCTGTATGGCCATACTTACCCGACAATCTTCTGGTAATGTCGTAGAGCTGTTTCATGTTGCCGCTGCCTGCTGCCTTTTCTGCCTCTGCTGCCAGGCTGTCTGTGTAGGCCCTCTTGTCTGCCCTGATACTCCTCTTCACCTCACGGTTGGCTTCCGAGTATTCCCCCTGTGCCCTTACTTTGGCTGCTCTCGTGCGACTGTTGTTGACCGCTGCTTTCTTCTGCTTCCTCGCTTCTATCTTCTTCAAGGTCTGTGCCGACAGCCAGTCCTTGTGGTGGTGTTTCCTGAACCCTACAGTGTCTTTGCAGGTTGAGTTCAGCGCCTCTCTAACTGCCTTCCACTGCTGTTCTGTGGTGACCGCCTCCTCTTCATTTACTAGCTCCTGTAGCGCTTGAAACCGGTTGGACAGCACCAGTTTGAACTCTTCTCTAACTCCAGTTTCTCTCAGGAGGCCTACATTATAGCGCTGTCTTCTTGTTGTCTCTGTGCGGCTTTTCTTTAGCTTGAGCTTCATTCTTAAGGTAAGCAGATGGTGGTCTGAGGCGACATCTGCTCCCCTCCTCACTCGAACATCTTGAAGGGATCTTCTAAATTTCTTGCTAATGCAGATATGGTCTATTTGGTTCTCTGTTGTATGGTCAGGTGAGACCCAAGTTGCTTTGTGTATTCTTCTGTGTGGGAAGATGCTGCCTCCAATGACAAGTCGGTTTAGAGCACAAAAGTCTACAAACCTCTCCCCGTTCTCACTCATCTCCGAGCCTAGTCCCTGTCTCCCCATCACCTCTTCGTATCCGGTGTTGTCCTCCCCTATTTTGGCATTAAAATCGCCCATGACGATGGTGATGTCTCGCTCCGCACATTTGTCCACGGCACTCTGGAGTCGGTCGTAGAACTCTTGTTTCTCTTCCTCGTCACTGTCATTGGTGGGCGCATAACACTGGATGACGTTCAGCTTGAGCTTTTTCTTGGTTCTAAAGGCTGCTGTTATAATTCTTGGCCCAAGAGGTTCCCAGCCCATCAGCGCTCTCTGTGCCACTGGTGACAGCATGAGTGCTACTCCTTCTGTATGGGGGGCATTCTCCTCTTCATGACCTGAATACAGAACCATCTCCCCACTTAACAGCCTTTTCTGGCCAGACTGCGTCCATCTGGCTTCACTGATGCCTAGCAGGGAAAGGTTGTACTTTTGCATTTCCGCTGCTATCTGGGCGGCCTTGCCGCTCTGGTACATGGTCTTGACGTTCCATGTGCCCATGGTTGTATCCCTGGATAGAGAGAGGCGGCTCGGTCCTGTGGCTTCCGAAGACTTCCGGCTTTCACCACAGGACGTCATAAGTCTTCTAGTAGAAGAACCTTCCTCCTCCAGGAAAGGAATTACTGTTAGTCTTTTCGTCGGCGTTTTTGTAGCTATTTCCTTTTTTGCAGGGTGGGGAAGCTACCCCCACGCCCAACCCCCTTACTAGGAGGACCAGGGGTTTTCTGTCGGGGTCACCTTCCCTTAGACCATGTTGGTTCACGGCACCTTATTTCATTCGGTGCACCCCTCTCACGAGGGACCCCCTATCCACCACCCAGGGGACGCGCCTCAACGCCGTATGGTCCCAGCGCGAGGATCGTGGGTGAGACGACTGGGTGTAAGATGGTGGCTGGGCCGAGCGGGCCGTGGACACCACATCGTCTGATAGCGCACGCTGATGGCCGGTGTAGGGCAGAAGGCGTAGCAGTTAAGATGGTGTTTGGGCCGAGGACACCACATCATCTGATAGCGCACGCCGATAACCGATGTAAGGCAGAAGGCGTTGTAGCAGTACGGGTGTTCCTGACGGACAGACTACCCTGCTGCACGCGTGGGTCCCGGGGGGCAGCGGGTCGTTGCCGCAGTAAGCCCCATAACTGCAACCACTGGACACCACATCGTCTGATAGCGCACGCCGATGGCCGGTGTAAGGCAGAAGGCGTTGTAGCAGTACGGGTGTTCCTTACGGACAGACTACCCTGCTGCGCACGTGGGTCCCGGGGGGCAGCGGGTCGTTGCCACAGTAAGCCCCATAACTGCAACCACTGCAAGGGGCATTCACGCCGCATGTCCGAAAAGCCAAGCAAACGGCACACGGCAGGGTGAAGGTGTGCATGTCGGTGGGCCACTGAAGGCTCCAACAGCCAGTATGTCTGGACTGGCATACAGTGCGAGACGGGATAAAGACAGAGGCGCTGACCCCTGTCAGGAGGTACTGGCAGGTCAAAATTTTGATATCACAAAAGTCTCTTGTCTTCCTCTCCGCATATGGTTAATAATATCGCTATGTCAAGCTGAGTAAGCTGCATGTCGCGTCACGCTTCGGACGGACTGCGGCGAGCCCTGCCAGGACCTACTGTCACTACCTGACCTGACCGTCTTGCAACTGGACAGGAAAAATAAATTTGGACAGGAAGATCTCATGTGGACATAACACTTGGCCATCAAGGTTAAGGTCCTGCCTTTTAACGCCGCAACACAAAGAGAGAAAAAAAGAGTACATACCAAAAGGAGAAATGGAGAACCTGCACGTGTCCTTTGTTGAAGTCTGTAGGTCCTTAACAGGCACTGCTGCCGAACTGTAGCAATGTCAGAGTCCGGGACCACCTTACCGTTTTTTTTTATAGTTTTTTTTTTACCTGTGTGCCGAAAAGTATCGGACCGCTGCACTATCGTGGTTTACTTGCGCTCGAGAAGAAAACGTGCAACGACTAATCCACCAAACTCATTCACAGGAGACTCGGCGAGCATGTCCGCGTGACCCTTGGACGCGGCTCTAAAAACATCACCTTCTGCGGGGCACGAACCCGGGTTACCTGCGTGCCGAGAAAGTACTGCACCGCTGAACTATCGCGATTATCCGTTGCAACCCTTATGTCGCCACACCGAGTATTCCCCAGCATGCCACTGCAAAAAGCACTCAACGTTTAACGATTTACTTCCATCACTCACAAGTACAGAGTAAACCGCAAAGTCCCAAGAACTACTGAACGGGACTGAATCACACCACTTCCGGTCAGGCATATTCAGATTCTGATTGGCTCATAAGCCCCGAGGGGACGCGATGGCTCGGAGGTAATGAGCTGCAAGTCAGCGAAGAAATGGCAACCGTAAGCGGACCATGTCAGCGCTATGTCCGCCGAGGATAATTATTGGATGTACAGCGTAAGACGGCAAATTCAGAAGAGTTAGCGTCTCTGAAGCAAACCATCAAGCGCACGAGACCGAGGCCGAATCGGGCCTGTAGAGCAACGCACCACCGCGCCGGTTGAAGTGCGAAGAAAACGAAAATATCCATAGGTAGTGCGACTGCTGGTCAGGAAGTTCCGGGACTCCTGGCGGGGGCAGTACCCGAGGCCTTACCTCGTCAGGTTAAGAGACCAGTAGGAAAAGCAAAATCCGAACTATGAAGGGAGCCGAAGGCTGAAGGCAACCTGCTGGCAGGAAGCTAAGCGCGAAACTGGTGAGGCTACGCATGTGCCATATGAGGTAAGGGAAGCTACTCAGTGAAGGAAAGCTATTCAGGGATGTTGGTACAGCTCACTCGGGTGGTTCCTCGGTGGCTTTGCTGTACAATCCCTGGGCTGAAATTGATAGGCTAAGTGTTACTTCCATACAGTAATGCCATCGGTAATGTTTTTTGAGGAAACAAATGACATTTTATACACAGTTGTTGACCTCTTGTGCCCCTTGACCTTTCTGATGGGGCATCCAAATTAGTATGCATAGACAGGTCTTACCATCAGGTATCTCTGTACCAAGTTTGGGTTGGAAGTTGTGAATAGTATTTTTGAGAAAAAACATTTTTTGTCAAAATATGGCTATTTTGGACCTATTTCCTGAGCTCTTGAGATCCTTGACCTTTCTGAGGGGTCATCCAAATTAGTATGCATAGATAGGTCTTACCATCAGGTATCTTTGTACCAAGTTTGGGTTTGAAATTGTGAATAGAACATCATGTGTCAAAATATGGCTATTTTTAAACCTATTTCCTTAGCTCTTGTGACCCTTGACCTTTCCGAGGGATCGACCAAATGAGTATGCATAGAAAGGTCTTACCATCAGGTATCTCTGTACCAAGTTTAAGTTTGAAGTTGTGAATAGTATTTGTGAAAAATTCATTTTTCTCTAAAAGGTATTTTTTCGAAAAATACTTACCGATGACATGACTTTATGGAAGTGTCTACTTACTTGCTCAATTTTAGCCTAGAATCCGTTGTGTGCCAACACAACCCAGGAGGCACTCGGGGAACCCCTCGAGGGGCCGAGAGTAGTCTCCCGTTCCTGCCCTACCGGTTCCCGGTCATGTAGTAGACCAAAAAGTCAGATACTTCGCTCACCCGCGGCAAGAGGGCAGGTGGGAGGGTCCTCCAAGTCATGTCATCGGTAAGTATTTTTCGAAAAAATACCTTTTAGAGAAAAATGAATTTGTTTCCTCAAAAACATTACCGATGACATGACTTTCTGGAAGAATTGCGAGAAGGAGGCGGGTGCCGCGTATAAACCTCCCCGAAGGGGTAAACTGGCGCCGTCCTCCCTGTCACAACCTCCCGACAATTTTAGCGAAGTATGCACGTATGGCGCCGGGAGGGAGTGTTGCACAGCGGCGGTGACTCCCATCAAAGCGAGATTGTCTCGCTGGCCTTTCAGATCCCGGGGGTAAAACGGGCGAAGGTCGAATCTGTCCTCCAGCCCATGGTTGCCACAACAAGACCAGCCACTTGGGTACGGTTCGAGGCGCGCCGCTGTAGGCTGGGCTCAGTGAGGCGGGCACTCTGCTGGCAAACAGACCCTACGGAAGGATCAGCGGGCGTGACAGCGGGCGCCATCCTGTGGTCAGCCGGTCTAGCCAGCAGAGGTAGATCCCGGAGGTAGAAGCGGGTGAGGGTCGATTCAGCCCCGAGCGCATGGTTGCCACGATCGTCTTGGACAGCGCAGTTCCGGTCGAACGCGACGCTCGTGGCCAAGGCCCGTACCTCAAGTGCGCGTAATCCAAGCCTCTTAGCTCCGTAAGAGGAGAGGTCCTGCTAGGCGGACGGTATGACCCAGCGTAGTCAGGAAATATAGTCCGGGCTATAATGTCCTGTCTGCCGGGTCTCAAGGTAGGAAGAGGCGTGAGCATCCGCTCCGGATGGCTTGTATCGGCGCAGGTATCGCAAAGGGTGCGCACGGGATCTCGTTGCCTGGTCTCCCGGGGAAGGCAATGTTTCCGAGCAGCCGAAAGGTGAAAACCTGAGGCACGGTCAGAGAGGACCTGTCCTTGGTAAGGGAGGCAGGGTCCGAGAGGAATGAGCTCCCTGAGGGGAGCGGTCCTGGTAGGCGGATCGCCGGGTGCAGCATAGGCCGGAAGAGATCGCCTGAGCTGTTGGGTCAGTTCTGCCGGCGTTAATGGCAGAGAGAGGAGTGAGCATCCCCACCGGACGGCGTTGATTCGGCGTCGGAGCACGCGAGGGGCTCGCACAGGACTTTGTTGCCTGGTCTCCTGGGGGAGGTCCGACCCTTTCAGCGGCCGCAAGGTGAACCCCTGTGGCGTGGTCATGGGGGACCTGGTCTTGGCAATAAGGCAGGGTCCGTAAGCAGCAGTACGGAACCATCCGCTCGAACTGCAGGTAGGCAGGGCGCGCTGACCGGGCGTGTAGCTCGCCAACTCGGGCTGCCATGGCAAGCGCCCACAGGAAGCACATCTTACGAGTCACATCCGCAAGGAGGGCCAAAGACAGCGGTGCGAATTGGGCAGAATTCAGCCAAGTCAGTACACAGGGTAGGTCCCAGCGAGGAATGAGCGAACAGGGCACTGGACGCAGCAGGCCGAAGAGAGAAGTAAGGTCGCCGATGCCCTACAGGGGCCGCGGGCTGTAGCGAAAGCTTCCACTGCTGCACTCGAGACGCCTAAAGCGGCGAGGGCTTGCGGCACAACTCCAGGCGTGAAGGAGTAGGCGCTCCGGGCACGGGTGGAACAGCGATGTCGCGGTTGCTTGAGCATCGTGCGGGAAGCAGCCATGGGGGGGCCCATGGTGAAGCTGAGGAGGTCGGAGGTCCAGGACCGGTTCCAAGAGCACGGGACGAGCCGTAGGACGACAGTATGCACCCCGAAGCTGAGGAGGACCTGGGGAACGAGGACTGTCCGAGGGTACGGGTACTCGAGAGTCCATCCCACGGGATGGACAGAGCGAAGACTGCCCAGGCCAGAGGGTCTGGGACCGGGGAGACAAGGGGAAGCTGGTAACTCCACTGCGGCGAACAGAATGACCAATGGCGTCTCCCATCGCGTGCAGATAATCCGAAGGAGTCCTGGCGGATGGCCCGTTCCATGTGTAGCGACTGGCCGTGTCGGGAGCGTGAGACAGCCAAGACATTCCGACGGCTGGGGCTGTGTCGGGCCAGGAAGAAAGGTAGCGGTCCTCGCATCAACGCATCAGACGGCAGAGGAGCAGCACAGGATGGGTGAGCACGGCCCACCCTGTACGAGGCAGTACCCCACCAGTGTCGCGTTGTCAAAGAAGACGAGCAGTTGTTCCTCCCACGCGACGCGGACTTGTCAGACTGCTTGCAGCTCCAACCTGTTGCTGAGCTTGTCCACAAACTCCGGAGGCCAGGGGCCGGACGTCATGAGGAACCTCGTAAGCAGGTGAGATACCCAATCAGCAAGACTTGTATCGACGCCCAGTGAGAGATGAGGAGGTGGAGCGGTCATGGGGACTCCCGAAGCAAGCCACGAAGCACCCGTCCAACGTAGGAGGTGGGGGCGGAATAACGGGGACCCGGGTAACAAGGCGGACAGGTCGCCTGAGGAGGGACGTAAAGAGGCCGGAGGAGCCGCCGAAGCGGCTAGGCGCAGAGACGCGAAAGGACAAGGCGACGCGAAGGAGCGAGGTCCGACTTGCCTGAGTTGACTAGGAACCCATGGAGGCCTGGTGCAGACGAACGTGACGAACAAGCCCAGGCTGGCCGTGAAGTCACCAGGCGGGACGGCGGCTCTCCGGGCCCCGGAGGAAACCATCCGAAGGAAGGGAGCCGAGAACGACTGGAACCGCGCCAAGAGGACGACGACGAGGCGCAAACTCTTCCCGGGACTTTCCAGCGTATCCCCTGGTGTGCGCTGGTAGGCGGCCGTCGGCACGTACACAAGGAGTAGCGAAGGAAGAGCACTCCTCTCTAGGACCAGGGATAGCTCTTCCACTCCGCCTGAAGTGGCGGGCGCTATGATCACTTGCCCCCACGCCAGGAACTGCCACAGATGGTTGATATGAACTCAGTGGGCCCTGGTCCGCTTCTCAACTAAGGTGTGGTTCCGCACAGTCGTGAAGTAGAAGAGGGCGGCTTTAGCAGGCCGGGGCGTCGAGCGAACTCCAAGGCGGCTTCCGGGAAGGGAGGGGACCTCTCCGCGCAGGGTGGAGGCCTAGAAGAGGGTCACTCGGAACTCGGTCCAGAGAGGGCAGAGCAGACGGGAGGCATCCGACAGCAGGCGTGAAGGCGGGGTGCCGTGACGGAAAATCGTGGGCGAAGGAGGCGGGCAGGCGTTGCCCAAGGCCTAGGATCGCGACGGGCGGCTAGCCGGAGGAGGGCGGAGAAGAATCCCGCCGAAGCGTGAAGCCGGGTGTGGCTGGAGAAGAGACTGGATCCCAGGGCCCGACAGTCGGAGTCCAGCAGGCGGCGACCTTCCCCTGGGGTGGGGGGGGCGCAGTGCCGAGGAAGGGACGACGTCAGCAACGAGGCGACAGAGGCGGGTGCGCGGCGGAAGACCGTCCTGGGGGGGCGACTGTGATGCTGGGAGGGGGGGAGACGATCCATGGCAGGCAATCCACGGCCGGCGAACCATGGCAGCGAACCCGGGCGGGGCGCCATCGAGGGGAAGACGAGAGCGTCGAGGCGAGAGCGCCGAAGATGGGGTTGGGAGAGCGCGATGAAGTGTGACGTCCAGGCGACCCTAGTGCGGGCCGATCCTTCCGACAGTGGAACGGGAGGAGTCGGGAGTGTGGCTGAACCGTGCACGCTGTGGCTGACGTGTCTGCTGGCCAGGCTCAATGAGGCGGGTGCTCTGCTGGGAACCTGACCCCTCGGAAGAACCCGCGGGCTTATCGAGGAGAGACAGGTGAGGACGGCCAGTCAACGAGGGATGGCTCGTGGCCCACTGCTGCAGGCCGGGCTCAGTGAGGCGGGCGCTCTGTCGGCATACAGATCCTCCAGAAGGATCAGCGGGCGTGGCAGCAGGGGCAGTCTTGTGGTCAGCAGAGCCGGAGGTTACCCGACGAAAGGACGGCCAGTCAACGTGGGACGGCTCGTGGCACACTGCTGCAGGCCGGGCTCAGTGAGGCGGGTGCTCTGCCGGTATACAGATCCTCCGGAAGGATCAGCGGGCGTGGCAGCAGGGGCAGTCCTGCGGTCAGCAGTTCCGGTGGTTACCCGACGAAAGGACGGCCAGTCAACGTGGGACGGCTCGTGGCACCCTGCTGCAGGCCGGGCTCAGCGAGGCGGGCGCTCTGCCGACATACAGATCCTCCGGAAGGATCAGCGGGCGTGGCAGCAGGGGCAGTCCTGCGGTCAGCAGTTCCGGTGATTACCCGACGAAAGGACGGCCAGTCAACGTGGGATGGCTCGTGGCACACTGCTGCAGGCCGGGCTCAGTGAGGCGGGCGCTCTGCCGGCATACAGATCCTCCGGAAGGATCAGCGGGCTTGGCAGCAGGGGCAGTCCTGTGGTCAGCAGGTCCAGCAAGTCCCCGACGAGAGATCTGTTCTGTAAGGCCGAGACGGGAAGAAGCGCTGCTACGTGAGGCGGCAGGGGACGGCCTAAGAGCCGGCCACAAGGCAGCTGGGTGTGGGAGCTCGCGCTGGTAAGGTTCCAGGTGAGACCACCGTTGCTCCGGTCGGGACGTGCAGAACCCACGAAGGGGGTCCGAGGAGCAGCCAGCACAGGGAAGCACGCCGAATGGTCAACCGTCGGCCACAGGGAGCCGCCACGCCGGGAGCAGAATCCGCGTAGCGCACTAAATCACATTTCAAATACCAAGAATTTGAAATTCCAAACTGCAGTAGCCCCTTAACCCCCCCATGAACGAACTGTGTGCCGTGCAGTGTGTGAGCTAATGCGTGTGGTACAGGTGCGCGTGCGCGAGGGTCCAGGAAGTAGCGGCGCTATGAGCCGATCTCCAACCCCGGTAAAAGCGTCTATAAAATGCACTTGTTACTATATGATTATTACTATTATCTCACCAACGTAGGCGCTGCCACACAACTAAGGTAAGCTAGGCGACCAAGTGGGTCGCAAACCGCCAAAAACGACCGACACAGCCGCTACAGGGTCCCCAGGGCCAAGTCATTCTCTCCCTTTCCCTTTAGGGCTTAACGTAAACGTCCCCCACGGAAAAGATATCAAGGAGGGGACCGAAAGGTTCTGAACCCATTAAGACCCAAGCTGGAAACGAACCATGTACCCTTCACTCGAGAGGTGAACCCTTTTACCCCCGCGCCAACCAGCTCCCCAGCAAAGAGAAGCGCCGGGCGCACAAAGGTACAATATCAGTAGTACCACACAGTAAGCGGCGCTAACTTGCTAAGGTGGCGCTCTGCCGGCATACATGGCGGGCCAGATTATATCCGGGGGGGGGGGGGGAGTAAAGAGGGCAATGAATAGTACAAGCAAACCACGCGCCGAAGAACAAAATGGCGCCGAGCCAAGATGCTAACTAGGCGTCAACGACGAGGGCACAAGGTAAGCCCAGCGTCGGGAGAGCCGTAGAGAAAGCCATAAAACGAGCAGCCGCGAAATGGCTGGCGCCCGGCCGGGGGACCAGTCGAGGGCAGCTACCGCTTACCTCTGAGACGAAGCAGGGACATAACACTGCCACACCACGTGGAGGAGAGCGGAGCCGAGCTGGCACAGGCGAAAGGGCGGTAGACCAGGCCACGAGGACAGCAAAGCCGGTAACCCGCCAGAAGGCACGGAAGAAAGGCCGCGGAGTACACGAGGGCATACGGAAACGAACGTAGGAAAGAAGACCGGTAGAAGTCACCGTCCGAGAGCTAGGCTAAACACGTCTTATCCGCGCGAGCGAAGTAGACTGACTGGTTGGTCTACTACATGACCGGGAACCGGTAGGGCAGGAACGGGAGACTACTCTCGGCCCCTCGAGGGGTTCCCCGAGTGCCTCCCGGGTTGTGTTGGCACACAACAGATTCTAGGCTAAAATTGAGCAAGTAAGTAGACACTTCCATAAAGTCATGTCATCGGTAATGTTTTTGAGGAAACAAAATAAATTATGTCAAAATATAGCAATTTGTATTTCCTGATTCCGTGACCTTGACCTTTGTGAGAGGTCAATGAAATTGGTATGTTTAGAAAGGTCTTGCCACAAAGCATCCTTGGGCCAAGTTTGCTCCGAGAAATGCATTTTTCTTTAAAAGGTATTTTTTCGAAAAATACTTACCGATGACATGACAAATGGGAGTGTCTACTACGTGCTCAAATTCTAGCCTACGAACCCGTTGTGTGCACACACAACCCGGGAGGCACTCGGGGAACCCTCCAGAGGGGCCAAGAGTTGTCTCCCGGACCTGCCTATCCGGTTCCGAGTCACCTGACTCGCCAGTCAGATACTAGGCTCACCAGCGGCAAGCGGGGCAGGTGGGAGGGTCCTCCGTGTCATGTCATCGGTAAGTATTTTTCGAAAAAATACCTTTTAAAGAAAAATGCATTTATTTCATCAAAAACATTACCGATGACATGACAAATGGGAGAATCACGAATAGGAGGAGGGTGCCGCCCCGGTACTACCGGAGACCAAGACCGTCCTCCCATTGCTAATTCCCAGGTAACGAGCTAGGTGCGTACCTACGGCGCCTGCTGCGCCGGGAGGGAGTGCTGTGCCACCGTGAGGTCCCCCAACAAGGCGAGGTTGTCTCGCTGTCCCGCCAGATCCCGAAGGTAGAAACGAGCGAAGGTAGATTCTGCTCGCCAGCCCACCGCGGCCACGATGTCCTTGACAGCGCAGTTCCGATCGAATGCGACGCTCGTGGCCATGGCGCGTACTTCGTGTGCGCGGATCTTCAGTCTCTGCGCTACGCGTGGGGAGAGATCCATGTATGCCGATCGTATTACCCAGCGCAGCCAGGAGGAGATCGTCTGGGCTGTGATATCAGTCTTGCCCTGGCGTATGGGCAGGAAGAGGCGGGAGCGCCCTCTACGGGTAACTTTGGTACGGCGCAGGTAGATGCGTAGGGCACGCACGGGATCCTGTCGCCGAGTCTCCGGAGAGCAGGCAGGCCCTCCCAGGGGCCGCAAGGTGATGATCTGTGGAGCAGTTAGGGGCGACCTTGTTTTGGCAATAAAGCTGGGGTCCGTTAAGAGCTGCACGGAGTGATCTGCCCTGAACTGGAGGCAGTCTGGGCGGGTAGAAAGAGCGTGTAGCTCGCTAACTCTGGACGCGGTGGCCAAGGCTAGAAGGAAGCAGGTCTTGCGTGTCACATTTGCCAGAGGGGCTAGAGCGAGTGGCTCGAACTGGGAAGAATTCAGCCACGTCAGGACCCAAGGTAGGTCCCAGCGAGGAACGAGAGAACGCTGAATCGGACGTTGGAGGCTGAAGCTGGACATGAGGTCGGAGAGGTCCTTACAGGCGCCGGGGTCTGGAAGGCCGAGATGACGGTACGTGTCGGCGACCATGGATAAGTATCCCCTGATGGTGATGGGCGCCAAACCTTGGACCTCGAAGAGCCATAGGAGAAAGTCCGCTAGCTGTGGGTTAGTCAGTCCGGTGGGTAGGAGGCGACGGGCGTCGCCCCAGGCACACAAGACGCGCCACTTCCCTTCGTAAACACGCCGGGTGGAAGGCTTGCGGGCTGCAGCGATTGCCTCCACTGCTGCACCAGAGAAGCCTCGAGCGGTGAGGGCGCGCTGCACAACCTCCAGGCGTGAAGAGACAGGCGTTCGGGACAAGGGTGGAAGAGAGCCTGCCTGGGCTGCTTGAGCATGGAACGGGGCGTGGGCAGGCGCAGGGGAGGAGAGGTGGCGAGGTTGAGTAGGTCGGTGGTCCAGGACCGGGCCCAAGCCAGCGGGGCGACCAGAAGCAGGACTGCGTTGCTCCCTCGAAGTTTGTGGAGGACCTTGGGAATGAGGACTGTCGGGGGGTACGCGTAAGCGATGAGGCCGTCCCAAGGAATCGAGAGGGCATCGACTGCCCAGGCCAGCGGGTCTGGAATCGGGGAGACGAAGAGGGGAAGCTGGCGGTTCCACCTCGTAGCAAAGAGGTCGATTAAGGGAGTCTCCCAACGGGCGCAGATCATCTGGAAGATATCCGGGCGCAATGTCCATTCTGTGTGGAGCAACTGGCCGCGGCGAGAGAGCGAGTCCGCCAACACATTCAAGTGGCCAGGAATGTGTCGTGCGAGGAGTGTAATGTCGCGTTCCTCGGCCCAGCGCATCAAACGGAAGAGGAGCATACAGAGGTCGGGAGATCGGGTGCCCCCCTGTCTCTGGATGTAGGCCACCACCGTCGAGTTGTCGGAGAGGACGAGAAGCCGCTGGTTCCTGAGCTGGTTCTCCCAAACGAAGAGGGCTTGCCAGACTGCCTGCAGCTCTAACCAATTGCTGTGCTTGTCCGCAAACTCCGGGGGCCAGAGGCCGGAAGCCGAGGAGAATTGAGGAAGCAGGTGGGCTCCCCACCCCGAGAGGCTCGCGTCGACACACAGGGAGAGGTGCGGGGGGGGGGGGGGAGGACAAAGGGACTCCCGAAGCCAACCAAGCCGTGTCGGTCCAGCGTAGAAGGTGAGGGCGAACCAGGGGGGAAACCGGGACCCGGTGGGTAAGGTCGCCAGAAGAGGGTCTCCAGAGAAGCAGGAGGTGCAGCTGAAGGGGGCGGGCGTAGAGGCGACCCAGGGGGAGAAGGTCCGCCGCTGCGTTGATCAGTCCGAGGAGTTGAAGCCAAACTCGGGCGGGAGCTGCTTCCTGCTGAGCTAGCTGGTTGGCGAAGGTGGCCAACTTCCGAATCCGGGGATCCGGGAGGCGAACAACGTTGAGATCGGTGGCAAAATCCATTCCGAGATGAATGAAGCGGCGCGAGGGCGTGAGATCTGACTTCCCGACGTTGAGGAGGAACCCCAGTCGCGACAGCAGACGCATCAGAGTATCCCTGTCCTCTTCCAAGACGGACTCGACGTGGTTTCTCAGGAAGAGATCGTCGAGGTAGTTGGACATAGGGCTGAGAGACGACTGCCGTGCCTTGGCCATAACTGCATCCATCAAGCGGGTGAAGACCCAGGGGCTGAGGTTGAGGCCGAAGGGTAGGGCTCGAAACTGGTAAACGGTTCCATCGAACGCGAAGCGCAGATACCTCTGGGCGGCCGGATGTATGGGTACGTGTAGGTAAGCGTCGGAGAGATCCAGGCTGACGGCGTAATCCATGGGTCGCACCGCGGTACGCAGGGCTCGGGCCGTCTCCATGTGGAAGGAAGGAGCCACGATGAAGCGATTTAGGGCTGAGAGGTCGATCACTGGGCGCCACTTGCCGCCAGGCTTGGGGACGACGAAAAGTCTGCTGTAAAATCCCAGCGAGTCTGCGCGGCGCACAACCTCTGTGGCCTCCTTCCTCAAGAGAGAGTCGACTTCCCCCCGTAGGGCGCACTCCTTGAGCGGGTCTGCGGGGATCTCGGTCCACAGCGGAGTCGTACGCAGAGGAGGAGGGGAACGAAAGGAGATCCGTAGGCCGCCGGAAACAGTGTCTAAAATCCACGGGTCTTCTGGAATCAGTAATCGCCACTCGTCGCTGAAGAGGGCGAGCCTGCCGCCGACTGGAGGACCCGAGACGGCCGGCGGAGGCGGAGGAGGGGAGGAGTCACTGAGCCCGCCCGCGCCCAGGGCGACGGGCGGGACGGGGCCAAGCGGGGGCGGGGGCGTTAGCTTGGCCGGGGCGACCGAAGGCGGGGCGACGGCGACGCAGGGACTGCAGCTGGGTAGTTGACGTCGGGGCGACGGGTCTGGAGATCCGCAGGGGGCGACCCACGGCCTTGCGGGCTGACTGAAAGCGCCGAGGAACAGACTTGGGAGGCCACCTGTCCGCATTGGAATCCTTGACGGCTTGCCAGGTGTCACCAAAGAGAAGGGGTCCCCCGAGGGGGGCCCGACGCAGCTGGGTCTTCAGGTCGGCAGGCATTCCCCGGCAGGCCTGCAGGACAGCGTCGCGGCGGAGAAATCACAATTGGCGGCTGCAGCCATAGCGTTGACCGAAGAGTGATACGCGGCGCGGCTGGCCGCTTCAGCGAGGACGAGGAGGTCGCCAAGAAGGGGGGGTCAGGGACGGGTGCCACGAATCTTCCACGCGCCGGAGGAAGGCTTGCGTAAGGAGCTCCATGAAGCCGGCGCAGGCCAAGGAATTCCTGACAAGCAAAGCCGTCTTGTCCAAACCCGCGGGGAGCGCGCGTCTGAGTGCAGAGGCCCCACCCGCCTGAACCACGGCGGCTGGATCCACCGGAGGGAGAGGGCAGAGGAAGGCCTGGGAATGGCCGGCGTACCACTGCTGGCGGAAGTACATATCGAGGTCCGGAGGCCATCTGTGGTCCGAGAAGAAATTACTGTCTCTTGAGTCAGACAACAGGTGGGCCGAGAACACATCCCGAAGCTCACGAAAGGAGGGGGGCTGAGGGAGAGTCTTGAACTTCTTTACCTGTCTACCCGCGTCGACAAAGGCAGAAGGCTTCCTCTTCAGGGGGGGGATGGAGGGCAGTCCGCTGCCGGAAGCGTGGCGGAGATGAGGCGAGCGACCTCGTCGAGGGCCAGAAGAACCTCTGTGCGGGAGGAGGCCGGTAACCCGTGGGCTGTCGACGCATCCGAAGGAGAGAGCGGCGAAGGAGAGCGGCTGAGACCTCCGAGGAGAACTGAGATGGAATCATCAGGGAGAAGACTCAACGAATCGTCGTCCACGCCGCCGAGAGCCGTCGAAGAGGGACGGCGCCCGTGACTCCGAGAGCGAGCAGCTCGACGAGGACGAGGGGAGCCATAAGGCGCCGAAGCACGCAGGGGAGAGCGACGTCCGCGACGGCGACGCGACGCACTAGAGGAGCGGGAACGGCGGCGGCGACCAGACGAGCGACTACGAGCTGGAGACCGTGATCCTCGGGAACGAGGAGGAAGGAAGGAGGCTGGGCGAGGGGAAGGGGAACGGGCGGGACGAAGCAGACGGCGGGGAACGTGGGACGAACGCCGCGAAGAGGTAGAGCGCGAAGGTCCATGGTCCAGATGACGAGAAGAATCCCGAACTTCACGACGCTCACACGAAGGAGCGCGAGAGTGGTGGTCAGACTTCGATCGCAAGGAGGAACTGGACACAGGTAGTGGTGTGGTGAGTGTGCGCGAATGTCTCCGCGAGCCGGACTCTGTGGCGAGGCGGGCTCGCAGCGGCCGAGGGGGATCCAAGGCCTTCCTAGGAGACGAGTGGGGACCGGTTGACCATGGACGGCGCGAGGCACGTCTCTCCGAACTGACCTCTGTCTCGAGATGGGTTCTCTGCCTGTCGTAAGGCTTGGTCCAAGCGCGTTCCCTCCTGGGAATCCGCGCCTCGAACTCCCGACTCCGCACACTACCTTGCTGTGTCCGCTGTGGAGATCTTTCCAGACTGGGGCCATCGGGGGCAAGAGCGGTCGGTGTGTCTGAGATGACAGCCGGCACTTCCGCAGGTCTTGCAACAGGCACAGGTGTCGGGCGTTCACGTCGGTAGAAGCTCCAAAGTTGGACCCAGCGGAGCTCCGGCCAGACGGCGCAAACGTCACAAGAACGCTCAGATGTACAGCCGACACACGGCAGGCAGACCTTGTGCGAATCCGAGGGCCACTGGAAACCTCCACACTGCGTGCAGGTCATCAGGAGGGCACTGCAACACACCAAACAAACAACGTGCCGGTACGTGGTCGAGACCAACAGGGCTCGTCCTACCAAGGGGAACCGTACCGAACGATATGGACAAACGGGCTGTGCCCCCAGGCTATATTGTTATAGCGCCCGAAGCTAAGCTTGCGTCTTTAGAACAAAGCCTACCCCAGCCAGGCTGGAGAGGAATGTGCGCCAAACAACAATAGGTTTAGTTTAGTTTAGTTATTTGGGTTTAACGCCGCGCAGGCGACTAAGGCCATCACACGGCGGGCCAAACGACAATAGGGACGAAAGGCCGTGCCCCCAGGCAATAATGCTGTAGCGCTCTAAGCTAAGAGTGCGCTCTCGAAACAAGCATACCCCAGCCAGGCCGGAGATGCAACATGAGCCACGCGCCGCAGCTGGTTTAAACAATGCTCCCCGAAGGCTACCAGGGGAAGCCAGTAATTTCACCCCAAAGGGGAAAGGCGAGGGCACCAGGGCCCCGCCGAGCTAAGAGTCCCCGCTCAATGAAACCCACACAACACGAACAAGGTAGAGTCCAAAGGCACAGGCCGGTACCCCGCCCGGGGACCGGCTCCGGGCCCAACTAACTATCCTACCTCTCTGCCGAAGCGGTAGCGGGAGAAGAGACGTCCATGTCGCCACCGGCGAAATGGCGGGAACCAGCAGGTCCGCCAAGCGAAGCCAACCAAGGAGGACGCCAAGCGAAGAAGCGCAAGCGAAGCTGCAGCGAAGCAAGAAGCGAAGCAGAAGCGAAGCAACAGGCGAAGCCAAGTCACGGCGAACTCGAGCACCAAGACCGACCGGTCGAAGGGAGCGCGAGGCTAGAACACGTCCGAAGGTCGTGAGCCTACGTAGCTGACTGGCGAGTCAGGTGACTCGGAACCGGATAGGCAGGTCCGGGAGACAACTCTTGGCCCCTCTGGAGGGTTCCCCGAGTGCCTCCCGGGTTGTGTGTGCACACAACGGGTTCGTAGGCTAGAATTTGAGCACGTAGTAGACACTCCCATTTGTCATGTCATCGGTAATGTTTTTGATGAAATAAAATGCTAACTTTTAAATTTACTGCGGACGACGGCGGCCGGACGATCACTGGCCCAAAACAAACTCACTTTTGCTTCGCACTTGAGCCAAAAATGGAATTTGATAAAGCTTTGGAAGTGGGTAATTTACTGATGCATCAAAGAGACAAAAGTCACTTACCCTGAGTGCTCCACGTGCCTTGTGATGATCTGGGGCCAGACGCAGGACCTGCTGAAAGTGCTGGAAGGCTTTCTCTGTGTTGTCCTGGTAATAGAGGCTCAATCCCCGCACATACAGTGCGTCTGCATTCATCCCATCGCGACCCAGCACATCACTAGCAGACAAAAAACACACAGGCACACTTTAACCCATTTAATTCCAATGCTGCAATCCCTTAATTTTGGAGGCGTCACCTATTGACTATGTACCAGTTGCAGGAGATGAATTGACTATGATTATTCAAGGGTAGTGCCAAATTAGCTTGGTGCCTTATGGCACCAAGCTAATCTGGCGCTACCCTTGAGTTATCATGGTTGATCCATCCCCTGCTGTAGTGTCACGATTTAAATGGGTTTAAAAAAAAGGAAAATCTTGTAATTACAGGGTTTTACCAACATCTGAACTATTTGCTTTCTTGTCTAGCCCTCATCATCCTGACACACCCATCGCTTGAAATATATTTGACTGATAGTTCATGGGTGGTGCCAGTATAGCTTGGCACCACCCTTGAACTAAAACAGTTTATCTATCTCCCAATCAGTAATTTAGCCTTCGTAGGACAATAAGCAAATTTTACAAAATCAGCCCCAGGATGTATCTATTCTATCTATCTATCTATCTATATCCCATAGTCTTGCCGACCGTTGGGGCACCACTGATGACTTGGCAACCAGCTCCCTCCATTCCTCTGTTCTCTGCCATTCTTAGCGTATCACCCAGCCTCAGTCCTGTCCACTCTGAGATAATGTCCACCCATCTTTTCCTCTGTCTTCCTCTCCTTCGTCCTCCTTGTACAGTGCCTTGCAGGATTGTTTTGGCAAGCCCTGCTGAACGCGTGACATGCCCATACCACTTCAGTTTGCATTTTTTCACAATGGCTAATAGGTCTTCATAGGGCCCGATGGCTTGCCTGATTCTGCTTCCCACTTCCTCGTTCGTGATGTGATCTCTGTATGAAAAGCAGCCTTCGAAAACATCTCATTTCAGTGGCTTGTAGTTGTATCCTCCTTTCAAGGTCTGCTGCGAGGGTCTATGACTCGCAGGCATACAAAAACACTGAGATGACTAAGGAGCACATCAGTCTGGAGCAGAGCGTGATGTTTCTGTCCTTCCATATGGTCTTCAATCTTGTCAGTGCTGTTGTTGTCTGCGCAATCCTGGACAGTAGTTCTGTTTTTGATCCCTCATCTGTCACAATGGCTCCTAAGTATTTGAATTTATTAACTGTTTCTAGTTTTTGGCTTCCAATGACGTCAGTGCCAATGCCACTGGTGTTATTTGTCATCAGTTTGGTCTTCTCTGCACCGATTTCCATCCCATACGCAATGGCTGTTCTGTCCAGCTTTTCCACCAGCTGAGCTAGCTCCTTCTCTGTTCCTGCAAGGCCATCAATGTCGTCCGCAAAGCGCAAGTTCGTGATTGTTCTGCCTCCAATACTGACAGTTCCTTCATGATCTTTCAGAGCGTCTGCCATGATTCTTTCCAGGAAGATGTTGAAAAGAGTAGGTGAGAGCAAGCAGCCTTGTCTGACTCCGACTGTAGTCCTAAACCAGTTTCCTATTTTGCCGTTAAAGCAGACTGCGCTAGTGGCCTTGTTGTAAAGGTTTGCTAGGACTTTGATCAGGTTGGCATTTATGTTGTATAGCTTCATGGTGGACCAAAGGGCTGCATGCCACACCCTGTCAAACGCTTTCTTAAAATCCACAAGGATGTAATGGGCTAGCAAACTGGAGCACACTTACTTGGCCAGCTCTTGTGCATCCTGATTCCTTCCTAGAAAGGTGAGAGCCTCTGCCTTCATCACCTTGTACCGCACGCTTGCTGGACAGTGGTCTAAACACCGGTCCAGACAAAACACTACCTGCAAAGTACAATATAGGCTACATACAATTTGTCATGTTATAATACGAGGAACACTATGGATGATTGCAAGCAAGCTGCAAAATTGTCAGGAACACTACTGCAAGTCTAGTGAGACAATGTACATCATATTATTCATAACAAATCACAAACTATTCCTCACTACCCACATACAGGGTTGCACATTTCTGAAAGACAATGTACATCATTATTCATAACAAATCACAAACTATTCCTCACTACCCACATACAGGGTTGCACATTTCTGAAAGACATGGGGTATTCATACCCCCAATGAATATTTCATACTCCCTATAAAAAATTTCAAGGGTATTTATAACCCCAATTATTTTATATAGGGGGTACAGTAACTCCACTTGCAATAACACCCTTTGCAGACTTATTTTTACATTTTCATACCCCTTAGTGGGGCCTTAGCACTTACGTCTTGCAATATGTGTTCATACCCTTTTAGCTGACCATCGCTATGTGATCTGGGATTCTTTTACATGAAATACCCGTATTTTTACAGAACCATGAAAATGGCAAAATTATATAGGAAATTTCCTACAGACCGATGACTGGAAGCTGAATGAATCAGCAATAAAGCATGTTTGTTACCCAGTTTAACATCCACAAGCAACACCCCCCCCCCCCCCCCCCAACAAAACCTTTTCTAGTTTTGCATGAGTCTTAATGTGATATTTGCAAGGGTTTGGAATGCACTTTTCTGCTGCATAGACAAGGCTCCCTCACTTTCAGTCCAGAAACACATACAAACAACAAAAATATATGTCTGTGCAGAACACATTTTTTATTTATTTATGAAATACAAATCAATACTCACTGTACGATATTCCTTTTTTGATAAGTTTAGCTCCACTTTTTTTTCCAGTTCTTGCACACTTTTTACATTCTTAAGCTGAAAAAAAAAATTGTAAATTGAAAATACTAAACATCGTAAAGTAGGTTATAGCACTGTCAGTCACTGGCAGTCTCCCCTTTTCTTTTCAATACTAAACATCGTTTACAGCAGATTTCATCATCATCATCATCATCAGTCCCTTGCCCGAACTGGGCGTTGGGGGGACTGAAAGACAGCAGCAACAGACAGTGCTCTCCACTGAGTTCTATTTTGGGCGGTGGCAAGCAAGTCTGGCATCTCGAGTTTGGTCCATTCTTTTATGTTTGCGACCCAACTCTTTCTCTGACGACCTCGCCGACGACTTCCTTCGAGAGTGCCCAGCAGATTTATTTTCCAATAAAAAGTTAAGGTAACAATATTATCTGCCTACAATTAAAACAGAATCTGATTCAGGCAGTCACATGATTAGTCAGCATATCAAATCCAAAATCTGCAGAAACGCCTGCAACGTACAGCCAGTCAAACTCACATGTGACTGTCACACATAAGGGATCTTGAGCACTCGGTCATCACTACCTCACCTGACAAATCATGTACACCCACCCCCCCCCCCCCCCCCCCCAAATTGCACCGAGTTGTTATGAATCGGTGAACATACCATATCCGAAGCCATTTTTGTCATGCAATGCATTACAAGAGGCAGTAAAAGTGATCTGGCCTAATGTAACCAGGCGCAGTTTGGCTGTCCGTTTGTATTACTCTTTTACGTACACCACCCCCCCACACTCCTTTACCTGTTTTGTGTTCATTGCGCAGCAGCAGACAACAGCTTACTAGCATACCTACTGAATGTAGCTGGCCAATGCGTCAGCGTGTTTCATTTTCTACCTGTCCATTGAAGGCTCTTGTTTCTGTAAGTAACATTCGTGGTCTGGCACTCTGTACTTTGAATTTGTTTCGTAACTATTCTGCAACATATTTTGATTAAATGATAATTCTATACCTTGTCTGATTTAGTCTCTGTACTTTGTTGTTGATCCAACCACGTGTGTTTCAGTTAGCGGGTTTAAACAATATTGCTAAGTGTTGATTCGAGGCTTGATTGCAAAATATTTCACCAGAGGTTTTCAATGTACTGTCTCCCTCCTTTGCTCTACACACATGTATTTCTCTAAAGTCTGACTAAAGATTGGTGTCACAAGTACAAGTAACACAGTATGTTAACAGCAGGGAGGACCACATGTTCTATGACCCTAGCAGACATTGGCTCTGTAATCCATGGGAGCTCAAAGTTTAACCCTTATCATTCAGATAAGCTGACTAAAATAGTACAAGGGTAGTGCCAGAATAGCTTGGCACCTCTAGGCGCCAAGCTATTCTGGCACTACCCTTGAACTAAAGCCATTGGTCTATATCCTTATCTTTAAGTACTACAATATGGCTTGCATATGGCAGCATACAAATTTAAAGCTTTTAGCCTCAGTATGATATGGGTTAAACAATTTTCTGGGTGTGTCCGTTGTGAAATCTGTATTTGCAATTGACTATCAAAAACATGACTTTGCTTTGCCTGACAAGTAAATATCCTTGCATCTGATTTGCTGACAGGCCAGTAGATTTGGTCCTCCCTGGTGAAGAGGCTGCGGATGTCCTATTTCTTGTGGAAACAATGCAGGCACATACCTGGGTGACTCAATGCACCAATAATATTATGTCCATTTCTATAGAACTTCTAGTAAATGGCCACCTTTGCTTGGCAACAGGGGTGACCCTTCAAAGCATGTTCTACTGTAACGTAGATAAAGTACAACACTAACTCCATAAGAAGAATGGCAAAGCGCTTATGGCTCACGCACATGACCAATCCACATAATTACTCTGACCTTTGTGACCTTGACCTTTCAGACAGATCACTTAAGTGTTCAAGTGTCTTAACATATGAAAATGGTTGTTTTTTGTACCAGTCAAATCTATGCTTTCTCAAAATGTATACATATTTCTTTCACCTAAGTTTTCCACCCCTGGTGACCCTTTATGGCATTCCGTGTTTTGAAAAAGTACTGCACATTTTACGGGTGTGTATGTTGTGAATTTCCTCTGATTAGAGGAAAATAAGCTACAATTAGGTTCACTGGCGTCCGCGGCTGGTCCGATTTTTCGGGATTCAAGGTCCGTCCCGCAATATATCAAGTCAGAGCTGTAATCACTTATTTAGGGAATAAAAGCAATTATTTAGAAATTGTACCTTGTTTTCCTCAAAAAACGAGGAAATTCACAACAAATATAACAAGGCAAAGCCCTTATGGCTCACGAAAATGACCGATCCACACGTCTGACAATAAGGGATGGCTTATGCACCAACAAAATTCATGTTTTTTCAAAAATTTAATCAGATTTTACACATCTGTGAACACCTGTGACCATTGAGCTTTGTGACGAGTCGACTAAATTAGGATACATAGGAAGGTCTTATCATCATCTACCTTTGTGCCAAATTTGATTGAAAAGTTTGCAAAAATGTTGATAATAATTACAATTATTGGCATTTTATACACATTTGTCGACCTCTTGTGACCCTTCACCTTTTCGAGGGGTCATCCAAATGAGTATGCATAAATAGATCTTAACATCAGGTATCTCTGTAGCAAGTATGGCCTTGAAGTTGTAAATAGTAATTGAGAAAAATGTATTTTTGTCTAAAATGTATTTTTTCAAAAAATACTTACCGATGGCATTACTATTAGGAAGGTACACTTAGCTTACCTATTTCAGCCTAAGCACTCATTGTGTAATGGCCACCACAACGTCTCTCACTGCGCAGTTGCGGTCAAAAGCGACACTCGCTGCCACTGCTCTGACCTCATGTACCCAGATGTGACGCCTCTTAGTCCCAGCATGGGATCAGCGAGCGGGAGACCGGTCGCTGAAGATCCAGGTGCGCCATGCCAGCCCCCGGGTCTGGGCGGCCCAAGTGGCGGTATGTGTCTGCAATCATGGCCAGGTAACCTCTGATAGCGATGAGGGCAAGGCTCTGCTGGAAGAAGAGCCACAGAAAAAACTCGGCCAGTTGGTGTGTAGTCAGATCCGTGGGGGAGAGCTGGTGGGCGGAGCACCAGGACTGCAGGACCCTCCATTTACTTTCGTAGATGTTTCGGGTAGAAGATCTGCAGGCCGCTGCGATAGCCGCAACTGATGCACCCGAGAAACCTCTTGCAGCGAGGGCCTGTCGCACAAGCTCCAAGCGTGTACGAGCAGCTGCTCCAGACACTGGTGATTCTGCCCGAGTTGCTCAAGCGTCGTGCAAAGGGTGGGGGGGGGGGGGGGGGGGGTGGGGGGGGGGGGGGGGGGTAGGGGTTGTGTGTGCGTGTCTTGTGGCCAGGCCCTGAAGGTCGGTGGTCCAGCTCTTGGTCCAACTGACCGGCGCCACCAGCAGCAGAACTGTGTTGCTGCCCCCGAGTCTGGAGGACCTTGGGTACCAGGATGGAAGGAGGGTACACGCACATCAGCAGGCCGTCCCACGGGATGGAGAGTGCGTTTACTGCCCAGGCCAGGGGCTCCGGAATGAGTGAGACCAAAAGAGGGTGAGCTGTTTGTTCCACCGCGTGGCAAGAGGTCGATCACGGGCGTCACCCAGCGCGCACAGATTAGCCTGAAGGTGTGTGAGCTGGCCGCGATGTGAGAGGGAGTCCACGAGACGTGCCGCGCTCGAAGAGTGATGCCGCGATCTCTGCACCACAGGAGGACTTGGTACAAGAGGGTGCAGAGAGAGGGCGAGCGCATCCCGCCCAGGTTCTGGATGTACGCTACTACCATCGCGTTGTCGAAGAGCACCAGGACCTCTTGGTCACCGAGACGAGTCTCCCAGGCACCCAGGCAACGAGGGCGAGCCAAACGGCCTTCAACTCCAGCCAGTTGATGTGTCTGCCCGCATGGTCGTATGGCCAGCTGCCGGAGGCTTGATGAACGCTGGCAGCAGGTTTGCTCCCCAGCTGGAGAGGCTCGCATCCGTGCAGATGGAAAGCTGCGGCGGGGGGGGGGGGGGGAAACAAGGGGGACTCTAGCCAGGACAGGTCCGTTCCCCGCAGGCGGTGAGGCCTGACCCATGGAGACACTGCGATGGGGTCCACCAGAACGCCAGAGTATGGGTGCCAGTGGAGGAGCAAATGTAACTGGATCGGCCGAGAGTACAGCCTGCCAAGGGACAGGAGGTCTGCTGCCGCCCTAAAGAGTCCTAGAAGTTGTAACCAGACCCTGGCCGCTACTGCCTCCACACGCGACACTTGGAGCACCAGCCCTGCTAGCTTCCGAACCCGCGCTTCGGGGAGCCGCACCCGGTTGAGGTCGGCCAGGAGCTCCATGCCGAGGTGGATAAACCTGCGAGACGGTGCGAGGCCTGACTCTCCCAGGTTGACCAAGAAGCCGAGCTGGCGGAGAAGGGTGAGCAGAGCGTCCCTGTCTTTCTCTAGGGTGGCCATAACCCGGCTCTGGAGGAGCAGATTGTCCAGATAGTTGGAAGTCGGGCTCGAGGACAACTGTCTGAACCTGGCGACGACCACTTCGAGTATCCTGGTGAAGACCCAAGGGCTGAGGTAGAGACCGAAAGGGAGCGCCCGGAACTGGTACACCACTCTGCGGAAGGCGAATCGCAGAGACCGTTTGGAGGCTGGCTGCATGGGCACGTGAAGGTATGCATACGTCCAGACTTACTGAGAAGTCCAGGGGCGGGATCGACGCTCTCAGGGCTCTGGCAGGGTCCATCCGGAAGTGAGGCGTGAAAGGTACATGTTTAGAGCTGAGAGGCCCATGACAGGGCGCCACTTGCCGCCGGGCTTGGGGGCCACGAAGAGGCGGTTGTAGAAGGCCGGGGAGTCATGTCAAGAGACCACCTCTGTGACCGCATTCCGGAGCAGGCGCAGACAACCTCGCCCTGAAGAGCTTCTTCCTTGAGCTGTGCGCCTAGAACCCGCGTCCGAGGGGGGTGGCGGGCGCAACAGAGGTGACCGAAACGAAATCTTGAGGCCCTCCGAGATGGTCGAGCCCTGCAGCCATCGGCGGGGGGTGAGAAAGGCAAGTCAGCGGGCCCTACCATGCCTGGGCCTCCAGGCGCTTTTGGGCCAGGAGGGGGCTGGGCCAGGGAGAGCGAGCGAATGTGCAGGAGGGAGGGGTCGAGCAGCGTCGCGAGAGCCTATGGAAAGGTCTGGAGGTCCACAGGGCGCCTGTCGGAGCTATGTGGGTGCGTCGGTGGACTGTAGTCCGCCGCGTTGTGAGGAGACCAGAAGTCGCTGCCGGCCCCGCTCGGACCTGTCAGAGCACGGGGGGGGGGGGGGGGGGGGGGGGGGGGGGGGGGAGGGCTCCCGTCGGCTTGTCCGGATGACGCATGTCCTCTAAAGCATAGCGGGGCGACTGAGGTCGCTGCCAGCCCCGCTCAGACGCATCGGAAGTGGGGGGGGGCGCAAGGCTCCTGTAGGCTTGTCCGGATGATGTGCGTCGGTAACCGCGTAGCGGGGCGACTGAGGTCGCTGCCAGCCCCACCCAGACGCATCGGAACGAAAGGGGGGGGGGGGGGGGGGGGGGGGAGAAGTCTTCTGAGGGCTCGGACGCATCAGAGCGGGCTGGGGGTGGGGGTGGAGCACGGGTCCTGAGGGCTCTTCCGGATTAGGACACTCATCCTGTAGTTGCCTGACAGGCTCAACTTGTCGGAGCGGGGAGGCAAGGTCCGGAGGGGTCAGTACAGCCCGATGCGAAGATACTCCCACGATGTCTGAGCGGGCATGCCCGTGGAGACCTGGAGCGGCGGAAGGCGCAGGTGGTGGCTGTTTGGACCGGGTCGGTTGTTGCCGCTTGTAGAATGCCCACAGCCGAGACCACCGCTCTTCGACCCAAGGGGCGCTGGCCTCGCAGGCACAGTCTGAACAAGAGAAGCAGACATCGTGGGTGTCACCGGGCCACTGGAAGTCTCCGCACCCGGAGCATGTTTCTCCTGTGCACTGCAACAGATGCAGATATATAAACGCGCGGGAGCGCAAGGCCTCTTGAAAGAGGCCATGTGTTCACGACCCGGTCGCGGACGGAAACCCACAGAGAATGCCGATGCCAGGGAGAATAGCCGGCTGAGAGGCATTAACCCTTTATCATTCGGAATACACCAGTGTGAAAAATAAGTTTGACTAAAATAGTTCAAGGGTAGTGCCAGAATAGCTTGGCGCCTCTAGGCGCCAAGCTATTCTGGCACCACCCTTGAACTAAAGCCATTGGTCTATATCTTTATCTGTAAGTACTATAATGTAGCTTGCATATGGCAGTGTACAAATTTGAATCTTTTAGCCTCAGTGTGATATGGGTTAATCGAGGCTTTACCTTGCCATAATCAGCGAAGATGCTAGGTAAACCCCCCCAGAAAGGTAAGGCTGCTATGGTAATCCAAATAGAAGTAACCCCCACGAAGAGTAATCCAAACGAAGTCACAGCACCAACACAACCAGTAATCCAACCATACAGTCTAAGCTATCCTTGAAGGCTGAACACAACCGTTCACGGTGAGCTAAGCGTAAAGACTGGCGGGATACCACCAAGCACTTGACCGGATAGGGAGACAGGGGAGGCCACTCAGGGTTCTTGGTGATGACTCCCTGGTTGTGTAGTTTACACGAGTGCTTAGGCTGAAATCGGTAAGCTAAGTGTACCGTCCTAATAGTAATGCCATTTTTTACCTATTTCCTGAACACTTGTGACCCTTGACCTTTCCGAGGTGTCATCCAAATTAGTATGCATAGATAGGTCTCACCATCAGGTATCTCTGCAGCAAGTTTGGGTTTGAAGTTGTGAATAGGTGACCCTTGACCTTTCTGAGGGATCAACCAAATTAGTATGCATAGAAAGGTCTTACCATCAGGTATCTTTGTACCAAGTTTGGGTTTGAAGTTGTGAATAGTATTTAACAAAAAAAACATCTTTTGTAAAAATATGGCTATTTTAGACCTATTTCCTGAGCTCTTGTGACCCTTGACCTTTCCAAGGGATCAACCAAATTAGCATGCAGATAAAGGTCTTACCATCAGATATCTTTAAACCAAGTTTGGGTTTGAAATTGTGAATAGTATTTGAGAAAAAATAAATTATGTGCAAAAATAGCTATTTTTTAAATATATTTCCTGATATCCTGTGACCTTGACCTTTGTGAGGTCACTGAATTTGGTATGTTTAGAAAGGTCTTGCCACAAAGTATCCTTGGGCCAAGTTTGAAGACTGTAGCTTGAATAGTCTCTGAGCAAATGCAAACATTAAAGTTTACAATGGACAACAGACGTCGGACGTCGTCCACCACTGGCCCAGAACATACTCACTTTTGCTTTGCATGTGAGCCAAAAATTGAGCCCGTAAGATGTGTAGATGCTTTTTCAACACACAGAATTTCACACACCCTTGTCCTTTGAACATGGGTCAACTATATAAAAATGCATAAAAATTCATTTTTCTTTAAAAGGTATTTTTTCGAAAAATACTTACCGATGACATGACTGAATGGAAGTGTCTACTACTTACTCATTCTAGCCTAAGAGCCAGTTGTGTTAAGACACAACCCGGGAGGCACTCGGGGAACCCCGAGGGGACCAAGAGTTGTCTCCCTATACCCACCACCCGGAAGCCGGGTGTACCCATAATCCCTCAGTCAGGATACTTGGCGCACGAGCGGCAAGCGGGGCAGGTGGGAGGGTCGTTTGAGTCATGTCATCGGTAAGTATTTTTCGAAAAAAATACCTTTTAAAGAAAAATGAATTTGTTTCTTCAAAAACATTACCGATGACATGACTGAATGGAAGAATTGCGAACAGGAGGTGGGTGCCGCGCTCCAGCACACCTTAGGGCCCAAGGGCCGTCCTCCCTAACGCAAACTCCCGACGACCCTAGGTAGGTGAATACCTACGGCGCTGAGGCGCCATGAGGGAGTTGTGCCCCCCGCAAAAAGGCCTCCACCAGAGCGAGGAGTCTCTCTGGCCTGGCAGAGCTCTGCAATCGAGGCGGGCGAAGTCATCCTGCCCGCCAGCCTCCAGTAGCCACGAAGTGCAAGACAGTACAGTCCCTGACGAATGTGACGTTCGTGGCCCTGCAAGTGCCTTGATAACGTACCTGTAGCCTCTAACCTCCCTGAGGAAGGGGTCCTGTAATTCAGAACGTATGACTGAGCTTAACCAGGAAGAACGTCCGGCATGTAGCGTCAGTGCTGCCGGAACCGGCAAGGAGGCGAGCGCGTCCGAAGCGAACGGCTATGTCGTAGGCACCCGTGAGGCTTGTACAGGGATTTGCTACGTGGTCTCCTGGTGGAATAGCGCCCCGTAAGCGGGCGCAAGGTGAACCTGTGGACCAAGGCGCGGCGGTCCAGTATAAGGTATGGTCCGAGAGGAGCTGTACGTAATTGTTCCTTCGAACTGTAGGCAGACAGGGTGAGGCGTAGCTCCTGAAGCTCGTTAACCAATCCACCACGGTAACATCCCTCAGGCGCCGTATGGCTGCAAGGGCAAGACGTAGCATTCGATGACTCCTCTCGAGGGGAGTCGACAGGAGGCTCCGGACGAGCGCGTGTAAGTCTCTCCGACCCGGGCTCTGAGGAGAGGCGGGTTCCTGCCGGCAAGTGGACCCCCAGCAGGATCCCGGCGGCTTACTTGGAGACGAGTGGGTACCGAGATTGTACGTGGGACGTCACCAAGCGCGACTCTCTGAACTGGGCTCTGTGAGGCGAGTTCTTGCTTCTCAAAGCTGTGTCCGGGCCCGCTCCGTCCGGGTAGCGGCCTCGGTCAAGGCCCCATCCTGTGCCCCAGTCCACTGAGAACGTAGGATCATCCTGGTCTCATGCGCCGATCCTCCGAAGGTGTCCTGGTGTATTCCGTGTGTAGCCACTGGTCCCACCGGGGAAGACTGGCCCAGATCTACCGTCGGTCCAGGTAGCGTCACGCACGGAGGGAGATGAAGTTCTTTCCCCAAGCACCAGGGTAGGGGAATGCCCTGGTCGGAGGATCGCCAGCTGCCCTGATCCTGGAAGTACACCTCCGCTGTCGCGTAGCCGAAGAGGAGAAGCTCCTGTGACCTATCCTTCCCCCCACGAGCAGAAGAAGCAGGCCTAGTAGTCCGCGTCAGATCCAAGCTAAGCACGCTCTTGTCCGCGAAGTCCGAAGGTCGGAGGGATGGACCTCGAGAAGAATCACGGAAGTAGGAAGCGTAGCTTGAGCAGCCGGGCTTAGAGACGACTAAGGAGAGTAGATTCGACTCCGTGTAGTGGCTAGGCCTCCACCCCGAGCACCGCCAAGCGGTACCACCTGTCCGAAATACGGCACCCCCCGGGTGCCCAACGAGAGTTGTCGTGATGGTTAGACGTCAGGGAGAAGGGGCTGCGCCTTGGTTCCCCAGTGTCCACGATGGATGAGAACCCCCGGTGAGTCAAGGGGCGATGCCGGGTAACTTCCGCAGCCGGGCGGCGGCGATGAGCTTGGATGTCCCGTCCAGCGCCGGCCGAGTGTCCATCCGCGCAGAAGAACAGGTCTGATGGAACCGCAGCACTGGAAGCCGAAGAAGAGGAAGAGGAGAAACGGCTGAGACGTCCGAGCCACCAGTCCGAGGGGTCGTCAGCCGTCAACTCAGGGTGTCAAGTCCCGCTGTCTGGAACCGGCGACCGAGGAAGGCTCCGAGGGAGGGAATCCCGCTGACGGCGAACCGCAGGTCGAAGACTCCCTCCGAAGGGGAGAGCGAAGACGGAGCGACGCGGCGAGGTTCTCCCGTTGCCGAAGGCGGGTACCGACGAGGAGAACGGCTGCGACGAGGAGGAACGGAACGGAGAGGACGAGGGAAGGGGAAGTGGCCGGTCGATGGGAAGAGGAACGGGATGAACGGGAGTCCGAACGAGAAGAGGAACGCGAAGAAGGCGAAACCAGTCGAGGGAGTCCTGATCCGTCGAACGATGAGTGGAGAAGGTCCTCCTACGATCTTGCGAAGCAGAGCGATAACGGTGAGTAGAATCCCAGCGCCTACGATCCTCGCGAACAGGAGGATCCGGACGAGTGCGTGTAAGTCTCTGTGAACCAGGCTCCTGGGCGAGGCGGGTTGCTTGCCGGCAAGGGGATCCCTGCGGCCAGAGATGAGTGGGGAACGAACCAGGCTCTTGGGAGAGGCGGGTTTCTGTGCACTAATCCGTTGAATACTCAAGTGACGTCTTCTGTGTCGGATCAAGTTGGTTTCGCGCGTCCGGTGCCGGGGGCACAGCGGAAGGCGTCTTGGAAAACTCCAAGCACCCGAGCAGGAGGTCCTCTTATGATCTTGCGAGGGAGAGCGATAACGTCGAGTAGAATCCCTGTGTCTACGCTCTTCACAACCAGGAGGTTCCGGACGAGTGCGTGAATGTCTCTGTGAACCAGGCTCTTGGGAGAGGCGGGTTTCTTGCCGGCCAGGGGACCCCCAGTGGGATCCCGGCGGCTTCTTCAGAGACGAGTGGGGAACGACGGTGGAGGAGGGACGCCACGAGCGTCCCACCAAACCAGGCTCTTGGGAGAGGCGGGTTCTTTCCACCAGCTGTATCCGGGCGCGCTCTCTAACGGAGGCGGTCTTGACGGTCGAACTCCCACACTGCACTAATCCCTCGATTACTCAGTGGCGTTTTCTGTGTCAGATCCAGCTGGTCTCGCACGTCCGGTGCCGGGGGCACAGCGGAAGGCGTCTCGGCAATCTTCAAGTACCCGAGAGGGTAGGAGTCTCCCTCCTCTAAAGTTCCAGAGATTAGACCATCGCAGCTCCGGCCAGGTAGCACAGACGTTACAAGAGTGGTCGGAAGCACACCCAGCGCACAGGAGACAGACCGTATGGTTATCCGACGGCCACTGGAAGCCTCCGCATAGCTTGCATGTCCTCAGCAGTCCGAAAGTGGTCCCTACTCTGGCGCCACGCAGAGCGAGCGGGACGAGAGGTGTCCCGGAACTGTGTTGATAGTAGTCTCCGCTTCCTTGGAGACGAGCATTCTTACTGGACGTGCACGTGAAAGTCTCTGAGCCGGGCTCCGAGGGAGGCGGGCTTTCTTGCCGGTAAGGGGGACCCCCAGCGGGATCCCGCGGGCTTCTTGGAGACAAGTGGGGCAGATAGTGGACATGGCTTCTTGGAAGTCTTAGTCCGGGCGCGCTCCCTCCTGGAAGCGGCCTCATCGATCCAGGCCCACTTCGTGCACTAGTCCACTGAATCCGGTGTGGGGAATCCCACAGGGACGTCCTGGTCTCAAGCGACCGGTGCCAAGGATACGTTGGAAGGCGTATCCACATCCTGCGCATAGGAGACCCGACCCAGTGGTTGTCCGACGACCACCGGAACATCTGCCTTGCGTGAAGGACATCGGCATGCCCCTCTTCATCGGGGCGGAACGGGATCCTTCAAGCACCAACAGCATAGGTCGCTCCCGCCTGCAGACGCTTCAATGCTGCCATCCGCGCTGCTGAGGCCAGGTGACGCAATCATCCCAATGTGGAAGGAGGCACCTCCCGTGTCGGAAGACAGGCCTAGTCCCAATGGGCGCTGCCTGGACATGAAGAACACACCTACCAGTAGCAGCCGGGCTGGGGCTCACAGCCGAGAAGCTGCTTGTCCTCTCAAGGTGGTAGTGTACTGCAACGTCCTAAGACGTCGGACGTGTGCGTAATTGTCTTTCCGAGCGGGCCTTGCCAGAGGCTGTTCCCGTGCGCTCCCCCTGGCAGCGGCCTCCACGATCCATGCTCGCGCACTAGTCGCGACAACCGGTGTGGCTTCTCTCCCAGGGCAGTCCGTTGTCGTGCGGAACCCGCCGTGTCTGGAAGGCGCCTAAACCGGTGCCGATCGCTTGCAAGGCAAGCATGGTCGGCGGGGCATCCGGTGCAGTGGCGAAAGACCCCTGGGGGCTGAACTAGCCACTGTCATCTGTGTGAATGGGTAGCGCATCCCTGCAACAGATAACACCCGAAGGCCTGCGGGCGAGTCCTGTGGGACTAAGCCACGAAAGTAGCCTTCGTAACAACAAAACACACAAGCACCAAGCGGGGTAACAGACTGTCAAGCCTGCACGCCAGCAGTGCAGCAAGAAGGTAGACTCACTGCCCTCAAGCACTAAGGTGAGCAACCAACATATGTATCAAAAGTCAAACATGTCATGACAGAAGCGAGGTACCAAACTCAGACCTGTTTACCCCCTGGGTGTAGTCAGTGTACTTTCAACTGACTAATTGTGTACTTTGGACCTCACCTTTCTTTATGTGTAATTATTCCCAAGCCAGTGAGTTGTCAGTTTCTCCAAAAGGTGTATTCTTGGGTAAAAAGGTCTGCAAACTGCATGCCGACAACTAGCCGTGCAGTAAGCAAGCAGGCCCACTGCCGCCAAGCGCTAAGGCGAGGGAACAACATATGTACACAAAAGACGAATACGTCATGACGGAAGCGAGGAACCAAACTGCACGTCTGCAATCTAGCAGTGCAGTAACGAGGTAGATTCACCGCCGTCAAGTGCTAATGTGAGCAACAACATATGTATCAACCCTTGTGACAAACGGAGTCAGGCCCCCAAACATTATTACTAAGGGTGACCGTGTGTGGAAAAAAAAAAAAAAAACCAACACCGGCCGCATGCTGTACAACTCAATACGCAATGACAATCAAGACAAGAAAAAACATCTGGGGCAGAAAATCACCACTTTATGTGGACATGCCACGAGGGGCCCGCCCAGCCAAGGAGCGTAAACCCCACAGCTGCCCGCCGGAACGTATCCACTCTCTAAGGTACGTGAGCACTTGTCTACCGCGTATGCCTGCGTATGCGAGTGTGCGCTTAAATCCATCACCCGTGAGCGAAAACAGAACAGGCGCTGGTCCCGAACAAACCACGCGATGACAAGGCGTGACTCAAGCTGTGCCACTCAGCTAATCAGGCCATGGAGTAAAAGAATTCTCCACACCCAAGGTACAAAAGCGTAGGAAACTTCTCTACGATTCACCGAAGGTGAGTGGGGGCGCAATTACAGTGAGAAGAAGACGAAAAACTTCGTACCTGCACAACCAGTGCCCAGCCCGGGAACCAGCCGAGGGTCAATCCCGCTACCTTACCTCTCCGCCGAAGGGGAACGGGGGGAGACGTCCAAAACCCGCCTGGCACGACCGGCGAAGATCACCGGACAGCTCACCAGATGGCCGAAGCGCAGGCGCCAAGCAGTGGGGACGAGAAAACCACGCAGCAGCACAGGCAGGGCCGACGAAACGATCCTATTTCCCGCTCTTCATGCTAACAGCAAGTCCGAACCGAGAACGGTCGAAAACCAAAGTCCGTAGGCTAGAGCCGAGCGCAAGACGACCGAATCGTGCGCCTAAGTAGACTAGACTGAGGGATTATGGGTACACCCGGCTTCCGGGTGGTGGGTATAGGGAGACAACTCTTGGTCCCCTCGGGGTTCCCCGAGTGCCTCCCGGGTTGTGTCTTAACACAACTGGCTCTTAGGCTAGAATGAGTAAGTAGTAGACACTTCCATTCAGTCATGTCATCGGTAATGTTTTTGAAGAAACAAATGTTTTACCATCAGGTACCTTTGCAGCAAGTTTGGGTTTGAAATTTAAAATTGAAACTAAAAGGCACTTAAACTGGTATGTGTATAAAGTTCTTGCCACAATATATCCATGGGCCAAGTTTGAATACTGAGTCTGTGGCCTGCACAGTCTCTGTGAAAATGCCAATGTTAAAGTTTACCATGGACAATGGTGGACAGACTGACAACCACCCATCGAGCACATAGAATCAATTTTGCTATTGCACTTGAGCCAAATATGAGCATCATACCTCATGCAAAGCCACAGAGTTGTTGGAGTCATATTCCAGCACATGATTGTAACTTTTGAATGCTGCCAGTGCATTACCAAGAATGAGGTGACATTTTCCTTCTCGTATATAGCCCTGAAAGAAAGTTTAAAAGATACATTGACAAAATCACAAGAATAAAAAAAAAAAGTAACAAAAGAAGTCTAATTGGTGCAGACAGCTATTATATAGTATTAAACACCAATTTTGTAAATTCTTGTTCATATTAATATCAATTATCAGTCTTTGAAATACAAACATTGTATTGTAAAATAAGTGTGAGTGTGGCGCCGAGAGCTCTGCATTTTTGTGAATTTAGCCCGGTATTAACACTCTTGCTCACGCAGCCATCGGTACTGCTTGCTGTATCCACAAGCAGGGGCGATGAAAGTCTAAAATCTACCAAGATTCAAAAGTCGAAAATCAAATAAGCCTGAGCTGCAAAATGTTAAGATTGCCAGCAGCTACCATTAAGGAGTTTTAAGTTGCCCAAAGCTTCTCAAGTCATCCAAGTGACTCTTTTCATCACCCCTGACAAGGGGGTTAGTACTGTAGTAGTAATTGTATGAAGCAGACCTTTACAAATGTTGGATCTAGATGAACGGACCGCTGTGCATCTGCCAGTGCATCTCTGTATCTCTTTAGCATCATGTAGGTAGCTGCCCGATTCCCATAATATGCTGCACATTCTGGGCACAGACCTGAAAATAAAACAATAAATAAATCATTTAGATTTACTTCACATCATTATATTATGGCTGGTCAGAAGGATGAACGACTTGTGCAGATCACATTTTTCTACACAACCTCTGCTGCACTATAAAGCCATGAAAAGTGATTTCAATCTGGGGTTGTTTGACGCAGGGTCCCACCCACAATTAATGATTGGGAAGATTAATCAATGTTTCATTTTTTTTCTTTCTTTTCTCTTTTTATCCTATTCTAATCCTATATTCATCACTTCACAATTGAACAAAAAATAAATAATTCAATGAGACAATTTAGCATGTGATATCCAACTTAACTGAAAATGCACGCATTGTGCACAAATATATACAAGATTAATGTCAGGAAATCTTCACAGAATAACACATACTTATTGCCTGAGTGTAGCATTCTAAGGCATCTCTGTAATTCTGCTGTTTGTAAAAACCGTTTCCTTCCTCTTTCTTCGACTCTGCCTGCTCTTCTGGGGAAAGTGTTCTGCACAGAAATGTAAAAAAATGTACACTATTGTAAGTGAAGTCTTCCTATTCACATCGATACACGATGACATGTATGTCTTGCGGTGCTCTGCCTAATAAAATCATGTTAGCACACTAGCATTAGCAGAGTAACTGTGTTCCCAATTCTAAAACATGTATAAATGAATTGACCTCTTTACACAATGCAAATGCGACAACCTTCTGTTACAAAATACAGGCGAAATTATCGAAACGATAATGCACAACGCGTGGCACACATGCCCTTTAGAGGGCTTTTGCACGAAACAGAAAGTTTGTTCTAGAACATTCTAACATCTCAATTTGCCGACATATTGTAACATGAAAGCGTGCTCAAAATTAATATGCTCGACTGAAAATACGCCAAGCAAATTTTGCTTCATTCGGTTGTACACCCATCTGCTTCGGAAGAAACATTATGTAGAAGTAAACTTAAAAGCGATTGCACAGTCCAGGCATTTCACAACACGAGACGTGACTCTTAGAAACGGAACCACCCAACCTTCATTATCTCAACAATGAACCAAAATTGACTGCCGTTACTCAGATTAATTCAGCCATATGTTAAGGCAGAAAATAATATTTCACGTCACTCAACTGTTCTTCTATGATCATACAATCGTCGTCTTCATCCATGGTCTCCACAACGCCGTTCACTTGGGCAACCTCTTTTTCTTTCATGGCCGACATGTTAGCGCTCAAGTAACGCGAGAGGTTACGCGATTTCGCTGTTGAAAGCCATAACACGTTGTAAAAACACAAAAGTTTAAAAAATATTGTTTCTTTAATGAGTAAAAAGATAGAGTTCATTTTTGTTTCAACATTTTATAATATAGTATGAATAATACCAAAGCCCGACCTTGACTCTTGGAACCCCGATGACGCGCGTTTCGGTCAAGGTCAGATTTGCCTATGTGTGCTGCTTCCGGTTTAAGTTCAAGCCGGTACAAGGTGTGTTCAGATAGCAAATCAATCATGCAGCCTTCTCCTTCGTCTACCGTGATCAAACGCTGGTGTGAAAATGCTGACTTGCTGACTCGAGTCTCCGATGGTTTAGAAGTCAAGCATCCATCGAAAATTCCGTCGAAGTTGTGGGTTGACGATATCAAAACTGTGGCCGCCGGTCGAGTACAAGAACATATTTAACTACTTCGTGCTGTCTCAGAGCATCGACGGTGAGAGCATGGAAAACTTCAAAAGCATGGAGTCGTATCAATATTTTCATGCAGACAAAGTTGGAACAGTTTTTGTTTTCATGCCAGCTGATGGACTGACCATTGTTCAGGCAGACGTGACGCCCAGCCAGTCTGTAAACAAAACACAAAGCCTGGGTGCTGCTTACTTCATCTGGCGTCGTCAAGACAGCAGGGTGTGAGTGCATTGCGGGGAGGGGAAAAAGTTGCAGCCACACAGGAGCAATTTTATGGAAGGTAAGGCTATGAATCGGTAATACAGATTTTTGTTTATTAACTGAGCAAAATTTTGCAGCAGGCATGGTTGCAGGAAGTCTGTGCATGCATCTTCTTCTTCCAATAACAGTAATAATATTTTATATATTTTTCATTAAATTCTGAGAATGCTGTGCTAAAACCATGGAATTCCCGGCTGGTAAGCTTGCATTGTGTCAACAGGACATTAGCTGTCCTTTTTATGACTGCATCGCTCACAAGATCTTTTGAGCCTTCCACTGAACACCTACTATATAGAGCAATAGGGACTACCACCAGGCGCCCCGCCATCCGCTGGAGAATATCCAGTCCTTCCCCCGAGGGGGAGATGCTAGAAAATATTCCCAAACAGATATTGGACCTGCTGAGTAGATTTACATTTTTTTCCACCCACAACCAGTTTCGCTCCAAGGGGGTGCTCTTCAGGTAGGCATACAGCGTAACCTGAAATTGCAAAGACAACGCATGTACTAGAAGCAGCCGCCAAAATTTACTGGTAGTACCACTATATCTATCTATCTATCTATCTATCTATATATATATATGTATATATATATATATATATATATATATATATATATATATATATATATATATATATATATATATATATATATATATATATATATATATATATATATATATATATATTATGTGTGTGTGTGTCTGTGTTCATGTGATATTATGTCATGAAAGAATTATGACCATCTTTTATGATTTGATAGATAACAAAAGTAAAGCGGCTATAATAACAATGCTCTTTTTTTTCCCAGTTGGAGTATGCAACTACTACTGGCAGATCTGGTGCGGCCTGCACAGATTCCCAGCAGAGCTGGAACCGTGGCACGTGCAGCAACCTGGAGCCAAAGAAGTTAGGGGAGATGTCCTTTAAAAGGAAAAACAGATCATCCAAGCATGGAGAGGATGCACTTGAACAACTACAAGGAACACCTGTGAATGACCTAGCTGACCAGCCTGTGTTCCTTTCGAAGCAAGACTTTACTACAGCAGTAGAGCAGTCGAGCATGGCTAACATGTTTAAGCTGCAAGGTACACTCATAAACAAGTGCTTCACAGCACAGCTTCCTCAAGTGTCTGCACAGGCTTGCGAGATAGTCCACGGTGAGCACTCACGTGACCTGTCATGCACCTTGTGTAAGACATTTTACATGAATAATGTATATGTAGATGATGATCAGATTCATGATTTGGAGATCAGCACACGTGAACAGTCGTCATCAGTGGTGTGGCGAGATGCGCGACGTGTTCACATCACAGGTAGCTCTGCCAAAAAGGTGCCTTTAAGAGCAACCACCAATCCTGAAAATTTTGTTCGTGAACATCTTTACCCCACCTTCAGGGGAAATGCTGCAACACAACATGGAAAGGTCAGTGAACCCAGAGCCATCCATACACTACAAGACATAGGATTCAAGGTATTGCCAAAGGGAACGATTGTCTGCCAGAATGAACCATGGTTGTCGGGAAGCCCAGACGGGGTGACAGATAATAATAATAATAATAATGAGTATTTATATAGCGCTTAATCTTACTCAAAAGCTCTAAGCGCTTTACAATCTGTACACAAAAATAAAAAATACAATGACATATGCACATAACAAACAAAGCACAATGCCCGAACACACCACTTTTACAATAAACTAAACAACAATACATACATAATAATTTATATTCTAATTAACATTCAGTATAAACAAGGAGGATTGCAGAACTACAACTAAGGCATCAAACACTGGCAGTTATTCAAAGTAAAGCTTGAAGAGGTGAGTTTTCAACGACCTCTTGAAGTCAGAGACAGACTCACTGTTTCTGACCTCAAGAGGAAGTGTATTCCATAACACTGGGGCTTGATAAACAAAAGTGCGCTGACCAAATGTTTTAGTTTGGACAGAAGGTACACACAACTTCCGTTTATCAGAAGAGGAGCGGAGCTCACGAGAGGGTGTATACACATGCAGCAAAGAGGACAAGTATTCTGGGCTGGTGCCTGAAAGGCAGTTAAAACAGATTGATATAACTTTATATTGAATACGTGAGGACACAGGTAGCCAGTGAAGGGACTTCAAGATGGGTGTGACATGCTCAGTCTTACGGACTCTCACAACAAGCCGGGCTGCATTGTTCTGAATTTTTTGGAGGCGATCAATGAGATACTGAGGGCAGCCACAAAGCAAAGAGTTACAATAATCTAGCTTGGACAGCACAAATGCACAAACTAGTGTTTTAGTGGCTTCCACGGTCAGCAGGTGACGAACTGAACTAATACGACGAAGTTCCAGATAAGCGGATCTACACACTGCACTGACATGCTGTGACATAGATAACTCGCTGTCAAGTGTAACACCCAGGTTTCTCACACTCGCAGAGAAGCCAATGAGTGTTCCATCCACAGACAATGATGACGGTAAAGGCAGGGACGAAGATAATCTTGGATTAGCTACCAACATTGCTTCAGTTTTGCCATCATTTAACATCAGTTTGTTGGTGGTCATCCATGATTTGACATGGTCAATGCACTGGCTTATACTTTGGACGGCATTCACAGCTCGCTCGACAGTATCACTTTTGTACATCTGCGTATCATCTGCAAATGCATGATGGGAAATGGAGCGACTACAGATCAGGTCGGACAGGGGCTGAACATACAGTAAGAACAATACAGGTCCTAGGACCGAGCCCTGGGGTACACCAAACCGAAGAGGTGATGGCTCAGAACGACAGCCGTCGACAGAAACAATCTGGGATCGTTCAGTCAGGTATGAACTAAACCATGCCAAGACTGTGCCTTCAATGCCAAATACAGATTGAAGACGGCACAGCAAAATTTCATGGTCAATAGTGTCGAACGCACTGGACAGGTCCAGCAAAGCAAGGACTGTGATCTTACGCTCGTCCAAAGCACAAAGCAGGTCATTGAATATCTTCAGCAAAGCTGTTTCAGTGCTACGATGGGGACGATATGCAGACTGGAATACACTGAACAGACTATTAGAGTTGACATGCTTTAAAGTTTGAACAAGGACAATTTTCTCAAGAATCTTTGATAGAAATGTAAGATTGGAAACTGGGCGATAGTTTTTCAGTACATTTGGGTCTAAAGATGGTTTCTTCAATAGGGGTTTCACAAGTGCAGTCTTGAAGCTTTCAGGAAAAATACCAGTGGAGAGAGAGTTGTTGATAACTTGTGTAATGGCAGGCAACACTTCATCCAGGCACTCGTACAACAAGGGAGTGGGTATGGGGTCTAACTCACAAGTTTTGGGGGCAGTGTTTGTGATCACTTTTCTGACCTCATCCTCTAGCACAGGTTCGAAGGCTGAGAGAGGTTCTCCACTAAAGCGTTTTTCGGTGAACAAAACTGAAGTGGGCATGAGATCCAGAGAATCACGAATTTCGCGGACCTTATCAACGAAGTAATCTGCAAAAAGCTGAGGCAGCTGGCACGGGGGAAATGTAGTGGGAAGAGGTGATGGAGTCTTCTTCACCATAAGCTTATTGGTCACATTATACAACTCTTTGCTTGTTGTGCACTCACTGATCTTCCTGTTGTAAAACGAAGATTTTGCTCCATGATGGTGTGCTTGTAGAAATTAAATGTCCGCTCATCAAGAATGATGTACCTGTACAACATTTTGAAGACAGATTTGCTACCAGATTTTGCGATGTAATTTTGCAAGATGGAAAGGCTATTCTGCAGGAAAATGGACCAAGGGGCTATTACATGCAAGTTCAGCTGACCATGTTTTGCACAGGTTTACAGAAATGCATTTTTTTCATCTGGACTGAGATAGGTCACTTGCTTCTGGAGATTGAGTACAATGAGGAGTATGTGCATCGTGTTGTGAACAGGTTGAAAGGTTTCTACTTTGCGTCAATGTTGCCAAGACTGGCAGATGATTTTGCTGAGGGCCGCTTGCAACTGTGCAGAGAGTACACCGACATAGTGTCAAACTCAAAGTAAACTTTGTAGAAGTGACACTAGAACACTAGAAGATAGCCCCTTGATCCATTTTCGTTCAGAGTATTCAGGATACCGGCCGTTCATGTCATGATTTTTCAGTTAGTAAAGTTATTGTAAACATGTAAATCAAGTATATATACTTGATTCACATGTTTACTTTCAATCATGTAATTGTGAAGTTCTAGCTTTTCTCATTTATTGTTTGACTGAAATTTTAGTCTAACTCCTTCTCTGCCCGGACACAGCGAATTCCACCCATGACAGCAAGAGACGTAGGTCCTCTTGAACCCCTGTAACTGTGGGGGCTCATGAGAATCAATGCCTCCTGCTGGCAGAGACTATCTTCATATGCATCCTCTGACGGAGGAGGTTGTCTGTGTTTAAGACTGCAAAATATTAAAAAAGGAGGAGACTAGAGGTTTGGATTTATATCGCTTTTATTACTGTTAGTGTTATAATAATTATGCCTACTCATTGAACCCTGGGACCTAATTTCCCAGATTTTCTACTCAAACGACACGCCCATTGTGGTAGATGGATCGACCATGCAAGTTCAAGGGTAGTTCCAGATTAGCTTGGCGCCTAACCAGCGTGAAACTGAAACTAATCTGGTCCTTAAGGTGTCAAGCTATTTAGGCACTGATTACCCTTGAACATTCATAGTTGATCCATCACCATCTCTGACTGTTCAGTTGAAATATGTGTTCTGAAGTGATGTTATCTGCTAAATCACAAGCTTTTTGTGAACGCCAGCTAAAACAAAAATAAAATTGCAAAGCATAAAACGTTATATGAATCCATTGTGGTTGTCTTGTCAGATTGAGTGAGTGCATCAGTGTTGCTGAAGAGGTCAACTTCGCTTTATTTATTTAGACCCCCACCTCGGCATGTGTATGTATCAACCCAGTACAAATTTGCTGCAATGATCTTCCAATAATATTTAGATGTAAACATACTCGGAGATAATCTGAATATACACAGCATATCCACTCCACTATAAAATCTGAGCGGAGCAGTGGCAGCACAAATTTGCACTGAGTAGGATGTATACATTTATGAATAGGTAAATTCAGCAGGGTCGATTCGCGCTTGGTAGGTTATGCTGAAATATATAGTGACGTTGACCCTTTCAGCAGCTGTGTTTCTTAAACTGTTGAACAGGTGGTTAAACTTCTGTGTATAATATCCTAAAAGTACATGTTTAGCACAACACACACAGTGACACAAAACCAAAATGAATACATGAATTATGAATATCTTTCTGCTCTCCATTCTGCATGTTCAACAGCATTCTAACAGTTCCAAGTCATATGACAGTATGATGCACCAGCTGAATAATATCCTAGATGCAGTTTCAAGATTCATATTTGAATACTTGAACTTAACTGACACAAAGTGATATATAATATGCAGCTGCTACATAAACTCACTCATCTGCCTCAACCTTTTCTTTGATAAGATCACTGCCAAGATTCACCAGAGCTGCACATATGCGCAAAATTTTGTCAATCTTTTTAGTCATTGAGACAGGGACAGTGTCCTTGAGAATTCGGAAAACTTTCATCCTCCTGATGGCTCGTTCCACATGGATGCGAACATTGGCAATGCGACGTGTTCTTGTAACTTCTTGGTCAGGCAGCTGCTTTCCATGTGAAAAAGCTGGAATATTCAGACTGACCCTACGGGTAAACAGTAAATCCTGAATTGTGAACCCCCTGTCCGCCATTACCTCATCACCGGGCAATAGTCTGTCAAGCACACCACTGTCTTGAACAATGAATTTGTCAGTGGCACGCCCACCATAGGCCCTAGATATATGCATCACTAACCCACATGGTGCGATTGAAACACAATATTTCACAGTGTTATGTGACTTGTAGTTACTGTAGGACTCGCCACGTGATCTGAGATTGCTTGCCTTTTGCATAATTGTTTCTGCACAGTCTAGCACACATGTTGTCTTGGGATAGTGACGTTTGAAACACTTCTGCATTGTTGCTCTAATTGTCTCCCTTGGCAGCCACACAATAAGATAGAAAGATGACTGGCCATGGTGTCAATCCAGTAAGAGACTGTCTTGCTGACAAGACTTTCAGAAACAGAAAAGCGTCTTGCTAAATCAGCATAAAACAGATTGAGTTTCAGCATGTGGTAGTAAGCATGTGACCAAAGTTGTAAAAACCAGAAATGGGATACCGCAATACAATTTGGCATCACTGTCTGTCTTATAAGTGTAGCAGCCACACCCTGATCTTCAGAAATTTGGCACTGAATTGTTGCATCATTGTGTTTTGTTTTCTTTGCATCATTTTCAGCTTTTGTTTTTAGTAGCATCTGTTCCCTTTGATTCTGCAGCCACGGTTTGCTGTAGTCATGGCACTCTATATGAATGTCAATCCATTGAGTAAAAGCATCCATAGTTGTGGCATGTTTTTCACCTGGTGTTGCAGACAAGAGGCTTGAGTCTGAAGTGCAGGGCATTTCCATAACTCCCTCATCTTCAGAATGAGATGACTCAACAGCAGCTGCACAAACACAATATGTCTGAAGTAGTGTAGTATTTAGAAACCAAGGTCTGAAGTTAGCCCTTGTACAGCAAACAACATTCAATTGCTACATTGCTACAGCAAACAACATTCAATTGCTACATTGCTAGAGGCAGATCCTCATGAGTCCCTAGCCCTGCATATACAGGGGCTCATGAGGAATAAGTTTCCAGCTGGCTTCATCATATTTCTGTATGGCTTAGGCTGAAAAAATTAATCTGCAGTAAATTTGTTATTGTTTTGACAAGCAAATAGTGAAGAGAAGAAACCAACGGAGAAAGAAACACTTAGATAAGACAGTTTCAACATATTAATATTAATATTTCGGGTGAAAACCCTATTGCAAAATTAAAAAACAAAACAAAACCGAAGTGTACAGTCAGTTTTTTTTCTTATCTTTTTTTGTTGAGAGAGCGGCAGGGTGGCACCTTGCTTCTCTCAACAAAACAAATAAGAAGCAACAGACTGTACACTTGTTTGTCTATTTTGAAAAAGGGTTTTCATCCCAAATATTAATAATGTTGTAACTGTCAACATTCTCTAAACGTGTTTCTTTCTCCTTTGGGTTTTTTCTCTGCATTAATTTAAACGCGTGGCAATCAACTTTTTGATAAGGATTCATTTTGATACGCAAGTAGTAAGCTACAGACTTATATGTGTACACATGTAATAAAGTAGATTTACACATGGTGGGGTGGGGGGGGGGGGGGGTGTCATCTAGGTAAAAGATGTTAGAAAAAGAATGCTAACCTAGACAGAGCTGTTTCGTTGGTGAAGCATCAGCAGTGGTCGAACTCTTTCGTTTTCTGTTTCCGAGAATGGACAGCTCGATCGCGTTTATGTTCGCTGAAGCTGTGGTACGTACAAGCACACGTCTTTTCTTGAATGTTGTCTTCTTGTACCCAAGGTACAGTTCAGGTACTGGGTTGTCTTGTGTTGGCTCCCGGTCCACGAAATGAAAAGAACATACAAAAACGTTTTTCGGGGGGCTTTAGTTTTCCTGTTGAGAGCTGCTAACCATTGTCTCTGCAAATCTGCATCATTCGGTGGCATTCTGTGAAGACGATACGGCGGCTGACATGAACATTCCTTTCTTGTTAGAGGCTTGTGGTCAAAACAAGGCTGTGCAAGAAGACTGTTCAAAGTTCTTTGGCTGTAATGGCAACCATGCACGGAACAGATCGCTCCACTGCTTCGAGTGTTTTGCTTTTGTTTGTGCTGTAGCCATTTTCTCGTGCACCGGAAATTGATAACATAATCCTAAATATAGTAACGGCAATGGCGGCCCACATGCGTTTAGTCAGTGACACCTGGGAAAGTCGTGGAAAGTCGTGATATATGTTCATCGAATGCAAGTTCGACGTCATTAATTTTTGTGTACTTGGGAATCTGGGTGAAAAATGTGTACAATGTCCGACAGACAACTGTCGGCTAAACTTAAAAGTGCCGTAAATTCAGGAGATTTTAAGACAGTGCAAAGACTAGTGAAAGGTGGAGTTGATGTCAACGCAAGGTTCTGGGTATGAACTATGTTTGAAGCTGATAAGGAGAGCGCTTTAATCGGATTTATGTCCTATTGCGCCACTTAATTGACCATGAATTGCCATATTATTAGTCACTAACGATAACTTGGCCATCACCATATGTATACATTAGTTGTTCACGACGTGCTTTTTGGTTTGGTAGTGTAGATAATGATAAGTGCTTCGGGACAGTGCGAAACAGCAACAACAACAAAATCAGAGTATGGCAAATATGAAACTGAAGTGGTAACTGTCGTTTACATACTGTTATCCCAAACACCTATGCCTATGCCAGAATTTTATTTGTTGATTACAGTTCTGCTTTCAACACCATTATTCCATCCAAATTGTACCAGAAGATCCAGCAAATCGGAGTTCCAGAGGCATTGTCCTCGATTTCCTGTTGATGAGACCACAGGTCGTTAAAATTAGTGAAAATGTGTCATCCACCCTCATTTTATCTAGAGGCACGTCTCAGGGGTGCGTGCTCTCCCTATGCTCTACTCCCTGTTTACTTATGACTGTGCTTCATGCCATGCCAGTACTAAAGTTCTGAAATTTGCAGATGACATCACAGTGGAAGGGTGCATTACAAACTCAGACGAATCCGCCTACCATAGTCAGGTTGAGACTCTATAGTTGGTGTAATAATAACAACCTTGAACTGCACTCTGGCAAAACAAAAGAAATGATTGTGGACTTTAGAAAGAAACAGTCCCCTCGCCCTCTTGTGATCAATAGTGAAATCGTTGAAACAGCTCAGAACTTTAAGTTTCTTGGCACTTCCCTAGGTCCTGTCATGTGACCTTAAGTGGGAGGAAAACACTCGCCTCATCGTCCAAAAAGCACAGCAGCGCTTGTTCTTCCTGCGACGTCTGAAAAGCTTCGGTCTCGGTGCCCACATGTTGATGCAGTTTTACCGAGCTGTGATTGAGAGCATGCTCACCTTTTCGATCACGGTTTGGTATGGTTTCATCACGGACAAAGAGAAAATCAGACTGAGTAGGGTGGTCAAGACCGCTTGAAAAATTATAGGCAGAGATCATCCTAGCCTGGACTCGTACCAGCAGCATCTCTTACGTAGAGCAACTCTTATCTCCAGTGATTCCACCCACCCCGGCAATGAGCTTTTCCAAATTTTACCATCAGGGTGCAGGTACAGGTCCGTCAGGACCAGCAGATTTCGCAACAGTTTTTTTTCCCTCTGGCTGTTCGCACTCTCTCTGATCAACCGGACTGATTGGAGAGAGCGCGGGTGGTGATTGAGAACGAATGTGTACAGTCAGCTTTTAACTAAATCAGATGTTACTGTGTTTTTGTGTGTGTGATTTTAGTCTTAGTAACTGACATCAAGACAAATTCCAATGTTTTCATTGTTTTGTACATGGAAACATATATCAGTTCTAACTCAGACTCAGAAAAGCCTAATCATTTTGATTTGATGGAATATGAGTGCGTACTATTCTCGGTTTTATCCCCTTTTTCCAGCAGAGCGCTTTGTTTATAATTGCTGTCATCGCGTCTAATACACTATGGAAGGCAGTCACTAAATCAGCTCGCGCAGCTTCTTCTATGTAAGGACCAGCATAATGTTAGAGGCAGGCACGAGCCAGGATTCTCATTAGCTTTCGCCATGAGGATCTATGTTTATTCCAGACAGGAGGTGTTTATCATTGAGTGTATCTCGGACAGTGTGATAGTGGTTTTTTCTACAGATGGGAAAAGGCATAGATCCTCGGTGGTCCGCCATGCAAGTTACAGGAACGTGACCCATGAGAATCTGTGCCTAAGTTTTGCTTTTTCAGTTCACACAATTTTATTTTTTCCAGGCTGAGTGGGGGAGGGGGAGGGAGATGCGCTATTGTGGTTTGCAGTGAGTTTCAGCCGTTTCTTTTGTTTTTCGGTAACCGTACATCAATGACCATATAAATGAACACACTTTTTTCCCCTCTTTTGTTCTGGTAAAGACAGGATCGGGTTCACTACGGAATATACTTGAATCTGCTGAGGCACATATATTTCTGAAAGCAAACTCAGAAACTTGAAAGCCAGGTTACAAATTAAAAATATATACTGACATGGGCTTGGACAGGGCTGTTATTTGGTTGAGGGTTGGGGGCCGCAGTACAAGGCTAGAACCAGCCTTGAAGGCCTCTGTTAGCGGAATTGATGGTACGGCAGAAGCTTCTCTGTTCTGTCTGATGTGCACAGAGACAAATGAACCTATCAAGAAACATTTATTCCACCGTTGCCGCATACTTTCACGAGGATAAATTTATTCTTGTTTTTACATCAGACGGATGGCTTTCACTGTTTAGCAAGGTTCGCCTATAACAATAGACAAAACTCCCCAAGAGGCATAGATCTTCATGAGTTTCGCGCAGAGTGCGGGGGCTTGTGAGAAGCTAAATGTATTTCTGAGTTGAATTACCTTTATGCTGCTATGTTTACGTAATTTAATCAGATTGTGGTGATGAAAAGAACACAGGCAAAACGTCAACAGCTGCAAGTGTCACATATTCTCAAACGCGTCTAGGAGTAGGCGTGGTCATAAGAATCTGTATGTATCTTGCTGGCTAGTGTTGCCTCTATGCTGCTATGTTTACGCAGCCGGGATAAAATCGCGACCACCGAGCCCAAAACCAGACACACTGTCAACACACACGATTCAACGACCATCCCGGCTCTGTGGCATAGAATATCACGATGCTCATGCTTCCTAAAGGTTCACGGCAGTGCAAGCTCGAGTCTGGAGAATAACTGAGATGGCAATAAACTATCTTATATCTTATCTTATGTGACGTACAATCTTGCGGGTCAGCTCTGTGTTCCCACTGGTCTGTGTACTCACAGCACCCTCAGTGTATCACCGTTATGTTTCAAAACCCATTCTCTCAGATTTTGTGTGCACGTGTGTGATGGTGGTGGCTGTAAAGTGTGTATTTCAGTGCATAGCACTGACCCTGGCTGTCTCCCATGATTGCTGTGTGAATCAAGGGGGACAACCAGTGTGTGTATATATATGAGTGCAGGGTTGAGTCTGAAAATTTACACACATGGGTCATTGACCCGCAGAGTACAAATCCAATGGGTCATTTCTGAAATGGGATGGGCCAAATTTATGTGAGCACCTTTTCACGAACTGCCCAAAATATTGAAGGGGGAGGGGTGCATGTGTATGCGGGCACCTTTTTGCCAGTCGCAGAAATATCGAAAAGCTTGGGGGGAAGGGGGGATGGGTGGGGGGCAACAGCATGAGGGGAAAAAAAGACGCGTGGGCCTTTATGAACGCGTGAAAAGATGGGCCTGTTGCCTACACTGACCCCTTAGCTCAAAATGTTATAGGTCATTTGGTGAAATTATATGCCAATGGCGCAGAGCTTGCTAAAAAAATTAACCTTGTAGTGACTTCACTTTAGAGAGAGCACATGAGTAATTAGAGAGGGAGAGAGAGAGAACAAAACAAAAAGGAAGAAAAATGAATGAATTACTGAACCAATTGTTTACTCCATTACTGAAAACCTTCATTCCTTAATTGTAAAGCCAATGTATTCCCCTGTATGGTGTTGGATGTATTTTTACCATATCAAATCCTCCGTTACAAGACATTTTCTCATTTGCTCTATAGATATCAATTGTGCTAGTTTTGTGGGGGTGAAGGTTGTCTTTAAAAATTATAATTTGTATGTCAAGGTTCGCATCTTCAACATCAAAGATGTTTGTCTTCACTTAAGCCCTACAAGTCCACCTCCAGCACCGCCAGTGAATAACGTCGACTCTGGTTTCATGTTTTTGACAGTGAAAGTCATCTATGACTAAAGCCTTTTCACCCCAACCTCCCCCACCCCCACCCTCCCCTCCCCCCACCCACCCCCCAAACCCCACCCCCACCTGTGGGAACACCGACCTAGTGTATGTGACATGCAGTATATTGTATTACACTACACTCTACAGTGAATGTGACTTTAATAACACTGTATATGACTTTCATAGACTCACACTACGGCTATATGTAACAATTGTGAGGTTGGCTATACAGTGAGCTCCCAGTATGCATACTCATGTGAAGTATACCCAAACACCTTGCAATATCCATAAGAGCTCATGCACACCCTGTGATCCTTGTGAGCGCATGCACCTTGAGAAACGGCCAGGAGCCCCTCTATTCTAACCGCCGTGAGATGGCCTTAGTTGTCTGCTCAGCGTTAAACCCAAATAACTAACTAACTAACCTCTATTCTAAAAGTTCCAGAAAAGACTGTGAAGATGAGAATCTGGTGATCTGCACAAGCCCATGAAGATATAGATCTCAGATTGCAGGGACTCGTAAGGATCTGAAGCACAAGCTGGGTTCATGAGAATCTCTCAGTGTGCGCAAACAGACACACCCCTGTTGAGTGCTTATGACTGGGAGTTCATGTGGAGACTATTCACTTTGCTGTCTCATCATCTGCTCATATGGCTTTCTGAGCTAGATTTGAAAGCCAAACACAGTGTAACACAAGACACTGTAACTATGTGACATACAATAAACACAAGACACTGTATGTGACATAATGTGTAACACAATACACTGTACTATGACACAGTGTCTTAAATGAGACATACTGAACTGCTAGAATAGTTTTCTTTTATCTTCGCAATGTCCTTCCTTGTGTCTGCCAATGAACTTCTTCATCTGTAATTTATAAAGTGCATCTTGTAGTTATTGTATGTTTTGTAATCCATCAGCTCAAATGGGCCTTTTCGTTTTAAACAGTGGATAAGTCAACAGTGTAAAAATATAACAAAATGTGTGATGATTGCAGTATGACAGTACGTTGCTGCATGAAGCTGTCTCAATGTCTAATGCTGAGCTGGTTGAGGTGCTTATTAGAGCAGGAGCCGACGTCAACAACACAAATCAGGTTAGCAGATAAGATGTCATTAAACTGTCATTGTGAGCTAACTTCTAAAATTATGTATGGTATTTAAGCCTTTTGTTCTCCAGAACCATTATTAATTGTAGCATTTTAACCCTTTTAGCCCCACAGGTGCATTTCCCAAATTTTGGAAGTGTTACCTAACGACTGTGTACCAGTTGCAGGAGGTGGATTGACCATGATAATTCAAGGGTAGTGCCAGATTATCTTGGCACCTGAAGTCGCCAAGGTAATCTGGCACTACCCTTGAATTATGGTCAGTCAATCTCCTGCTGTAGGGTGTTGGGGCTAAAAGGGTTAATTCATTACGGTTTTGTTGCCTTAATAGTGCATGGGTATTACCTGATCAGAATGGTGCATTCCAGGTGCCGATTAAGCTAAACAGGCACTGCCCTTGAGTTATGATAGTTGTTACATCAAATTCTGTGGTATTTTAATTTGGCTGTATGAGATTTTTTTTTTTTTTTTTTTTGCAGGGAGAACCAAATGTATGACTAGTACTTGTAGCTATTCAGACTACCATCCAAGTGAAATCTGTGTGCCTTAATATTTTGCTTGTAGACTGAACAATGTTGTTTATGCTTGCAAACTGAAATTTGCATCACCGTTTGCATTCAACATGACTTTGCCTAGCCTGACAGGAAACCTTTCTGTATTTGGTAATTGGCAATTGGATTTGGTCTTCCATGTTTGTTGGTGGAACTGCAGATCTTGCCGTGCCGTGAAACATTTTTTGGTGCATAGTTTTGTTTGGCAGTGGAGGCTTTAACTCGTGTCCCTGGTACGAAAAACCTCTGAGGACTGCATTACAATTTAGGAGACAGATCGACCATGATAGTTCAAGGTTGGTGCCAGAATAGCTTGGCACCTATAGGCGCCAAGCTATTCTGTCGTGCACCATTGAACTATTATGGTCGAGCCATATCTTGCTGTGGTGTGTTGGGGCTGAATGAGTTAAGCAGGTGCTACAATCAAATAGCTAAGTCAGTTTTAATATGTTATATTAAGAGGACTGTGATAGTAAGGTTTGATAAAACTTTCTATGATTAAGTGGATCTCTTAGTCTTATTACCTGCTGCGTTTATGAACTTATGTGTGTGTGAACAACATCGAACTGTATTTAGGCTAATAGCAATAAAGAATCGTTATCATTATTGTTATCATTAAAATATTAAGAGTTTATACATATTTATTTATGTTTTTTCTACTTATTTTTATCAGGATGGACGTACAGCTCTGCACTTGGCATGCCGAGGTGGTAGCGTGGACATAGTGCATTCCTTGATAACTGCAGGGACCGACATCAACAAACGTAC